>BLSH010307273.1:98025-144324 GCA_018402905.1 Glandirana rugosa
CCTCTCTCGGACGAACTCCCTTTGTATCCCTCCACTTCATCGCAAGCAAATTACCACATCTCAAGCAGGCTCTCTCCCCCTGACTAAGTCGGGAATCTACCAGCCGTTGGGGGAAGCCCCGAAGATTAGGGTGCACGTTGCCACATGCACCAATTTGGTGATCAAGTAAGTGACTAAAAAGTGGCACGCTTGTGTAGTAATTGTCCACGTACAAATGGTACCCCTTTCCGAATAAGGGTGACACCAAGCTCCACACAATTTTGCCAGCACTCCCCATGTAGTCTGGGCATCCTTCCGGCTCTATGCGGCTATCTAGGCCCTCATAAACCATAAAACTACATGTATAGCCTGTGGCCCTGTCACAGAGCTTATACAACTTGACCCCGTATCTGGCACGCTTGTTGGGGACGTACTGATTGAAAACAAGACGGCCAGCAAATTTAATCAGGGACTCGTCCACGCACACAACTTGGTTGGGAATAAAATGTGCTGCGAACGTCTGGTTGAAGTGGTTTATGAGGGACCGATTTTTGTAGAGCCGGTCAAATTCAGGGTCTCCATATGGACGATCGAGTCGATTGTCACTGAAGTGCATGAACCGCAGAATCTGCTCATATCGTGTCCTGGCCATGGAAGCAGAGTAAACATACATGTGATGAATTGAGTCACTGGACCAATATAACCGCAATTTAGGTAGTTGATGTATGCCCATGTTGAGGGTGAGGCCCAGAAAGGTCTTAAATTCGGAAACAGTAATTGTTTTCCAATTTCTGGCAAGGGACAAATGGGGATTAGCGGCGATGTATTGACCAGTGTATAAATTGCTTTGGTCCACAATAGATCTATAGAGATCTTCGGTGAAATACAGCGAAAAAAAATCAATGGCCCTAAAATCAACTGTATTCACCTGAATTCCGGGTTGGGCAGTGAATGGGGGAAGTACAGGTGCTGCATTAGTGGTGGGTTGCCAATTAGGGTTTGCAAGCGCGTCAGAAAGGGCACTATGGGCTCTGCGGGCCTGTGTTCCTCGTCTTCTTCGTGGCTGCGGGGCATTACTTGTGCTAGCCACACCAGCTTGAACTGCACTTATGGGACTCGCCACGTCACCAAGTGATACTGCAGTGCTGGTTGTATGATCAGGATGTACTAGGCCGCTGGTGCTTGCCAGATCACCAGAAGGGGTAGCGGCGCTAGTACTTGCTCTTTGCTCCATACAAGAGCCCTGCGGTTCATGCACCTCAGCAACAGCTAAATGGGATCTGGTACGCCTGACCTTAGCAGGGACCACCCAAACGTCAGAGCTATCTGTCATGGAGCTGCTGTCGAATATTAACTCGATTGGTGAGTCTGAATCTGACAGTGAGTCTTCCCCATTGCTCTCATCTGTCATACTCACAATCGCTAAGGCCTAATCACCAGTGTACCTCAGATTAGACATGGCCTCTAAATTTACACTAGTGAGACTCACAGGCAAAAAAGTGCACCTGGTTGTCAGAGCCTGTGTCAAGTCGCTACCAAATTCACTGTCAGAATTCGCAGGGATCGGGCGTGATCTCTGCGAAGGCTGCAGATATGTGTTCTGTGAGTGGTAAGTGCCAGCGATCTATTGATCCTGCACTTGGGTGGGCTGGGCTGGGCAGAGAGGCTAAACGCAGGTGTTAGCAGTTATCTGGGCTGAACCCGCTAACGCTGTGTTTTTTAGAACACTAAATCTAAGGGGGGCGCTAATATAGATCTGATCAGATCGCAGATATTGATCTGATCAGATATTACAATAATATCTAACACCTACCTAATGTGTGTGTGCGTGTCAGAGTATCTAACTAACTGGCCCTGCCTGGGGTTTGTGCTGACCCTAACGCACGCTAAAACCTAACTGGGCTCACCGCCGGGCGATCGGGGGTTAAAACCTATAAAAGGTAAATAAAATGAATATCCGGCGGGTAATCAGATGGGGAAAAAACTATCTAGCTAGCTAGCGTCACCTGTGACACTTATACAGTGATCACAGGTGACGGGGGCAATCAAGGGGTTAAAACCTTTATTAGGGGGGCAAGGGAGGTATTTACACCTACCTAGGCCTACTAGTAACCTATCCTAACACTTATTTAGTGTCACAAGGGTCACAAGAACAGCGATCGGTAAAAATCAGATCGCTGCACTATATGACACTGTGACAGGGGGTAATAGGGAGTGAAGGGGTTAACTGGGGGGCGATCAGGGGGCAATCAAAGGGTTAAATGTGCCTATGCGTACTGGTGTCAGTGTGGTGTTGGTGCAACTCATGTTTTTGATGTCTCTCTCTCCTCTCTGCAACGGAAAAGAAAGCAGAGAGGGGAGATGACATCACTTCCCCTACCTGTGTTTACATTTCACAGGTAGGGGAAGAAATCCCATTCGCCGGACAATCAGCATGAATAGACCAAAATCCATTGGTCTATTCACGTTGACTGAACGGTCCGGCAATGAATGGGACCGCCGTGACCGCGCTGGGAGGTGCGTGCGCGCGCCCCCTAGCTGTGCACACGATCGCCGCCTATTTACGGGGATTTGCGCACAGCGTCCACACTGCCGCCGTGAATACATGGCAGGAGGTGGGTAAGTGGTTAAGCTCTTGGCTAAGGTTCTTGCTTCCCGGTTGAACAACTTTATAGGACGCTGTGACGTTATGCGAGGCACGATAATGGACGGGCGATGTTTGTTGCCTCGCATGCGTGCACTTGGAGTGGACTAGTGAGTGTCCAAACTGAGTTTTGCCAGCCAATGTGGCAGAGCTGGTTCTGGTCCACCCAAACCCCTCTTCAGCTGCATTTAATGACCAGGAAGAGATCTCACTAGAGCTCTGGCCTGCCCCACATCGTATAGTGAGGAAACTATATTGTTTAGTTTAGCGCCGGATGGCAAGGACTTATTTTTATGTTTTGGTTTGTTTTACCTGAAAACCTTATTTTATTAATAAATCTGGCAAGCCGCCAGATTTTAAGGAAAATTGCCTGCATGCTGACTCTGTTCCTCCAGAAACCTGATCCCCACAAGCTAATCACCCACAGCGTCTTATCCACCGCGATCTAGTAGGGTTTATTCCTGCTCGACAAGTCAACGACAACATTTGCCGAGCAGTACTTCTAGCCTATGGGGCCAAAACGCGCCACATCCCCTCTTGTTTTCTCTCATTGGACATAAAAAAAGTATTTGATACTGTTATGGTCCTATCTACACTTCACCCTTCAGAAATGGGGCTTTGATCCTCATTTCATGCGCTGGGTCTCCACACTATATGACAAGCCAAGGGTGTATATTAAATATTCTGGCTATAAATCAGCCTTTTTTAATATAGAGAGACAAGTGTCAAGGATGACCCCCCCCCCCCCCCCTATTCACCCTTCTTATTGAACCCTTAGTGAAACATATTAGAACAGACCCTTCTACCACTAGTATAGAACTTAGTGGATATTAGCTTCAAATTTGCTTATTTTCAGACAATATCCTTCTATTTCTATCATCCCCACACGTATCTGCCCCAACCTTCTGGCCACCCTCCATAAGTTTGCCTCTATTTCAGGCCTATCCATTAATCTACAGAAATCCATGGCATTGAATATTTCACTAACCAAGGCAGAGCTATGTTTGGCTCGCTACCCTTTACATGGGTAATGCATTGCCTCCCCTACCTGGGCATTCAACTCACTGTCAATGTCACAGATTTATTTGCGGCTAATTTTCCGCCTGTATTGAAACAGGTGATGGACCTATTGACACAGTGGCCATTCCTCCTACTTTCCTAGCTGGGTAAAATCAAAGTAATCAAAATTACATTTTTTACCTGGGGTATGATTACACCGAGATTGCCCAAATCCACTTTTTATTTTCCCAAATTGCGTGGAGGCTTAGGCTTTCCTAATTTTGTGGCGTATTACAAAGCAGCTCAACTAGCGCATCTGCCTAAGTATCACTCGGCCAAGGAAACTCCCTTGTGGGTTGCAATAGAATCGACGGATTGTGACCCTTTATCAGTGTCTAACCTACTATGGCTACGCCCTGCAGATCATACATCGTTAAATAACCCGGTCACAAAACACTTTCTCTCACTGTGGGATAGGCTCAAAACAACATAGTCTACAGTGTGCGCACAACCCACTCCTCTCATTCCTTAAAAATCCTGCCTTTTACCCAGCCCGGCAATCTCCTGCAGCAGTTTGGGCTTGGTCCATGGCTGGTCTTTCGCTTACTACAAATATACATTTTTTTCACCCCATACACGATAACTGACAATTCACTGAACCAATTTTCACAGTTTGAACATATCTGCATATGGGACCCACATATTAGAGGACTAATCTCGATTCTCTATTCTCATTTGCTAGCCAAGCCTGATGAGGGCCCCCCCTTGTATGTTGGGGGAAAAAGAACAAGGTCGCACCTTTGAAACAGTGGAATGATCTGAAATTTGATCAGCAACCAAGGCCTCCTCCCCAAACATAATAGCGGTTGAAGCCAATTGCAGGGTGCTCACGCGTTGGTACATAGTCCCTGCCAGAATCGCTAAGTTTCTTCGTAATCACTCGGCCCTCAGTTTTCGTGGTTGTTCTGAACTTGGTACGTAACTGCACATATGGTGGAGTTGGCCAGTGTCGCAGATTTTTTGGAAAGCCATTTTCACTCTTGCCTCTGAGATGTTTGAACTTGCTCTCACACCAGATCTGGCAACTGCTCTTCTAAACCTGAGGCTGGAATCTTTAACACGTAAACAATTCAAACTATTCACCCAGCTCTTGACAGCCTTGAAACAATAGCTAAGGCATGGAAAGCTCCCACCTTGACTTTGGCCGAGACTAAACACAGAATGAATCACACTCTGCTGCATGCAAAGATGGAAGTCCTTGAAAAAGACCACTTTAGCAAATTCAACAAATTATTGGGGCCATGCTTTAAACACTGTCTACCAAAAGATTTTGAAGAATCTGTATTTCTGCCATGGTAAAAGGATTACAGCTTTCTGTTCTGTTCGACATGCCATCAGGGGAAGCTCTACATTCAGGGAATCTCTATTCTTCTCCTTTTTTCGCTTATTCACTCTTTCTCTCCTTACTACTTCTCTCTCCCCTTTGCCCTTGTTACCTCACACCTTATGTAACCTGCATTGTGGCACGCTTACTTTCACTAATTGGCTTCCCTGAGCATTGGACTGCTAGTGATTGGTGCGATGGGTGGGGACGGGACTGTGTGGGGATGGACAGGAGAGATGGCAGTGCTGTCTGAGCTGACATGGAGCGGCTACTCCATATTCAGGTAAGGCACCACTGCAGCACTGTTAGCTGAAGAGAGCAGAACTGCTCTTTCCCTACATGGCAGTGTCAGCTAGAGCCCGTGGGGAGGGGGGATGGGGGTTGTTGTAATGTTAGTTCTTGTCTAAAACTCCCCACAGGCTCCAGCCGACACTGCCATGTAGGGAGCACTGCCCTTTCTGGTGCTATGTATACACCTATCTGGTGACTGTATACCCTATCTGGTGCTATGTATACACCTATCTGGTGACTGTATACCCTATCTGGTGCTATGTATACACCTATCTGGGACTCTATATACCCCTATATGGTGACTGTATACCCTATCTGGGACTCTGTATACCCCTATCTGGTGACCGTATACCCCTATCTGGGACTCTGTATACCCCTATCTGGTGACTGTATACCCCTATCTGGGACTCTGTATACCCCTATCTAGTGACTGTATACCCTATCTGGGACTCTGTATACCCCTATCTGGGACTCTGTATACCCCTATCTAATGCTATGTATACACCTATCTGGGACTCTGTATACCTCTATCTGGTGACTGTATACCCTATCTGGTGACTGTATACCCTATCTGGTGCTATGTATACTCCTATCTGGTGACTCTGTATACCCTATCTGGGACTCTGTATACCCCTATCTGGTGACTGTATACCCTATCTGGGACTCTGTATACCCTATCTGGTGCTATGTATACCCTATCTGGGACTCTGTATACTCCTATCTGGTGACAGTATACCCTATCTGAGGCTCTGTATACTGCAATATGGTGACTCTGTATACCCCTATCTGGTGACTGTATACCCTAGCTGGTGGCTCTGTATACACCTATCTGGGGCTCTGTATACTGCTATATGGGGACTCTGATTACTGCTATCTGGGGTTCTGTATACTGCTATCTGGGGCTCTGTATACTGCTATATGGTGACTCTGTATATCCCTATCTGGTGACTCTATATACTGCTATATGGTGACTCTGTATATCCCTATCTGGTGACTCTATATACTGCTATATGGTGACTCTGTATACTGCTATCTGGGGCTCTGTATACGGCTATCTGGGGCTCTGTATACTGCTATATGGTGACTCTGTAAGTGTATACTGCTATCTGGTGACTCTGTATACCTCTATCTGGGGCTCTGTATACCCCTATCTGGTGACTCTGTATACCCCTATCTGGTGATGCTGGGCTGTATACTCCTGACACAAGGGGTGAAGTGGGAGGGGTCAAAAGGGAAGGGCGGGGTCTGGTGCCCCCCATTCTAAAATTTCACCAGCCGCCACTGTCCACCATCATGTTCTAAAGAGAATTCCTCCCAGCCCATCTCTACTGGCATCCACATGAAGCTCATATGGTTTGGCAGGGTCAGCATAAGCCAATACCAGAGACTCGTGAGACTCCTCTTCAGATGCCAGGAAGCCTCCTCACACTGGGGAGTCCATTGCTCTTGCAGCAATTCTCCCTTCTTATGAGTACCCAACTTCTTCACCTTAGGCCCATCTTCATCTTCTCCAGTGGCTACCTGCCGCAGTTCATTAAGAGGCCGAGCAATCTTTGCTAAATTGGCCACAAACCTCTGATAATAAAAGCAGAACCCCAGAAAAGATCTCAATTCAGTCACAGTCCTTGGTCTAGGTCCTGTGGTGAAGGCGACATTTCCAAGGTAGGTGACAGAAGTTCTGTAGAATTGACATTTTTCCAAAGACAGCTTCAATCCCTCTTCATGGAGCTGTGTAAAAACCTTTTCTAACTGAGCCTCATGCTCTTCCAAGGTCTTCCCAAACACAATGCTGTCATCCAGATACACTAGTACTTCAATCAGATTCATGTCTCCTATTGTTCTACCATCAACCGTTAAAAGATCGCTGGGGCCTCTGAGACCCCAAGGGGCAGATGAATGCAGTCTTCTCTCTGTCTTGTGGATGCATTGGGGATTTGGTAGTACCCACTCTTCAAATCCAGTACACTAAACCACTTGGCTCCTGTGATACACTGCAGGGCATCTTCAATGCGAGGGGTCGTATACTGATCAGGAACAGTACATCGATTCAGAGTTTGGTAGTCAATGCACATACGTAAGGATCCATTCTTCTTCCGCACCACCACGATGGGAGAGGCATATGGCCTCCTGGACTCTAGAATGACCCCAGATCTCTTCAATTCAGCACACTATTCTCAAAGGTCTTCTAGATCCCTGAGAGGCATTCTCCGAGCTTGTTCTCAAAAAGGCTTGTCCTTCTGCAATCTGATGTGATGCTGAGCACTTTTGGCACACCCTACATCGAAATCATCCTTCGAGAAGATCTTCTCCCACCTGTAGCACCCCCATAGTGATAGGTGCGTTTTTATATTGAGTTTTTGTTAGGGGAGGTAAAATCTAGTCTGGCCTGACAGTAAGTACAGGCCTGATTGTTTTGATCTGGGCTGGGGAGTGGCTCAGGGAGGGCTAGAGATCACAGGAAGAATCACCCCTTGGATGCTCTTCCCCTTTGGGGCCAAAGGGTTCTTGAAAAGGGGATGGATGAGGAGGTGGCACTTTCTGATGTATGTTAAGGAGCTCTGACCAATCCCCAATCTGGATTGGCAGGGGGCAATCCTCATTAAATACAGTGATCTGCCCAGCAGGGGGAGGAGAGTGTCCGGTGGAAGAGGGAGATGTAGCAGAGGTGCCGTGGAGGCCCCACCCGGGAAGAAAGCCCCCAGTCTGGGGGGGTGACCTTGAGGCCTGGTGGCTCGGGTGCAGCCAGGAAGAGGAGTTGGTTTCTGGAGCAGCACAAGGGAACAGGAGTGCAGCAGAGAGGCTACATAGATGACTCTTTAAAGGATCCACAGGTGTCAGTGAGTGGCAGCCCCTGGGAGTTGGATGAGAAGGTAGAGACAGGCTGGGAGAAGACAGTGAACAGTCTGTAGAGGTCAGAGAAGCCAAGCAGGGAAAGGAGGGTGCTAGAGGAAATTCTGCTTTCCCGGACTTCGCCCCGCATGCTCGCACGCATGCGCCGGAAATGGCACCAAACGGCTCTATTTCATCTGTGCATGCCCTTGAGCAAGTGCTGTCTGATCTACAGCGTGTAGTGTGTGTTCCTGAGCAACCTGTATCCTGATTTTCTGTTCCTGCGACCCGGCTAGCCTGACCTTGCTGATTTCTGCCTGCATCGAGCCCCGGATTGTCTATGACCACTCTTTTGCTGAACCCTTCTGTACTTTTGCTTGCCTGCCTGTTGACGACCCTGCCTGAACCGACCATCCATCCGCCTGCTCCCTTTGTACCGCACCGCCAGCTTGTTTCACGACCCGGCCTGTACGACCACTCTCCTCGTGCGCGAGTGCACCAACAGACTCCTACCAACACCAGTGACCCAGTCCGACCCTCGTGCCATCCTGCACTCCCGAGCCACTTGTCTACTCTACCAGGGGTTCCCGAGTCAGGGTAGTAAGGGAGGTTGCCCGCTGCATAAGTCAGACTCATCCACCAGGTACGTGACAGTGGGCCACTGGACAGTGATGCCGGCCGGAGGGGCCTGGAAGATGAATGGGCTGTGAGTTGTAGTTCATCCAGTGCCCAGCTAGCACCAACATACTTAGCTACACAATTGAGGGTCCATGGCTTCACAACTGGGAGCCTGTGACCCTTGCCCACAAAGGGTGGTCCGGAGGTCCTGCTAACAGTAAGAGCAAGACTCACCATGTGCTAGCTGTGGTGGAAGAGGAAGTGTCATGGAGGTCTGATAAATTGCCTTTCAGGCCTGGAACAGCAAGTGTATGTGCAGAAGAGAGGAAGGATAAGAGTAACGGTCAGCAAGTGTATGTGCTGGAGGAAGCAGGAGTGTATATATGGTCGGTGTATATAGAAGGCCCTGTGATTGATCTCTGGGCATCCCAGAGTCATCCCTATCCCTATCCAAGTTTATTACCCAAATAAAACAACTAAACAAAGTGACTGTCCAGTGACTCCGGGTGTGTGGAAAATTATGTGATCGAGGGCAGCGGGCAGGTAGACTACAACTACCAGTCACCCCTGAGGGGGCACATGGCTACACACCTATTCAGCTGTGACCTCATCCTTTACTGCCCGGCAGGGGATAAAGCTTCAGAGAAGTGCTGAATCTCTTTCTGCATCCTCTCACTCTTTTTTTCCCAGCAGCCTCCTCGGGGAGCACAGGGGTGGCAGCACTCATTCGTCCCACCAGCATATGTGCACTTAAGGTAATTGGATGATTGGTGATTTTCCGAAGGCTGATCGGCACTTTCCTCCTGGTTCGGGACAAATCCTTAGTAGGAACCAGCTCAGTGACCATCGCTATCCCAACAGCTTGGGCCTGCTCATCAGTCTCCAACACAATGAAAGAGCCGGGTTGATCCGTGACCAACTTGATGGTAGCTTTTAGGTAGAGAACTTCTCCAGGCTGTATCTCTCTCTCTCTCTCTCTGGCTTCCAGCTTCCACAGACATCCCACTCCCTCAGCCGGGGCACTCTGTTCCTTGGCAACATGTTGACAAGCTTGAAGTAATATTGGGGTGAATCCCATTGGGCACGGAACCATCTTTCCTCAGCATAGACGATAACAGCCTCCTCACCAAGTCAGTGTTCGTCCCAACTAGTATGGTATTCTGTTCAGCCCCTGGTGGTCTGGGGCACACTACTGCCAATGTATCACATGCCTCCACCTTTCCAGCTTCTGCAGGCCCAAATGCAATCTGAATGGGAATATATCCATCATATGGGCATTTGTCAGTTCTGATTCCCCAAATCTCTAGTTCTTCCAGCTTGCATAGGGTAATGTGCCTCAGGTACTTGTCATAAAATTCTCTGTAAAGCAGCGTGACCTGTGCCCCAGTATCTAGCAGAGCTCTAGTGTAAATACCTTCCACCTGCACTGAGACTATTGGGGAGGGCCCCACTAACCTCTCTGGTAGGCCTCCTGAGGGTTTTTCAGTGAAGAATTTTTGGAGATCTTTCCTAGCCTTACATGGTAAGGACCTAACACTAATTTTGGATGTCGGTGAGACATTGACCCCCTGTGCCTGGGTCCCCAACCCCAGTGACGGGTTCCTTGATGGTAAGGGTGACAGAACTGTCTACCCTAAGTCATTCTTCTGACATCCCTTCTGAGCCTTCTTTCTTTTACTTGATGGAGAGGGTAATAAATGACTTGACAGTGAGGGTGACGGAACTGTCGACCCTAAGTCATTCTTCCGGTGTCTCTTCTTAGCCTTCTTTCTTTTATCCATCTTGGAGCTCTGTTCCTCAGGGTTCTCAGTTGGCTCCTTCACTGAGACCCCTGAAAGTTTCCTGTCTTCTGGTTCAAGAAAAACTTTTGTAACACCTTTAGAAGCTCCGAGAGAAGTTCTGTGCTCCCCTCCTTCTGAGGGCACTGCACTTTGAAATGTCCTGGTTCCCCACTCTGGAAATACTTCTGAGTATCACAGTCATCCCTATTTTGGCCTTGGCTTGTGCTTCCATGACACTCATCAATGTCTGTTGAATCTGATTTTGAGCTTGAGACACCTGCATGAGTAGCTTAACAGGAGAAGCTTGGAGGGTGGATTGTGCCACAGGAGCTTTGGGGCACTCCCCCCACTCTGACTCCTCGTCACTATCCACTTCCTGCCCACCAGCATCCACTTGAGCTGACTGAGCCGTGACTTTCTCTGTCTTCTGGGGAACTTTCGTCACCTCCCGTGACCCCTGGTTCTTCTCATCCAGCAAAGCTTCTTCCTCCCTGACCAGCTTCATCAATTCTGGATAAGTTAAAGCCATCTGTGTTCCCTTCAACAACAACCGAATCACAATGGGACGATTTGGCCTGGCCCTTGGCAAAATCCTTTCAAGCCTGACTTTGTCAGCTTCTCGGAGATCAAACCCCCCTTTTCAAAATAATTTGATGCAGGATTAGATCTACCTGAACGACATAGTTGGACAGTCTCTCTCCTCGCAACTGATGAGTGTGTTCAAACTTGTATGTCAGGTAGCTTTTCCACTTTTCCATACACTGCACACATATAGTCCATGGCTACACAGTCTGGTTTTCCTCTCTTCAAACTCCAGATAACATCATCAGCTGGACTTCTGAGGCTCTCACTGATCATCTGTCTTTTAACTGCCTCTGGCACATTCCATTCTTCAATTGCCTGCATAGCTTGATCCATCCAACTTTCAAAATCTTCCTCCCCTCTCAGGGTGGGTGCACGATCTGAGAAAAATTGCAGTTTGCGATACCCCTGATGAGCGGAGAGAGTGTTGCTCTTTATCAGACTCTCAACCAATCTGTCATTGTGTCAGAGTGGAACGAAGCTGGAGGCATCCCTGTAGCCAGACTATCAGCCTCTTCCGAGGCTGGACTTGCCTATCCTAATTGAGAGAGGTCTTCCTCAGGATCACCTACTGGTAGTAATGGTATCACCTGAGCTTCTAGTCCTTCCACTAGGCTCACAGAACTCTTCTGAAACTCAGCTGGAACACTCTCCCGCCATTCTAAGAGAATGTAGGTGAAATCTTCATCATACTAAGGCTTTATGTCTAAGAAATAAGACCCTTGCTCTGGGACAGTCTTCCTCATCAACTGTCAGACCTCCTTTTCAGTCCACCCAACTTTGGGCGCTCTCTAGACTATGGTCAGCTCCAATCGGCTCCCATGTTCTCGTCCCCAGTCAGTGGCGGTTACCGAGTCCATTCTCTCTTCTGTTCTGGACACATCACCAGACTTACTTGGGCATACCAGATGGAGTATCCCGGACAAGCCCCCAAATGTAGCGCTACCCTCGTGAGGGCCGCTTGTGGAATCTGTACCCCACTGGTTGCCCCGACTCTGCAAGTCCTCTGACACCCTGGGTTCAGTCATTTTTATACTGTTTCACACCAATAATAAGAAAACCACACTGTACCAGTGAAACAGTTGAAGTTTGTTTACTACGGCAAGGTTAACATATATGTTGCATAGCATGAAACTGCATTATGTGAAAATGATCAAACAAACAGTCTATGGGTCTGATGTCAAGAAATGCAATTTAGAGCTACTTTAGTGACATAAAATTGTGAAGTAAACAGTATCTCTAAATACAATCAATTATTTTCCCTTCAAACACAACAACCTATGTGAACAGGCAGCAGAAAGGAAGAGGACCAACAATTCAGGTGTATGTCAGGCCACTCCTGTCTATCTCCTCAACCCACAGGTCATTAAACATAAAACAATTGTTAAAACATTCAAACTGTTATTTTTTTAAGTTGGCTGGCTCCTTTAAGCAACGTTCCAGAGAGATGAGAGTAGACCCGTAATATGGCACAACTCTAGTCAATAATGCAAATGAGGAGAGAAATAAAGGGGTTAATAATTACTCCATGGCATCCGACAATGCTTCAGCTAGCTCTTTGTGACTGATTAAAGAATTAATCCTTGATGGTAAATCAGAGTAAATTAACTGCTTGTGCTTATCCCTTTGAATTGGTAAACTTTCCTGTATAATAAGCACTTGTAATAACTATATGTAAGGGCTCAGTTGTATCCAAAAGAGATTTGGAGATGATTAAAGGGTGAGCAAAGAACTGCTGTCTGCATACAGTGTCATTGAAAGTAAATGAACTTGCCTTTAATGGAACTACAAGTGTCGGAAACTTAGGCAGGGACAAATGTCTCTATATGCAGTGTCAATTAGTTTAGATGGGCATGTGCCCGCTCACCAAACAGCTTAGCAGAAGTTGCTGATAGGAAGAACAGATGGTGATTCGTTACAGGATCTTCCTCCCGGTCCTGGCTCAGGGAAATGGCGTCTGACCTCCGTCACTCCATGGCACGGCCTACTTCAATCTGATGTGCAGGTAGCGATGAAGGATCTGAAGCAACCTCCGGACCATCATAGACATGAGGCAATGCTGTCTGCAGTCATCCCACTGGCTGTGGCCTTGAACTCCTTCCTATGAAGGTTGCAACTTACCCGCGGCTCACACTGGCGCAGAGCCCCTGTTAGCAGATCCAAGAGGCATCCCAAGAGAGCGATCTAGGCCCAAAACAACTTTATGTTCATTTCTCAATGTATTCTGGTAGTTGCAGTTCAGACCAGTCCAGCTGGAACAGAAACCCCAGCATTCAGAACTACATCTCCCACAATTCTTTGCTCTGCTTTGCTTTTAGAGAAAAAAGAAAAGAAAACACATGGAGTCAAAGCCAACATTAGAGGGAGCCAACGCCATATAAATAGCATTGCACATTGTCTCTGAAATGCAGGCAACAACAGCCAGCTCCTGGCTACAATGATGCACAGCCATTATTCAATTCAGATGATGGTTCTGAGGTTGAAGAAGGCAGGAACATGAGCCTACAGAGAGGGGAGAACACTGGTGCATACATTGGCATTCATGTTCCCCCAGCCGCAGCGTATTGCCAAGTTGTCTCCACTGGTAATGAGGATGGAGGAGATGATGATGAGGTCACTGACACGACTTGGGTGCCAGATAGAACAGAGGAAGAAAGCAAGGGTGAGGCACAACCCCAATGAAGCAGCCATCATGGAAGACCAGAGAGCAGCCACCCTATTCCATCACATTGTGGATCTGTTATCTCCCGACCCACTTCCCACATCTCAGCTGTCAGGGCCTTTTTTAGTACATGTGCAGCTGATTGCACTGTTGCTATTTGCAAACTTTGTCTCAAGCACATCAAGCGTAGCAAAAACACCAGCCATTTGGGTACCACATGCTTGACAAGGCATTTAACCTCCCACCACTCAGCCTGTTGGCAAGAGCACTTAAAAGCCACACAAAAGGGGCACAGATCTGTACCTCCTCCTCCTTACTTACCTCAGTCTGCCCCTGCTACACCTCGTGACCTCTCAGCAGCCTCCACTGACAGCGATGATGGTATAGTGCAGGGTGTCCCAGGTCCTTGCAGCACATCTGCCAGCAGCACACCACCAGCCGTAGACTATAGCTGGCAAATTTTTCTGCCCCATCTTCTGCAGCGGAAAAAAATACAGTCCTTGCCACCCACATGCCCAGCATCCAAATGCAAGCTTGTCAAAACTGCTGGCTCTCCAACTTCTGCCTTTCTGCCTGGTGGATTCTACCCCCTTTCGTGAATTTGCAGAATGTGCTGTACTACAATGGCAGATTCCCAGCCACTATTTCTTTTCAAGTAAGGCTATTCCATCTCTCTACCATCACGTGGAAGGCAACTTTGTGGCATCACTGGGCAAGACAGTCAGCCGCAAAGTCCACGTTACTGCTGACATGTGGTCCAGCAAGCATGGGCAGGGACGATATATTTCGTTCACAGTACACTGGGTAACTGCTTGCAACTCAGAAGGACGCAGCACAGGGCTCAGTACTGCAGCTTGTTGCGCCCCCATGTCTCCATATAGCTGGTGATGATTCGGTACTTGTCAGCTTTACCCCCCTCCTTCTCCTCCATGCCCTCCTCTGCTGAGTTGTCCTGTGAACCTCAAGTACCCCCTTAGGGTTCAAAGGGCTATTCAATGAGTCAGGCTAAAAGGTGCCATGCAGTGCTTCAGCTGGTGTGCCTAGGGTACAGGAACCACACCGGAGCAGAGATTTTTGCAGCTCTGCAGGGACAGGCCCAGAGGTGGTTCATGCCACGCCAGCTGGAGCCAGGAATGGTGGTGTGCAATAATGGCACAAACCTCCTGTCCTCCCTTAGACAGGGAAAGTTGACACATGTGCCATGCCTGGCATATGTCCTCAATTTGGTGGTGCAGCCTTTCCTAGATAGGTACCCAGGTTTGGAAGATCTGCTAAAGCAGGCCAGAAGAGTCTGTAGCCATTTCAGGTGGTCTTACACAGGCAGTGCTTGGTTAGCTGAAATTCAGCGGGAATTCCACCTGCCCATAAACCGCCTGATTTGTGACATGCCCACCAGGTGGAACTCGACTTTGGCAATGCACATGTACATACAGCAAAGGGCTGTCAACGAGTATCTGTTTTTTTCCCCACGTCAATGGCTGCTCATAAAGGGTGCATGCACTGTACTGTCCCCATTTGAGGAAGCAACAAGGATGGTGAGCCGTGACAATGCATGCATCAGTGACACAATCCCTGTTGTGTTCCTGCTGGAGGAGACTCTGCGTGGCATTATGAACAGGGCCCTGGAGGCAGAGCAGCTGGAGGAAGAGGAGGACCCCTTTTCCTCTCAAGGCCCACTTTATGCAGACACCATCATTGCTATGCCACAGAACACACAAGAGGAGAGAGAGAGAGAGGAGTAGGAGTAGGATTCTGGCAGTTTTGGAGGCATTGAAGCAGAGGAAGACATACGTCAAACAGTAAGTGATGGTCTTACATCCCTAGAACCCTTGGGAGTAGTACGTGGCTGGGAGGAGGCAGTTCCAGGTACTGTAATCCTCAGTGACCCAGAGGAGTCTGCTTCTCATGCCTCCGCAAATTTGCGGTGCATGGGCTCCCTCATGCTTCAAAGCCTGTGAAAGGACCCAAGAATACATGGCATAAAGGAGAAGGATCGCTATTGGTTGACAACCCTCCTTGACCACTGTTACAGAGGTAAGTCTCAGAACTCATCCCGTCCCCACAGAGAGTGCAGAAAATGAAATCTCTTGAGGACACCTTAAAGAGCAGTTTATCGAACACTTTTCCCGACTCTGATAAGGTACAGTGTCGTGGAAAACATAGTTTTAAGGCTTCTGTTGGTCAAGAGAGGAGTGGTGAAGAAGGCAGCCACCTAAGTGATGCATTTCTCCATTTTTTTAGTCCTTGTCGCCCAGGGCTGTCAGCTTCCACATTCCATTGGCAGTGTTTGCATCACATGGTGGACGATTTTCTAGGGGCGAAAACAGAGATAGAGAGCTTTCAAGTCGACGATCCACTGGCTTACTGGGTCATGAGAATAGACTACTGGTCCTCCAGTTTACATAATATGAGTTGGGCTTCTTCACCGCTAGGGGGGGGTTCCCTGATCCTCTGGCACAGCGAGATCCCTAATGGGGTGCTGGGTTCTTGGGAAGCCCCCTTTATCTATAACTCTCGCTTAGTGTCCCTGTTTCTAATGGAGATACTACTTCTTTACCTATGACTTGCTTGACAAGATATCATGTCTAGGTGATATTGGGTTTCAGTACCTTCCTACCTGCCTTAAACAATATTTGTGATTGTTTATCATATGCTTATGTCTATTTGTTTATATAAATTCAATAAAATCTTTGAAACATGAGAATAGACTACTGGCCAGAACTTGCTCAGTATGCTATTGAGCTGCTGGGCTGCCCTGCATCCAGTGTGCTTTCTGAATGGGCATTCAGTGCTGCTGGAGGTTTTGTTACTGATCATAGAATGTGTCTGTCCACAGACTCCATGGACCGTCTAACTTTTATCAAAATGAATCAATCCTGAATTCCCAGCAGCTTTGAAGCCCCTGATGCCGATGTCCCAGATTAAGTGTTTTTGGGATGTGGAATCTCTGCAGGACTTCTAGGCTGCCTAGCATTGTGGGTGTTCATTTCATCTGGAAGAATGATTTTGGTGTAGGTTTCAGGGGCACAATTAACACCCAAAGACCATTTTTTCTGCACCTGTTTGACAGGTGCATATGATTGCAATTTTTGACAGGAAGGCCAATTCTTGCTTTCATCAAGAGTACCTCTTATAGGGCTATGGTATAAAGGCGCCACCGACACCCAAAGCCCAATTTTTCTGCACCTGTTAATTCTATCCAAAGTCTGTAGAAGAGACACCAGAATTAATCAAAAAAATCTCTAATCTTGTTCCCAGTGCACTACATTGTGTCCTCATCATACAGACTTGCTCCCCAAGCCGTTGCTTACAAAATAAAGGAAGCTTGCAGGGAAAATGTCATTTTTTTGGCTTTATAAATGCAATTATTGCTGCAGCAGATTCTATATATGGTACAGATGTGCCACTTTGAAGGTAGACTAAGGGAACCCCCCAGGCACTATACTAAAATATTTATTTTCCATTTTTATGCTTTCACTTTAAGCATCAATAGATCACTGCTCATCTAAAAATGACATTTTTCACAAACTTTTTTTCAATGATATATGTCCCCCAGGCCAGTACCCGGACCCCCATAACCATTGTATGCCCAATTACTTGCATATAAGCCTTCAAAATAGGCACTTTTGATTATTTATTTTCGGGTCCCATAGACTTCAATGGGGTTCGTTATTCAGTTCCAAACTTTCCGGATGTTTGAAAGTTCTGGTGCAAACCAAACAGGGAGTCATTCGGCCCATCCCTAATGGTGTGCCTATGCAGGTTTGTGCATAAATAACATAGTTTAAAGTGTATCTATAGACCAAATGTTTTCAGTTGTGATAGAGTAGAATATGGTCAAAAACGATAAAACTGTATTTTTTTTGTTGGTTTCTGTGTCCCACTGGGGAGATTCCTCTTCACTTTCTGTCCTAGAGAAATAACAGGAATTATGTGGAAAGCTCTCTAAAGTGTGGGTAAATCTTTAAGGCCACATTCACATGGCAATTTAGCAGCAGTCAGGGGCGACAGCCAGCAAGAATCAGTAGATTCTTGATGAAGGTTGTAAACACTGCCTGTACACTCTGGGAGAAATTCATTAAAGCTGCTGCACCACTTTTCTGGTGTTAATCCCTCTTGGTAATGTGTTGCTCCAAATTCACAAAGCATCCCAACACTTTTGGTTCTGACAGTGATTTGTGTGCCAACTTTTACATTGTTCAAATTGAAAATAAAATACAGATCGCTCATACCTTACAAACGTAGAGCTCATTAAGACCAACTCTCTTTTGGCGTACAAAGAGAAACTCTAGCACGGACAATTTTTCAAAAGTGTCTCGCGTGAGTTCTAAAAGTGGTACAGCATGTTCCAAATTCAAGTACAAGTTCTAGACAGGTACATGAATTCGATATATGCTGCGCCATTTTTATAACACACGTGAGACACTTTCGAAAAGTCTGTCTCCACCAGTCTTTATGAATTCCAGGGACTGTGCGCAAATGGTTACACCTGTCAAGTTTGTAATGTGTACAAAGCATGGGCCAGTGTCATTGATGTTCACAGGTAACTGCTCATCTGAGTGGTTACATACAAATAAAGCCTCCGAACTTCCCTGGATGCAGGTAGTGTGTGTTCAGGATCAGCGTTTCTGCAGAGTTTTGGCTGCAGCTAATTTGCCAGTTTATATGTGGCCATAACACAAAATGTTGCTGGGTCCAGAGGGTCTCCATTGGAAGATTACTCCTTACAGGATGTTTCAGTGGATTTCTCATTACATTCTCTCCCAGTAATAATGGTCATCAGGACAAACAGAAATAGGGTGAATCTTCCCAGTGGATAAACAGACAGCAAAACAACTTGATAGGGGGTCCAACTCTGATATATATTTTAATATGACCTACCCTCTACACCATGCAGGCTTTTTGGATCTGTTTATATAACATTTGCCTATGGGCTGCCCTATGGGTAAGAAATGCACAAGAAAGGTGTCTGCCAAACAGGAGAGATCCCTCCAGTAGGGGACTTTAAAAGCCTACTTGGACAACAGAACAGGAACATACACCAAGCAAATTAGTATAATACAAGATGGTAGATGAAACATTCAACGCATTTCGAGAAATTAGTTGTACAATCTCTTCTTCAGGGAGTTTCATAGAGTGTGTAGGAAAGGCTTGGCTCCCTTGCTGCTGGTGAATTGGCTCCCTCATCCGGCAAGCAGGCGACAGATGTGTAGAAAGGGGATGGAAAGGAGGGGATCTTAAAAGCAAATCCCAATGCTCGTCCAGAAGGCTGGCAATCTTGATTGTCAATAAGGGACGAACTATAGTCCAATCAGTGCCAAAGTGCAATGGGGGGAGAGAAGAGACAGAACACAGCTATCTCAATCCAAACCCAATTTAGTTGCACATAGCATGAACATATGTAAAAAGCCAATTAAGGGTGATCCTCCGCCAACCAGGGGCGACTAACGGACCTAAGCGCCTCTGCGCAATACATAGGCATATGAGGCCAAACTATTGGAGCATATGGGAAAGATCAGTGAACAAGCTGTCACATAACAGCTAGGAGCGACGTGACGCCACCAGCACGGCTGCACCATTTTCAAAATTATGCAGTAACCAAACCATATGGTACTGCAGTACCATGCATTTGGCACATGCAAACATATGTGTGTATGCAAGATGCGTGGGGTGCCATTAAGAATTAATGGCACTACCACACGTTTGCAAAGGGAAAGCGTGGTTTTGTGTGTTGGGGAAAGTGTGCAATTTTGTGTGCATTCCCACAACAGAATAAAGCTTAAAGTGTTACTAAACCTACAACAGTAAAATCAGTCTGTATATGCAGTAAAGCATGCTTGTTATAGTCACTGTGGAAGCTAAGAGGTTAATCATGCGCATTGTGTAAAAAGGCTATTTGTTCCTGTCTCCTCTAATCCTCCCTTTTTTCCACAGTCCCCAATCCATCTCCTGACATTAGACAGAGCCTTGGTGGCACTCTGCACAAGCCCAGTTTAGTGTGTATTGATATAAATGTTTTTCTTGGGACAGGGACAATGACAGAACACTATTTGAAAAAAAACTAACCTAACCTAAATCATTTTTTTGTTTTTGGATAGCCTAGGGAATAATTAGACCCTCTGTTTTTACTGAATCTGTGTGCCCACAGGGGAACGTAACCTAGCTAGTCGCCCTGGTGATCATTGTCACCTAGACAAAGAAAGAGGAAATCCTAAATTTTAGAGTTGTCATGAGCACAAGAGGGGAGGGAATCCTTCAATGGAGACTGTCTGAGGTGGGAAACTTCCTCACTTTTTGGAGATTTCCTCTCATTTTTTGTTGTATCTTCATAACAGGAAGCAAAGGTAACTCTCTCTAAGAGGACACAGACAGCAAAAAACAACTTGATAGGGTTTTAAATCATTTCTTACTCTGCCTAAAAAAAAAAACCAAATACTTTTTTTCAAATAAATTGCCACTAAAATCTTTCACCTAAAACAATTTTGCTGAAGTGAACCGTTCTAGGCAAGTGTAATATTTTGGTGCTAAGGCTAACCATGAATGTCACAAAGTGAGATCCTTTAGATCTGCAGTATTAACATCTACATTGTATGTAGTGCAAGGCCTTGCTTGGTTTGATAAAAGTTATTTGGATAGTTTAGGTAGGTCCTCGTATTACATCGTTTTGGTAAATCTAAAGTTGACTGAACGGAGATTGCATGGTCAGATTGTAACATGTAAAGTGATCCTAAGAGCTAATGTCACAGCCTGGGTAATAAATTCCTTTTTTGGCAGCTCTAAAGTGGCAAGTGCGGCCGAATGAAACCTGGCCCTGACCACTCCATAATTATGTATTTGCTTAGAGCAGTGGTTCTCAACCCTGTCCTCAAGTACCCCCCAACAGGCCATGTTTGCAGGTTTTCCTTTATCTTGCACAGGTGCTTTAAATCAGAGTCAGAGTCAATGGCTTGGTATTTTAAACAGCTATTTTATCTAGTGAAAAGATAGTGTGGATGTGGCTCCTCTTATAACCTACTAAAAAAATGAGTTGTTGTGGAAATATAAAAGGTTGCTGCCCCTTTAAAGTGCTGATATCACAAACGATGGAGTGTGGTATGCAAAGGTGATGGTGTAACTGCTAATAAGGTGCACTAGCAAACTGCATAAATGTGCATCATGATTGCATAAACAATAAAGTGCATAAAGTGCACATTGAAATATACAGTAGATGATATATTTTTCAATGTGACTTTTTGCACTTGCACTTTATTGTTTATGCAATCGTGATGCACATTTATGCAGTTTGCTAGTGCACCTGATTAGTAGTTGCGCCATCACCTTTACATACCACACTCCAGCTACTTTATCTAAGAGAAATTCCCAAAACATGGTCTTTTGGGGGTACTTGAGGACAAGATTGAGAACCACTAGTTTAGAGTACAAATCTGTCTTATCCTCAATAAAAAACCGGCATTGAACTTTGCAAACTATCGCCCCTCCACGGGGTTGTTATGCACATCTTATGGCAGTTCTGAGATGTAAGAGTGTGGGATTAGGGGGGCTTGACAGCTTATTTTCAGCTCACAGGGCATGAAGTTTGGCTCTCTCCTTTCCTCTCTTTTTTTCCAGTGCTAGATCTCACCCCTCTCTACCTCTGTACAAGAGCCCTGTAGGGACCAGATCACACAAGACCATTACACCCATTCTGCCCTGCAGAGGCGGTTCTAGGCTTTGTGAGGCCTTAGACAAAACTTAGACACAAGGCCCCGATTGCAATTGGTTGCCAGAGGTCACAGCCGATCTTTAACACTCACTAACTAGTTGCTAGAGGTTAAAGCACATAATTCCTGCTTGCCCATTGGTTGCTAGAGGTTACAGAACATTACTGCTCACTGGTTGCTAGAGATTACAGCACATAATTACCACTCACTGATTGGTTTCTATGAGTTACAGCACATCATTACCGCTCACTGATTGGTTGCTAGGGGTTACAGCACATCATTACCAGTCACTGATTGGTTGCTAGGGGTTACAGCACATCATTACCACTCACTGATTGATTGCTAGAGATTACAGCAGATCACTACTGTTTACTGATTGGTTGCTACAGGTTACTGCTCATCATTACCACTTACTGAGCAGTGGAGCAATCCTAAATAATTGAGCAAGTGAAGTGGCACATTAATAGGCATACTACAGGAGAGGGTCAGAAACTGCAGACATACTACAGGAGATGGTCAGACTGCAGACATGATACAGGAGAGGGTCAAATATTCGAATTAACAAAAACCCATTTAACAAATTTTTCTGAAATTCGAAAATTCGGAAATTGAAAATCCCGAAATTCAAATATTCAGAAATTCGAAAATTCTAAAATGTGAAAATATGAGCGGAAATCTGACAATTCAAAAACCCAAGAATTTGAAAAAAAATCCAAAATAATAACTAACTAATAATAACTATTACTAACTGTTAAATTATAGATATTGAAATTTCCTTTCAATTTTTTTTTTTTTACCAAAAATATATATAAGAATATATATTGGCTAAAACTGTTGAATCATTTTTTTTTTTTTGCATATTTATTATAGCAAAAAGTAAAAAATATTGTTCTTTTTTCAAAATCATCGCTCTTTGTTTGTTTATAGCGGCGATCAGAAATGATGCAGAGGTGATGAAATACCACCAAAAGAAAACTCTATTAAATGATATAAATTTTGTTTGGGTACAATGTCGCACGACCGCGCAATTGTCATTCAAAATGCGACAGCGCTGAAAGCCAAAAATTGGTCTGGGCAGGAGAGGGGTTTAAATGCCCAGTAAGGAAGTGGTTAAAGGAAATTGCAATACCTATAATTTAATAGTTAGTTGTTATTATTAGTTATTTAGTTAGCTATTATTTCAGATTTTTGAATTTTCCGATTTTTGGATTTTCAAATTTATGGTTTTTCATTCTGTCAAATTTTCGTTCTTATTTTCAGATTTTCGAACTTCTGAATTTTTGCATTTTCGAATTTCCGTATTTTCGGATTTTGAAATTTGAATTTTTCTGAAGTTACGAATTTATTCAAAATAACAAATTTCGATCATAACAAATGACCCAAAGAACGAAAACAAAAACTAACACATTTTTAGGCAGTGCACATGTCTAGTACTCTCTACAAGCCCTGTGGGTGCTTCATGGGCTTTTCAGCAGCAATGATTCGTTGCACAAAAATGCTAGTTCTCTATTCACACATTTGCAATCTTACCAGTTAAATGTTCTGATGCCAGCTTTGGTCAAAAGTGCTACTGACTATCATTTGAGTTAGGGTCCTCTACCTTCTGTTTTCATGGGTCAGGTTTTGCTGTGCTGCCCACCCCTCAATTTGTATTGCTTTCGGATGTCCCAGCCATCTATGACTATGCCTGTGCCCTGCAATGTATGGGAAAGAAAATAGGATTTTTGACTTACCTGTACCTATTACCTTTTTGGAGTACAGTACAGAATATAGGACCTTCCCCTCTGGTGGTGTATCCTTCCTTTGCTTGCTAAAACCTGAAGATTGCTGTAAGTGGGAGGGATTATGTACAGCTCTATTTTCCCAGGGTCCAGTCACCTGAAGGTAACTGCATATAACCCAGTCGTCTTTGACTATGCCTGTGTCATGTACTGTATTCAGAAAAGCATTTTACAGGTAAGATAAATATCCTATTTTTTTAATATTTTTCTCTACAGCTTTTCGGTACTTTTGCATTTTTGTCTATGTTAGGAAGTCACCCTTTGGGACTGCCATTGTTTACTGTTAAGATAAGGCCCCTTTCACACTTGTGCGATGCGATCTTACTTACTTAATTTTTTGACGCAATTTTACCGAGATTTTGACGCGATTTGGGATCAGTACGACTTTGGTCCAACTTTGTTGCAACTTTGGCACAATGAAAACATATTACAGTCGTACAGAAATAGCACAGAACTCACATCTATATTATTTAGGTGCGATTTGCATGCGACATGTAAGTTAGTAAGGGGAACATCTGCTGACAATATCTTAGTGCTCTTAATTATTTTCATATTTCCTTCACTTTTTATTTTAACCTGGGAAATGTTTTACCTCCATATATAATTGGTTATTTTGTCATGCCTATAAAACTCTTCTGTGTTAGACATTTATCCGTCTCTTCCTACTGCACAGTGTGTCACTGAGATGAAGTATAGAAGAACCAATATCTGGGAACATTATGTCCACACAGCAGTTCAACCTGTAGATGTGTCCTTGTTTTAATTGGATGATTGCATAGTAAAATACAGAGGCACTGAGCTTGCACAGTAGGATTCATCTGGAGGAGATGCACACGCAGTCAGTGGGGCAGTCACCTCACATACAGTTAGGAATTTCAAAAAAGATTACATTTTACAGAGCGGGAGACATTACTATACTCCTGAGAAACATACATATTTGACAATGGGCACTTTACATACTCGGAAGGAAACCAACCACAGACTGAGAAAGTGTAACCCCAGACACTACAAAAAAAAAGAATATTGTTTCAAGGATTTTTCAGCTGAATACTTGCCACTGAAAACATATATTTTCAAATCCTATAATCATAAAGACACATTTAAGTTATTTTACAGAATCCCAAAACAGATTTGGATGTCTAGTTGAAAAAGAACCTCTAAGGCAGTGGTTCTCAACCCTGTCCTCAAGTACCCCTAACAGGCCATGTTTTCAGGTTTTCCTTGATCTTGCACAGGTGCTTTAAATCGGAGTCAATGGCTTGGTATTTTTTATCTAAGAGGAATTCCCAAAACATGGCCTGTTGGGGGTATTGAGGACAGGGTTGAGAACCACTGCTCAAAGGGTCGGTTCACACAGAGGCGATCCGACTTCAGGCGCAACTTTGTTAGGCGATATGAATGCGACTTCAACGTGACTTCAGCGCGATTTTGGGCGACTTACAACTCGACTTAAAGCAACCTCCATGCCAGGCGACTTTTTCCTGTGGCCAATCAGAGAAGGGAGGGGGTAATTTGTGGGGAGTAACTGGGTAAATTCTCATCTTTTTCCTGTAGTTGCTTCAATATAGATGGGGATCCGACTTGGAGGTGATTTCCATTGAATTCTATGGGCACAAGTCGAATAGAAGTCGCCTTGAAGTAGTACAGGAACCTTTTTTCAGTACTTCAGTAGTGTACATTAAGACAGCTCTCATTCACTTCAATGGGATTTCTTATGCCAAGCGACTTGGGGCGACACAAGTTGGATCCCAAGTCGCTGTAGTTTGACCCAAGCCTCACATGGTGTTAATGGTAGAATTGTGTAAGAGTTACCGTGATGCTGCATTGCCAGGGTTGGTCATATCACTCCCAAACAAGGCTGATGGCTAGATGACTGTCAAACCATGAACAAATAGCAATTGTTTTATATCCTCCTTGGTAGAAAAAAAAATGTTTTCACAGTAGCTTAAGGGCCAAGAATGTGATTGATTCACCACACACCAGTTTGAAAAAAAATCTTCTTTCTTAGTTTTGGTACAGGATACCTCATTCATGCATTTCCAAACTTTATCCTGCCCAATGGGCTCATTCACACTGCATTACCCATGGCAATTCACATTGAAGTAATGCTTGTTTTTGCACACTGATTCTGAAGCATGGGCATCAAATGCATGGAAACAGGGCTGGAATAAGTATTTAAGGAGAGAGCACAGTGAGGAAGAATGCAAACCAATCATCTAACACTGTGGTTTTCATCCGTACAACACACATACATTTCCCACAAGCTGACAATGTATGCTTTTTTTCATAGAGTAATCTTTCATATTATTAATATTGCACTTATGTGCCATTAAAATGAACCAGACCAGCACTTGATAGGCGTGACAGCTAGGATCCTCCTGAACCCACACGAGCAGTTTAAAAGTTGAAAAATCTTCCTACTCATTATAAAGGACATTAGAGACAAGGGCATTACTACAGCCACGACTATAGAATATAGTATATATTGTCGCTATCATATACACACTAAAGAGTATGCGACTGCAATGGGTCGTAGGGCAATTTGAAAACAGTGCTTCATTGAGGAGCAATATTATCTGGCTAAATTAGTTAGACAAAATGAATGCATATATAAATTGGGGCCCTCTATACTATTAATTTGAGAGAAATTAGTATACTGTATTAAATGAAGAATTGCATTTTAAATGGAGATTAGGGAGGTTATTGAGGCGGAGGTCCCCTTATGGTTTTGCAATGTTACTATACAAAGAAATTCCCCCATAGAAAGGGACTTTAAATAGGTTGAGCAACCACTGTTTTGTATAAAAACAAAAGTTTATTACAACAAAAAGGTCAATAAATCAAGACAACAAAAACAAATGCAAAATTGTCAGAGTAGTCACATAAAAACATTAGCATTAAAAATGTTCACATTAGTATTACACCAGTGTTGTCTTAGAAAGGTGTTGATTGAGGGGGCACAGTTGATGGGCCGCAAAGTGTGCGGTTTACCCTCCGCGATGGAATGCGGTTACCCGACATATATGTTTCGAAGCCTTCACGTCCTTCATCAGGGGTAACTGTGCAACAGATTGTGGCAACCGAATATATGTTGTAGTAGGACACTAATGGTCTTCACTGTAGAGAGAAGGAGAAGAAAAAAAAGAGAGAAAAAAAAATTATAGTAATAATTGTGTTTGGTAAAATATTATATGGGTCATTAATAGTATGGTATTCAATAGCCTGACACAGAAGGCCACCACCACATGAGTGAGGTAAGGATTAATTTAATTTCAAAGGGTACCTGGTTGATAATGATCACAGGTATACCCCACATCTGTGGGGGGAGATGGGTAATGCTACAGTTGGACGGACAGATCTTTGTCAGTGGGGCACATATGAGTGCATTCAAAATTATCTGTGAAGAACCTCCAATAGATCTGGGAAAAAAGAAAAGAAGGGAGAGAAAGGGGGAAGTGGGAAAATGTATGGATAAATAAACACTCGCAAACCATACAAAGTACCAAAAGGAATACAAGATTTCACAGCCCATAGCACTATCCAGTAGATTCATATGAGCATGAAAAACTCACCATTTACAGATCCATATCAAAAAAATATATGTAGATGTCCAGAAGGGAAGGGAGAGAAATGAGGTCAAAACAGGAGAGACGAATCAATCATGTCCTTTTTTCTTTTTTGCAATGGGAGATTATCACACATAGTTGTGACCCTGTCTGGAGGTACTTGATATTGCTTTTAATCAGTTAAGAAACAGCCCTATATAGAAATGTCATGCTTTACATTAGGAGCATTGCTTATAATTACCAAGCTATCTATGGCCAACCCAAGGCTTCATTCACCCAAAGCAGTGAGCTGTGATCCTAGATGCTGGTAACTGCCCTGAATTTTTGCAGCAGATAAATGTCCTATAAGGCAGATGTGACAAGTCTCCATTCATCTCTATGGATGAACGCAGCTGTCAGACCGACACATTGGAGGTTAATGCAGGCATGGATCTTAGTGGTCAAGGTAATGTTCATTGCCTGTCTTGTGTATCTGAATGGCAGCCCTGTTCATCCATGGAGATGAACCGAGACTTGTCACTTCTGTTCATAGCTCGTTAATCTGCTGTGAAAAGGTCAAAAGGTATGAGTGAGTGATTGAGTGACCTGAATATATAGACATTGTCTTGTAAACAAAGCTAGATGGTGTCTACTGACTCTAGATGGCACATGTGCATTCAGAGTTCAGCCTCTCAAAATGTTCTTATAAACTAAAGAATCTATGTCTATGGAGAGGGGAGGGGGAGCTCTGTAGTCCCTGGGTGTCTTGGGGAATTACAGCAGTGATCGACCAGGAATATGCACCCATTTCTCTAAGCAGCTCTGATAGACATGAGTAACTGCAACATGCAATAATGCACAGTATGTACCTTTGAGCACAGCAATGCCATTCACTTTAGTAATTACCCAATGCACCTGCGCTGCAATTCCCCCCACAGTGCACTATAACACATGGGGTGCATTACAGAACCTAAAAAATATATCCCATACTAGGTCCACTTCAAGTCAGTGACTTTACAAGATAGATAAATCTGTAGCCATTCTCTCTTTATCATTTTGACTTGTATGTGCAGAGCTGTAATAATACAATTTACCCCTTTTATTTACTATGCTATCAAATCTGCTACACATCAAGACACTTTAAAACAGTCACAGTGAGCCAGATTATGAGACAGGTCTACAGTAGGATCACATTTTAATTCATACGTTCCTCACCCTGCTGCCCCAGGGGTGCTCTTTAGTAATAAACCCTGACCACTTCTCTTATGTGCATGCTTTTGGTTGTTTATGTGACCTCCTGTGGCAATAATCCCAGGCAGTAAACTGCAATAGGTTTGCAGAGATCTCCAATAGATTTACAAGTGAACCTAATACAACATTTTACCAAGAACTACTTTGCTAAATTAGTGATTTCTTCATTTTGTTGGTAACTTGCTTTATAAATCTCCCCAACTATATATTATCATCACCTTGGAGATACAGAATCTGTCTTTTTTGGGATATACTCCTAATCTGTATGCAGCACTACCACCAGAGGAGCCACTTGGTATGATGAGTCCTTTGTTCTGTCATGACTCTTTAAGCTACTCTGGTCCCACTGACACCCCAGGTTATAGGTTAAAGACCACTCACACCTGTGTAACTTAAATGTTAATATGCTACCACTCTATAATAGTGCACAGAAATAAGGTCACTGGCAACTTTATGGCAGGTTAATGTGATTGTAAATTCTTTTTTTTAAAATAACAAACAAGTTCATACTTATGGAACTGCACACAGCAGCCCCAAGCCCCCTCTTCTCAAGTCCTCTGCTGGCGCTCCTGACTCCTCCTCTCTTTGGTGTGTCACCATAGGAAGCTGCTTCCTATGGTGGCACACCTGAGGGCTCGATCCTGAGTCATGCTGCCAGCGTCTATAGACACAAACAACATGGATCGGCCCCGCCACCCACTCTTTCATATTTGAACAGGCCAGACCAAATAGGATGTACACCACCCTATGATATGGCAATCAAGGAGCAGCCTCTATTGGCATTAACTATGGACAGTGAGGGATTAAGCTTGGTTGTTCCTCTCACCACTCCTGGTTTACAACAGATATGGTCCCATATGCTTGGTGGCCAGTTGTCCCAAAAGACTCCTTACGATCAGACCCTCACTGTCTGTAGGCACACATAGCAATGGGTCCCTGCAGCGCTGGTCCCAAGATACAGCATAGCCGTGGCTCAGTCTCTTAGTTCTCTCATAGGCTCAGTTCTGTAGTCTGTCTACCCTATGGTACAGAACCCCCCATGGACTACATTTCCCATAACCCTGTGCAGCTGCAGGTTACTGCCTCCAAACACCACTGCATATACTCCAAAGCGAGGGGGCAGAGGAACAGTAGAAGTGGGTAGGGGATTACACATAGCCAGTGCTTCAATACAGTGCAGTAATTGGAGGAAAAAGAGCGGGCACAGGGGCACAAAGCCTGCTCTATCCCTGCACTGCAGTGGGTGGGGAGGACACATGAGTGCAACCATAGCCGGCGAGCACCTGGCTACACTTTTTTTATGTTTCCCTGTTTTCCTCAGAAAGAATCCACTTAGCACTAAGATGGTGTGAAAAATAAATTTTTATGGTATCAATATTACTACTAACAAGTACATCTCCATACTGTTTACTGTTTTGTACCCCTGAGTGTGGCTAACACTCCTCAGTGAATCATAGCAGAATTGAACCAGATTAAAAAAAATGTGAACAAACTGGAACCAGGGCTAGATTTCTTTATTGCCAAAGTAGCTGCAGCATAGGGCTTCACACAGCCATACACATATCATTAGGTCCATTCAGATTGGTGTTTTACAGTAACGTGCACTGGGCTGTAGTGTGTAGCAATGCTATTTATTCTCCAAATCACTGTTAGGGTCGATGCACACTGGCTTAAAAATCGCTGCTTCTATAGGAGTTTTGTGCTTTGCCTGTAGTAGCAGCTCAATGTTATCCTATGTGCATGAACATGTCAACAGACATTTGTTCATTTTAACTCTATGGAAATACAAATGTTGTGTGAAGCGGGTAAGATGCAGATCATAAGGAGGTCAACAGCAGGTTAAATTCACAAGTCAATGTCCAGAAGCCAAAATCACAGGTCCCTACAGTGGGCAACTCAACCACACTGCAGAGTATCCAAATGCACTCACCTTGCATTGAACTGTGATTCCCTTCATTTAAAAAAATCATCATGTACAAACTTCTGTGTGTTAGGTTCTCCGCCAGTCCATTCAAAATGAGCTGCAGAAACTCGCTGGGATAATGCAATGCCTAACTTGAAAAGGATGTGTGTACATAGGTAGGTTTACGTGTAATGTATGTGTTACAAGCTTTTTCATACACTGTCAACCTCTTAACAATGTGCATTGAAAATACTCCCTAAAGATTCATAATAGGGCAAAAACATTGACCAGCAGTGGCCGGTCCATAAGGGATGCTGCCCCCCTAATCTCTAGGCGCCGACCCCTAATCTCCATTTTTTTTTTAAGCACATGATTAGAGCATGAAGCTCTAATTGGCTTCAAAAAGGTTGGGCTTGGGGAGCAGTGGGTGAGCCCACCCACTAGTGACATTAGCAAATCAACATTCGCTATAGTCTTCCTGTTTCTCCTCCTGGCAGGAGTAGAAGCCGGGAAAGCCACGTGCGACCTGGATGGGTTAAGTGCGGGGCTGGCGGGCAGGCTGCTGAGTGAGTGGGCGGGGTGGGTTGTTTGCAGCCCTCCCCAAAAAAAATGGAGCACCAGCTGTGGAGCCACCCATATTAATGTGTAATAAAAGGTCCAAGATAGCATTCCAAATGTTTAATATTTACCCATTTACAGCCAACTGAAAGCTAAGAAACAAGCTAAACAGTAAACAAAGAATTACTCATAAGTGCCATAAGCTATGAAGATAGTGTTGGACCTTCTTATTATTATGCTTTGCAAAACAGGGTCTTTTTTTTTACACCTTTTAAGGATTTTTTTTCATGAAACATCAATTTATAAACCTGTGCCCTTTCAAAAACATTTTTCAATACGATTAATTAGAAACCATTACAGTCTCTCTTTAAAGGCTCCTGCACACTCTCCCTCAAAGTACCTCTGTATGGGCTTTCTGTTAGAAAGTTGGAAGTGTAAATGAACCACAAGGGTGTTCATAAGGGGGCGTGGCTGACCAAGCTCCTGCATGGATGCATAAGTCCAGAGCTTCGATCAACCGCCGGGGGAAAAGCAGTTGGAGGAGCCTGCACAGGCGAACCAGAGCCCGGTAACGAACCCTCGCACACCCATGAACACGGCTGACATGTCAAAACGAAGGGGTGAGCAGACACAGCCGAGGAAACTGCAAGAGTTCTACCCGGCTGTGCAGAGACACCAGGCCCAAAATGGCGGAGATGGCAGCCCGCAGCCAGCACGCAAGGCCACAGCACAGACCAGTGCAGGAGGACAGAGGCAATCAGGTAACAAAGCAAAGGGGCCACGGAACGGGACACCCTCAGGCAGCGGCAGCCCATCCACACAAAGCCCCGCCAAGTCCAAGCCTCGCAGGGAGTCCCCCACAAGGCACAATGAAGAGACAGGCATGGAGGTAGGAGGGGTGCAGGCTTCACAGTGCGCACATAGGCCTCAAAGAGATGACCCTATAGCAGCTTTCCCCACGAAAGACACCACATTAAAGGACAGGATGCTATACCTCAGGGATTCATTAATGGCTGACTTGATTACAACTGTTAACTAGGGCAACAGAGATGTGCAAGCTCTGGGGGACAGGGTGGACATTATAGAGAACACTATGGGTGAATATGCAGACTCATACAACACCCTTGTGGATGCGCATGAGTCACACTCTGAGGAAATAGCGTGGCTAAAGGATAAAATATCAAATTTAGAGGACAGATCTAGACGCAACAACATCAAAATTAGAGGAATACCCAAAACAATACTGCCACAGCAACTACAACAATATGCGCTATCACTCCTCTCTACAATTGCTCCCGGCATGACACCACACAATCTCAATATAGACAGAATGCATAGGGAAAATAAACCCTCCTTCCTGCCAGCAGAAACACCAAGAGATGTCCTCCTCAGGGTTCACTTCTTTCATGTCAAAGACCAATTAATGGCTCTAGCCAGGAAACCTGAGGGCCGACATGCGCCATACGTGGGTCTACAATTGCTCCCTGATTTGTCTAAATACACGTTACAGAGACGCCGAAACTTGGCGACTGTGACCAAAGCACTGGGAAACCACAAAATTTCCCACAAGTGGAAATATCCTGCCACTGTATTCATCACATACAAGGATACCACGATTTCTGTCTCCACCCTAGATGAAGGAATAGAAGCCTTACGAAAATGGGGCATTCTTCCAGAGTCACTCCTGACACCCACCAGGGAAATACACCCAAATCCCATGGAGGCAGACTGGCAGGTAGTCTCGCATAAGCGCTCGGGCAAAAATCGCAACAAGGACACCTCCGGATCTCAACAACAACATTCCAGAATCTGATCCCTACCCCGGTCAAGATAGGATCTACTCCATACGTGTATCATGATCCCCCAACCAAAGGATGAGCAGCCAAGCCTGCACACGGATCTCATTACAGATCCTCTTTTTATATTGTTCTTTTCAAAGGTTACAACTATTGTTCTTCTATCTTTGCAATTGTTATTATTTCTCACTATTGCTTACACAATCCAGACAGAAAAGACTCCACCAAAAGCCAGAAGAGATACCTACATCCAATAGAACCATACGGCAACCTGCTGGCATGCCTTCAAGACCCACTTCCCAAAAAGGACTCCAAAACGGCACAACACACCAAAGAATTCACACCTGAGGAGGACAAACAACAAAAGTGAGTACAACACTGCTCCACATACAACACCTACAACAACCAAAGAATGGCTATCACTTGTTTATCACTGAACGTTAGAGGCCTGAACCATCCGGCAAAACGTTTCTCTATGTGGTCAGAGGCAACCAAACACAAAGCAGACATTTTGTGTGTGCAAGAGACAGATTTTCAGTTAGAAGCAACCCCCAAATGCACGCACAAAAATTTTCCCCATATGTTCCTGGCAAGCAGTGTAGATCACAAGAAAAAGGGAGTATTATTGGCTATTAAAGACACATTGACATTCCAACTTAAGAACTCTATTCTGGACACAGAAGTAAGATACATCATCCTCACATGCGATATAAACTCAAAACCCTACACGCCAGTGAACATTTATGCTCCCAACACCCACCAGATTTGTTTCCTCAAATCCCTTTTTAAACGCATTGAAGCAATAAAGTACGGGAGTGTCCTGCTGTGTGGCGACTTCAACTTAATAGTGGATCCAAGCATGGATTCTACCTCCCAGACTCAGAGACGGACACAGAACCTACAACAAATACTCCACTTAGAGGAGCTCCATGACATCTGGAGATGTCAACATGCATCCGAAAAGGACTACACCTTTTTTTCAGCAAGACACAACAGCTACTCGAGAATTGATCTCTTTGTTGCAGACAAGTGGCTGCTACAGAGAGTAGTATCATCTAAAATATACGACATAGCATGGTCTGATCATGCTCCTATCTCTATTACTATAGCGGGGGAGCCTGCCTCACCTCAAATCCCCATCTGGCGTTGTAACAATAACATTTTACAAGATCCCAAACATTCGCATACCGTACGACAAAATCTCCAAGATTTCTTCCGTATCAATGCTCCCTCAGTAAACGATCCCTTTGCACTCTGGAATGCGCACAAGGCATTCAGGAGAGGCATATTGATTCAATTAGGAGCCAGAGCTAAAAAGCAATACAATCTAGAATTTGACCACCTCACCTGAGAAATTCGTAAGCTTGAGGCAACCAACAACAACAAACAAAATGACAAAATATCTATAAACTTGGGCAAGTTACGAGAGGAGTTGAGTATACTGCTGCTACAATGATACAATGGTATCCTCAAACACCTTAGAACCAATTCTTACGCAAACACAAATAGAGCAGGGAAACTTCTAGCCAACAAAATTAAAGCAGCCAAAACCAAAACTAGAATCGCATATCTCACCCACTCCTCTCTCAGGCACAAGAATACCAATCCACAAGAAATAGCAAACCAATTTGCTAAATACTACGAGGAGTTATACAATTTAGACCAAGACCCTCATACCCCTCAGCCATCTAAAGAGAACATAGAGAAATTCCTTCACAACATAAATTTACCTACCCTCTCTGGAGAACAACTGCTCCGACTTAACGCCCCCTTCACAAAAGAGGAAATAGAAGAATCAATAACCACTCTCCCCTTAGGCAAATCACCAGGCCCAGATGGTTTCTCAAACGACTATTATAAATGATTTAAAACATCATGGCTCCCTACTTACGGATGATATTTAATGAGGCAGCGAGAACTGCATCCTTTCACCAGGAAATGCTCAAAGCATACATAGTCACTCTGCCCAAGCCTGGCAAGGATCCTACTACCCCAGCAAACTTCAGGCCGATTTCATTACTCAACACAGATGTAAAAATATATGCAAAAGTCTTAGCTAGACGCTTATCAGACATAGTCCCTAATCTAGTATGCAAAGACCAGATGGGGTTTATAAAGGGGAGGCAGACTTCAGACGCAACTAGGATAATAATTAACATTATTAACTATGTGAAGCTCTCGCAAACGCCTTCTCTGCTTCTTTCAATGGATGCAGATAAGGCGTTCGAACAGGGTACATTGGGGGTATATGTCTTTGGTGCTTGTGAAATTTGTATTTACAGGACTATCTTTAACAGCCATAAGGGCACTGTACTCACATCCCACTGCACAGGTGTACACGTCTGGACTACTGTCCACAACATTCAAGATTTCAAAAGGAACGAGGCAGGGGTGCCCTCTATCCCCAACTATATTTAATCTCATTATAGAGCCTTTAGCAGTGACTCTCAGGAACTCCCCCTCTATCATAGGTTTCTGCTTTCAACAAACCCAGCACATCATCACGCTGTTTGCAGATGATATTATTCTCTCCCTCACAGATCCGGCCAATTCACTACCAGCAACACACTGCATACTGACCAAATTTAGTGAAATCTCCTTTTATAAAGTAAACTTTTCAAAATCCTTAATACTGAATATGGGGACACCGGAACCAATAAGCTCACAACTACAAAAATCCCTTCCATTTAAATGGAGCCCACAGAGCGTCCCCTACTTGGGCATCACATTAACTAACCAGACTAAAAACCTACTCTCCCTGAATATACAACCACTCATCAACAAAATAGAGACCCAGCTTAAACAATATGGGAATAAGGATTTATCCTGGAAGGGAAGAGTGGCCTCTCTAAAAATGATGATCCTACCACAGATCCTCTACCTGTTCAGAGCTCTCCCTATACCAATACCAAAGCATTACTTAAACACTATAACAAAAATCCTCAGGAAATATGTCTGGCAGGGCAAAAGGGCCAGGTGTTCCCAAACAATATCAACCCTACATAAACTAGCGGGTGGAGCTGGTTGGGTAGACATAGTGGACTACTATTATGCAGTCCGCCTGGACCAACTTAAACACTGGTTCAATATAGAAGATCTCCCTACATGGAAAGAAATAGAAACAACTATGGCCCCTAGAAGAGACCTAGTCCATCTGCTTATATGTGACTCCTGGATCCCAGGAAATATCTCCACATTGCTCTTACCAATGCAGGCATCCATATGGGCCTGGAGGGCACTAACACGCAACTCTATGAGCGTTACAGCAGGAAATCAGTGGCACTACCCGGTCCAAATGATAGAAAATATTATCCCATGGCTATCAACTGAAAAGCTCCATTCCAAGGGCATCAGCTCGGTGCTAGACTTTTTCCAGGGGAAGGAAATAAAATCCATAACCACAATTAAATGAGAATATGGCATTCCCAATGACTGTATATTGGCATTCTCCCGGATTATCCACTCACTTAAAAAAAAAAAACCCTACCCCAGACGAGAATCCCTACCCCTATTAGAAACATGTACCCGACACGAACTACACAAAAGCGAGGAATCCCACTAATCTACCACACGCTTAAAAATAAAACCTCACTCCAAAAAACAACCTCTATGCTAAATGGGAAACAGACACCAAAACCACGCTATCACCTAACCAATGGTCTACTGCCATTAAAACCATATATAAATCATCTCACTGCGTAGTACATGGAGAGATGACACTGAAAATTATGTACAGATGGTACTATAGCCCATATAAACTAGCTAAATTCTCCAATGACACATCCCCTTATTGCTGGCTTATTGCTGGCACGACTGCGGCCAAATAGGAAACCTGATCCACACACTCTGGGAATGCCCAAACTTGACAAGCTACTGGGCACAAATCTTTAAATATATGGCATCAATATCCGGGATTCTTACCCCTCCCAACCCACAATTGGCAATACTCCATATAGGGATCGAATTATACCCATATCTTACTAGCAGCACGCCAAATAGTGATGAGGAAATGGAAATCAAACTTAACCCCAAATCTTTTGTAAGTCCTGTCTCTAACGCAACAACACTATACCTATGAATGCATAATAGCTATTAAAAACCTGAGTGGAGCTAAGTTTTTCAAAACAATGGGAACTGTGGCCAAAAGTGGAGGACCACATATAAACAGTTAACCGATCTATCCTGTATTGTATAAGCATATAAGTTGTACTCTTATACAATACCCACTCAAGTGAGTCTTCTCTGCAATATTCTCCACTGTTATTCTACAGTTTCATGATTGTAACCTTTGCTCTTTGTTTATGTCTTTTGTTATTCTACGATTTCAATTGAAGTCTTATACTGTATTGTCTATTTTGGAAAACCCAATAAACACCTATTGATATAAAAAAAAGGGTGCTCATAAGCTCCCTCACAGTCCTCTGAGAACTACAAGCCATCTGCTGCATTGCTAGATGGGACTTGTAGTTATTTCATTCTAACCCATCTGACTTTTTTTTTTTTATGTGCATCACAACTCAACACACAGCATGTGCATTGTAGAGTGCTGCAATTATAGCACCTCAACACACTGTACTATATTGTTTTACCTCATTGTGAAGAATGGGCCTTACACTTCTGGACTTAAAACATTGCAACCATTGCAGACATTTTAAAAAATGGTTTTAATCATCTTTCACATTTCTTTGTGGTTTAACTTTTTTGCATATTATGTTTGTTCATATTCTTTTTCTCTATGCATTTTTCAGTTAGAGGGACACTTCTGTTCAATTGTTATCTTTAGCATTTTCAGCAGTGTTTGTCTTCTGATCTCTTCTGCTGATGGTTTCTTAATTACAACGGTTTTTGAACAATTATTTTAGTAAATACAAACTAATTTTTTTTCTTTTCTCATCAGCAACATACAGCAATCTTGTGATTTCTATCAAGTCCTGGTAAAGCTTGTAGGAGGAGCTTTCATACTGCACTGAGCTGTCCTATCAGGATGCAGGACCCCTGACCCACTCTCTGGACAGTGATGATTGGCCCTGTGCTGATCACATGCACTCTCTCTCAAAAAAAAAAAACTCTCTAGCAATACACACCAAACTGAGCATGTGCAGCCTAACTCCAAAGGCTCTGTCTTATCTGGACCTGTTTTGGAGTCAGTGGTAGAAGAGGAGGATCTGTGCAAACAGGATCAAACAGCCTTTTAACACAATGCAGAAGATTAACCTTAGGTTCCACAGTGAGTATAACAAGCATGCTTTACTGCATATACAGATTGATTTTACTGTTGTGGGTTTAGTAATACTTTAATATCTATGTGTGGTTGTGTGAGAAGGAGGGCACCAAGCCTGGCAGTTCAGCGGGTTGGTAATCAATTTTGGGTGGATTTTATGTTCAATGAACACTTGCTTTATGTAGCTAAAATTATAATTCAGTGAATGCAGCTTTTTTATCTTTTTTTTCAGTACTATCATTTATTTCTCCTATTTCTTTCTCTAAATGATACAAACAAGCACCCGTGACTACAGCCAAGCAAGATGGTCACTTTCGCACTGCTGAATGTGCAATTCGGTATCACAGCTTTGCAGTAATATACCTCCAGTAATGCTGCTGTGACAAAATATTTATTTTACAGGCAATTAAATTCAATTTACTTTATGAGCAAAGGCTGCTTTTTATTAAAGCTGGATTTTCCTACGTGCTATTACTCTTTTTTTTTCAAACTTAGTTTTTAACTTTTTAGCTTCCAGTGGGACACTTGGAAAAAGTTGAAACTATTTATTCCCGCTGGCCTTTGCCTTTTTTCTGGCAGTCCACATTTTAAATAATCGTGTATACGGCTGTGTAGCGGGACTTGTTATCTTGTTTCCAGATGCCCCTGCTGAATACGACAATGTTCTTGGGCACACATAAGCAATCTCAGTAAGTGTGGCACCAAAGTCATTTAAAAATGTTCTCAATAGCTTTTAGGCAGCGTCTGAAAATCACACTCCACATTGAAAACTGCTGATTTAAGGCAGCTTTAAATTCCATTGAATAGACCCCTTCTACAATGGAAAGCACAGTGCAAGATGATGCAAAGCGGAGCGTTCATTGTCTGTAGTCAGTGTAAAAGTTTTTTTTTCAATGCCGCCGGCAACTTTTCCTCACTGAAGAATTGCTGAATAGGAATAATCCAGCAAACATTTATGGATTCTGGTATGGCATTTGAAATATTATCATTGAAATAATAGTGTTCTGCAGTCTTTTATGATCACTTTAATTTACCTATTTCATATTTTATGGAAAATCTTAATACACACATTTTAACCAATGCTTTGCTGAAATACATGCAGATATTATTGATGTTTGACCTTGAAGGTCCAAATATTATTCCTATTACATAATAGCCCAGTGTCCCCCTTTCTCCATGGCATCCCGTCTATGTTACATATTGTCCCCTGCCCTCCACGTTTTGCAGAATGCCCCAACAGGCAGAGGGCAGCACACATACTAATGTGGCAAGGGGCATGTGAAACGTGTCCTGATTTTTTAAAATCCCAGATGAGAGTACACTCAGTTTTTCAAGCAATGCTTTGCTAAAACAATGACAGCTATGTATTTGCATTAAAAAAAAAAAAAAATATATATATATATATATATATATCTTAAAATGGGGTCCCAGAAATAAAAATTCTGGTTGTTAATGGTGACACTATTACCCCCCCCCCCCAAAAAAAAGTACACATTTTCCCTTCCTTGTAGCGCTGGATCCAAAACTTTGGATGCATTAGAGGTTTGCATCTATCTGCAGGACACTGTGGCTCTTTCCACCCTCATCCACTATATCACTAGTATGCCCCAGCAGCTCTGAATGAAAACACTTTGTCACTAGGACTGAAAATGAGGGTTAATGCAAAATTTTGAGTTGTAATGGGAACAGGAACAAAGCAGAACTCTTCAAATTGGGTCACTTTTCCATTAACAGTGGTCTAAATTAGATTTCCATCTTTTTGGATAGATTTTCTCTTACTTTCTTTTGTGTCTAAAAATGATACCAGCCAGTGGTATTTAGAGAGTTAAGAAAAAAAAAAAACGGTAGCAGGTTTATCTCTTCCATACTCTTTCCAAAACCTAATAAAAAAGAGAAGAAAAGTTATTGATTTGGAAATATTTTAAAACACTTTTATGGAATGCCTTTTTTATTTTTTTGTCACATTAATGCTCTTTTGTGTAATAACAAGATGAACTCCACCACTCAGAATACATTTCAGGGTTTGCTTTTCTATATTGCTTACCTTTTAGACTGAAATCTGTTTGCATTTTGTTCTTGTCATAAAAAAATACATTATAATGTATGGACTCTTGAGCCTTAGAGAAAGGGACTCCTGATTGGTGGAAGCATGGCATAAATTTAAGGTTACTGTGATATCTGTATATCTAAAATTATACAAGGAGGCAAAACTTGCTTCAGTAATGACCACTCTCAATCTGCTCATGCTTGGTTTGTTGTCTGTGAGCTGAAAAATCATTGCACAGGGTAGGATCTGAAAGTGTAATCATCGTACAAACTATTTCTTAGGGCTAGTTTACACTTGCTTCAGCTTCAACGCTCATTAAAGCTCATACAGCTTCAACAAGCATTTGTGATGTGTTTTTGAGGCTTCGGTGGTGCTTCGAAGAGGCTTCAGTGAAGCTTCAACAAGGCTTCAACAAGGCTTCGATGAGGCTTCAGTGATGCACTTTTGAAGCCTTGCTGAAGCTTGGCCGATGCCCTGTGTGTTTGTTGATATCTCATACCTGCAATTTCTCCAAAACAAAGCGAAGCTAAAGTTGAATTACAGCCTCTGAAAAGCCGCAGGTGCTTCAAGTGAGCTTCAAACAAGCTTTGTCATAGACTTCTATGGAAGCATTGGAGAGGCTTTTTAGACTGGCTAAAGCTACATGGGGTATAATTTTTGATGCGAAGCTGAAGCACAGCAAAGCCAACACAAGGTGTAAACAGGTCTGTAAGATAACCCTTCTATTTAGTGACATGGGCTTTGACTGATGTTAAGAGAGCTTAAACAACACCTGTCTGATGCCCTCATTTGAAGCAAGTTTAAACGAGCCCTTACTGTCCCACCTGAAAATTCATATCAAGTGTCACAGCTTTATTGGAATGAGTTTATCTTCAGCCATAAATAAAGTCCCTAGTGGTCCTTGGCTACTTTGCTGTCTGTCCTGAACTAATGGTTAGGACAGACCTTCTTGCTGGCACTGTAAGTCATCAGTTTGCTGGACATTATTGACGCTTGAACAAATTTATTCATTAATTATTATTACTATTATTATTACTATAAAAATATCTCTTTATGCAGACGATATGTTGCTGTTTTTAGCTGATACTCGGGGATCGCGGTTTACAGCAATGTCTGTTCTGGAGAAGTGTGGTGCCTTTTCTGGTCTCATGATAAATTGGAATAAGTTTGTACTGCTCTCATTGGATCTCCTTCAGGGCCCTCTCCCATCTGCAGCATCACAGCCTAAAGTGGATGTAAAAATGTAATATCTTGATGTAACTATTTCCACCTCCCCTGGAAACTATTTTTCTCAAAATTTGATACCTTTATTTGAGAGGTTTAGGCCTCAAGGTAAGGTGTGGTGTAGTCTGCCACTTTCTGTGGCCGGCCGTACCAATCTTTTAAAAATTATATGGATACCTTAGTTAATGTATTACTTACATAACTCGCCCTGCTGTCTTTTGCATAAATATTTAAAAATAAACTTATTATGATTTTCTGGGACTTGGTATGGCATAATAAACCTGCTAGAATTAAATATTATTTTTTACAATTCCCAAATTACCAAGGGGGCTGGTCAACACCAAACCCCTTGGTATATTTTTTGGCAGCTCAACTCCAACATCTTGCAGGATGGGAAAGTAGTGACCTACATACATCTTCTTATAATATATTTCCTCTCTACCTCATAACAGCAAACCCTTGCTAGCTTTGGATTCCACCATTCCACCTTTTAATCAATTTACTTATCTCACACCCAGGGGTGGACTGAAAACTCATGGGACCCCTGGGCAATAGAAGATCATGGGGCCCTCTGTGTCCCTGCCTACACTCAAGCCACACCTGCACAAAGCCCCACCTACATATTGCACTGTCCACATTACATGTGTTTGTCACAGAATTTCTCTACACTATGTTTAACATAAATGTTTGTTAAGTTAAGAAAATAAAGAAAAATAAACCTACATTAAGGTGCAACCATAGTACATTTCCAAAATGTACCAAAAAAATGTTCACAGTACACAGTGGGCAGCAGGACAGAGCACAGGGGAAGGATGGCAAAGTATAGGAGTCAGCAGGTCAGAGCACACTACATGGGGAGCAGCAGGGCACATTATGGGGCATGCCAGTGCACATTAAAGGGGGGCGGCAAAGCAGGGCACATTATGGGCTCATCACTGGGCACATAGTAGGACACGGTAAGTCATGGGGCACACAGCAGGTACAGGGCACATCACAGGTCATTGGCGCACAGCAGAGCACATCAAGGGGCACAGGGCATATCAAGGGGTACACAGCATGGTACATGGCACAACATAGAGCATTGGGTGCACAGCAGGGCACATATCACATCAAGGGATACACAGCAGGGCACGCAGCACAATACAGGGCATGCGGCACCTAGTAGGGCGCATCATGGGGAACACAGCAGAGTACAGGACACAGAGCACATTGGGTGGTACACAGCAAGGCATATCACAGGGCATGGGGCACAAATCACATGGCATGGGACACACAGTAGGGCACATCAGAGAGTACACAGCAGGGTGCGGAGCACATCATAGGGCATGGGGCACAGGGCATATTAGGCGGTAAAGAGCAGGGCGCATCACATGGCATTGGGCACACAGTAGGGCCCATCAGGGAGTATACAGCAGGGCACGGGGCACATTAGGGGGTACACAGCAGAGCACATGACAGGGCATGAGGCACACAGTAGGGCACATCAGGGAGTACACAGCATTTCACGGAGCACATCATGGGGCACACAGTAGGGCACATCACAGAGCACGCAGTAGGTAACATCACAGGGCACACAGTAGGGCACATCATGGGTCACAGGTCACATTAGGCGGTACACAGCAGGGAACATCACAGGGTATGGGGCACACAGTAAGGCACATTACAGGGCACATCAGGGGGGACACAGCAGAGCACAGGGCACATCACAGGGTATGGGGCACACAGTAGGGCACATCAGGGAGTGCACAGCACATCACAGGGCATGGAGCACAGTACAAGGCACGGGGCACACAGTAGAGCACATCACAGGGCGCACAATAGGTCACATTGCACGTCACATCATGGGGCACAGGGCACATCAGGTGGTACACAGTAGGGCATGGGGAACATCACATGTCATGGGGCCCATAGTAGGGCACATCACAGGGCAGACAGCAGGGCCTAGGACACATCACAGAGAGTAAACAGCACATCACAGGGCATGGAGCACATCACATGGCATGGGGCACACAGTAGGGCACATAGGGCACAAAGCAGAACACAAAGTCCATTGCTGCTGTAGTGTCCCACAGGGGTTCACTATGGGGGGTGGAGGACACAGGGGGACACAGTGGGTGGGGCAGGACACAGGGGGACACCGTGGGTGGGGGAGGACACAGGGGGAACACATGGGTGAGGGAGGAGAGGACACTGTGGTGGGGAGGACACAGGGGGACACAGTGGGTGGGGGAGGACAGAGGGGGCACCATGGGGGGTGGAGGATACAGGGGGCACTGTGGGGGGGACTAGGAGAGTATCATGGGGCCTCCTATGGTCCTGTTGGGGCCCCAGCACACTACATCTGTACTGGCTGCCGTTCCAAAACTCCCCCCCTGATGCCGGAGTCTCTAGATTGCAGTAAAAAAAAAACAAATGCAGGGCCTCACACCGATGCTTGCAATAACACCTCGCACAGCACGCTCTCGTCCATCCCAGCCTTCATGTCATGCACAAGCACCTGGAGTGGGCAGGAGGGAAGAGGGGCCGACGGGAAGCAGCGCGCTGTGTGAGGTGTTATTGCAAACCACTTCCCATGCTAGACTGCATTGTTGCAGAGCCTCCCATGGGGCCCCCTAGAGGCCCAGGCCCTGGGGCAGTGCCCAAGTGCCAGATGGGTCAGTCCACCCCTGCCCACACCATACTTGATTTAAAAGTTTGTCTAAACAAAGCCTACTAAATCAATACTGGGTATGGCCAAATAAAGCATTTTCTGAAATTCAAATTGGAAGGTTTTTCTAGGTGGGAACAAGCAGGGATTACTACTCTGATGCAATTATATCTTATATATAGAGTGTACCTTAGACCAGAGATTGTTTTTTCTCAATAACTACAATTAAGACATGTTTTGAAGACCCAAGGCCTGACCTAGACTGTTTTCTTTTCTGTTCCTATCTTAGATACTACTAAGGGTCCTATTTCTGGGGTACTATCTGAATTCCTCTCCAAATTTCCTATTTCATGTAGGCAAAAATAGGAGACAGATATTGATATGGTTGCGGGTGAGATATGGGTCCAAATATTGCAGAATGTACAGCTGGTTTCTCTATCTCCACCTCACAGGGTGACTTTCATCCAGTATATGATTTAGCGTACTCCAGAGCTGTTGCACAAGGCAGACAGGAGAGAAAATTCTGACTGTGTAAGAAGTCCTCAATCTCCTGGTTCTTTTATACACCTATTCTTGAGATGTCCAAAGCTACATTGTTACTGGCAGGAAGTGCTAGATATGTTGAATTCGATATATGACACTGTGTTGGTTCCCGTTCTTTGCCTACTAGGGCATGTGAGTCGCAACAACCTGCATCATGACCAGGTAGTGACTATAGCAAGATCACTTTTTTAATGGCTGTGAAGCTGATAGCCTTGTTGGATTTCACCAAACCCTACCTTTGAGGATTGGACCTGGGAGATAGATAAATATGTAAAGTTTGATAAATACACCTACATTCACAACACCTTCCAAAAGTTTGAAAAAATATGGAAAAAATGAATAGATGCATTACATTCTAACTTTAATGCATAATAACGATCTTCTAACTTCAATTTATAATAACCACTTGACCACTGGGCACTTAAACCCCTTAACAACCAGACCAATTTTCAGCTTTCAGTGCTCTCACATTTTGAATGACAATTACTCAGTCATGCAACACTGTACCCATATCAAATTTGCGTCCTTTTTTCACACAAATAAAGCTTTATTTTGGCGGTATTTATTCACCGCTGAGTTTTTTATTTTTTACGCTTTAATTAAAAAAAAAACGAAAATTTTGTAAAAAAATGAATTTTTCTTAGTTTCTGTTATAAAAGTTTGCAAATTAGTAATTTTTCTTCATAAATTTTGGCCAACATTTATACTGCTACATATCTTTGGTAAAAAAACAAAACAAATTAGTGTATATTATTTGGTCCTTGTGTAAGTTATACAAGCTATGGTGCCAATCACGGAATATTGATCACACCTGATGTACTGACGTCCTATCTCATTTCTTGAGACCCTAACAAGCCAGGAAAGTACAAATACCCCCCAAATGACCCCTTTTTGGAAAGTAGACATTCCAAGGTATTTAGTAAGAGGCATGGTGAATTTTTTGAACTTGTATTTTTTTCCCACAATTCTTTGAAATATGAAGATTTTTTTTCACAAAATTGTCATATGTCAACAGGTTATTAGTGTTGAGCGAACCCGGACTGTAAAGTTTGGGTCTGTACCGAACTTTGGGGTGTCCGGGACCTGGACCTGTACCCGGACTTTTCAAAAAAAGTCCGGGTTCGGGTCCGGGGTTCTGGTAATTTTACTAAAAGTTCTGAAAATTGCTGTAAAAAAGTCCAGGAAAGTCCTAGAGGTCTGCAAAAAGAAGGAAAATGGGGGTAAGGGTGGGACAAGTGCCCTACAAAGAAATGGGGACAGGGAAATAACTTTAAATATTAAAAAAAAAAAAAAAAGTAAAAAAATCAAAAATGGAGGTGGATGTGGACCATCTTCAAACTGTGTCTGAAAAGTATTAATTAACGGTAGAAGCCATATCACTGTTCTAAAATCATCTTCAAACTGTGTCAAAAAAGTATAAATAAGCTGGGAGAACCCATATCACTGTTCTGCAAACATCTGGAAACTGTGTGTAACACTTTAACTAAAACTGGGCGAACCCATATCACTGTTCTGCAAACACCTGGAAACTGTGTGTGACACTTTAACTAAAACCGGGCGAACCCATATCACTGTTCTGCAAACATCTGGAAACTGTGTGTGACACTTTAACTAAAACCGGGCGAACCCATATCACTGTTCTGCGAACATCTGGAAACTGTGTGTAACACTTTAACTAAAACCGGGCGAACCCATATCACTGTTCTGCAAACATCTGGAAACTGTGTGTGACACTTTAACTAAAACCGGGCGAACCCATATCACTGTTCTGCAAACATCTGGAAACTGTGTGTAACACTTTAAATAAAACCGGGACAAACTGAACTACTGTTCTGCAAACATCTGGAAACTGTGTGTAACACTTTAAATAAAACCGGGACAAACAGAACTACTGTTCTGCAAACATCTGGAAACTGCGTGTAACACTTTAAATAAAACCGGGACAATCTGAACTACTGTTCTGCAAACATCTGGAAACTGTGTGTAACACTTTAAATAAAACCGGGACAAACTGAACTGCTGTTCTGCAAACATCTGGAAACTGTGTGTAACAGTATTCAGAAGCCAGTGGAGGGAGGGCAATCAGAAGCCAGTGGAAGGATTGGCAAAGAGGGGTGGCAGACGCTAAGCTGTTGGTAAGGTAGATGAGCCTGGCAGCAGCATTTATTATAGACTGAAGAGGGGATAGCTTACAGAGAGGTAAGCCTATGAGAAGGGAATTGCAATAGTCAAGGGAGTATAAATTTCACAATGTGCGTCAAAGGTCTACAAACGTCTTGTCATCAAGACAAACAGGGCCAAAATAAATTTCACA
>BLSH010307273.1:164513-198647 GCA_018402905.1 Glandirana rugosa
CGCGGCAGACATTTGTATGACAAACACAGTTTTATGGACAGATGAAACAAAAGTGGAGCTTTTTGGTCCTGCACACAAACAGTATGTTTACAGACGGCGCAATGAAGAATTTAAGGAAAAGAACACCATACCAACAGTGAAGCACGGTGGAGGATCCATAATGCTTTGGGGCTGCTTTGCTGCATCTGGTACTGGAGGCCTTGACCGTATCAAAGGCATCATGAAATCAGAAGATTATCAAGCAATTCTAGAGCGAAATGTCTTGCCCAGTGTAAGGAAACTTGGTTTGAGGCGAAGATCATGGGTCCTCCAGCAAGATAAAGACCCAAAGCACACCTCCAAAAGCATGCAGGAATGGTTGAAAGGGAAAAAATTTACTGTTTTAAAATGGCCAGCAATGAGTCCTGATCTCAATCCAATTGAAAATCTTTGGGGGGAGCTGAAAACTGCCATTGGAGAAAGGAACCCTGAAAATGTTCAAGAGCTTGAGCATATTGCAAAGGAAGTGTGGGAGAAAATGCCACCCGAGAAGTGCAAGAAGCTTATCGATGGATATAAGAAACGTTTGGAGGCTGTCATCGCTGCCAAAGGGTGTGCAACCAAATATTAAGGAGGGGTGCCAATATTAGTGCACATGCTGGTTTTCTGTTTTTTCTTTATAATTACAATATCTATGTTGAAATAACAATTGTCTTTGTTAAATTACTTTGGACCTCCAATTAAAAGATCCTGCTGATACAAATTTGGTACATTTCCATTTATTTCTGACGACATTCACTCAGTTATGCAAAACATGAAGGGGTGCCAATAATGGTGAGCAGGACTGTATATAAGGGTCATCTGCATTCAACAGAGCTTAAGGGCCAAAAAGCATACAATACCAAACTTAAATCAATACTAGAAGAAATCCACATCCTGGAAACCCAAAACAAACAAAACCTGACTCCTCAGACCTCAAACTCCCTATTAAAACTCAGACAGGAGCTCAGAAATATCCTATCTGACCAATATGACACACACTTAAGGAAACTTAAACTGACCTCTTATGTACATGCCAACAAGGCAGGTAAATATCTAGCTAACAAAATTAAACTTAAACAAGCGAAAACTAGGATCTCTCACCTAATCCACCACACGTCTCAGCATAGAATCGCTCACCCACAAATCATACCAAACAAATTTGCAGCCTACTATGGTAGTCCTTACAACTTGAAAAATTACCCAAACACCCTCCAGCCATCCACAATGGATATGCAGGAATTCCTGAAAAACATGAAGTTGTCTACCTTGACTGAGGAACAGCTTAAGGGGCTTAATGCACCATTTAACCAACTTCCCCAGGATTTTACAAAACCTTCCATCAGATACTAAATCCACACCTTATAATGTATTTCAGAAAACTTCAGAGGAGTCCTTTCTACCCCCATAAATGCTGAAAGCATACGTAATAACCCTTCCCAAACTGGGGAAGGAACCGATAACCCCAGCCAATTTTCATCCCATATCCCTATTAAACACTAACACAAAAATTTTCACAAAACTCCTAGCAAAACGTATAATGAAAGTGCTCCCACAAAGACCAAATGGGGTTCATAACGGGATGCCAGATATCTGACGCAACAAGGAGAATAATCAACATAATAGATTTTGCAGAAAAAAGTAGAATGCTTTCTCTGCTCCTAGCTTTGGATGCAGAAAAGGAGTTCAATAGGGTACACTGGCAATGGCACAAACACTATTTAAATTTGGATTCAAAGGCCCTATTAAATCGGCTATGCTGTCCCTTTACTCTTGTCCATCAGCACAAGTATACACGTCCAATACGCTATCCAATACTCTATCCAAACATTTCATCATGTCAAACGGTGCCCTTTGTCCCCCACGATATTTAACTTAATCAGTTCACAAAATAAATCTTTTTTTCCGATGACATAATATTAATGATGACAGGCCCAGTTAAATCTCGCCCTAATGCACACCAGCTCCTATGTCAATACAGTGAAATATCCTACTATAGAATGAACACTTCAAAATCAGTGATTTTAGACTTGGGAATACATTCATCAGACAAACAAACTCTCCAATCCCAGACTCCATTCCCATGGAGCGAAGAGGGGATAAAATACCTAGGCATAACCCTCACAGCAAAAAGGTCCCAACTAGCCAACATTAACGTTAAACCCCTAATAACGAAAATTTCTAAAGCATTAGACAGAATAGCAAACATAGAACTATCCTGGAGTGGGAAACTAACAGCGTTTAAAATGAATACACTACCACAAATCCTTTATTTATTTAGGAAGCTAAAGATACCAATCCCTATCAAACAGCTAAAAGTATTTGCATATAACCTCCATAAATTTATATGGAAAGGAAAAAGGGCCTGATGCGCTACATCGGCACTCACCAAGAACAGACATATGGTAGGGGCTGGAATGTCTGACATAATTGACTACTATTGGGTAACACAACTAAGTCAAATCAACCCCTCTCTGGGTAAGAATAGAAGAGGAACTATCCCCTACCAAAAATCTTAATCTTTTGCTCATAACCGACCTATGGAAGAACTGGAACCTTAACCACCTCCCGATCACAATACAAACATCCCTTGGGACACGGAGACATCTAGCCAAACAACTCGACTCATATGACATACTAGGAAATACTTCTCTCCCAATCAACAGCCTAGAAGTCATGATCTCTATTCTGAGTACCAAACCTCTTTCTGAAAATAGTATTAATGAGGTCAAACAACTATATGATAAAGACCATTTAAAATCCACATCATCCCTCATAAAAGAATACAACCTAATTCCAACAACAATATACACAATCACTCGTATAAAACATGTTCTAAACAAACACCCCCTAGGTTGCCTATCCCTGCACCCAAAAGCATGGAACTTCTACACAACTAAATCTCCCAAAGCGAAGGAATATCTATCTTATATAACATCTTACAAAACACATTAAACTTCACAAAAACAGACTAGATGGGAAAATGGGAGAGAGAAAAGAAATGCCCGATCTACCCCGAACAATGGACTTCTGCCTTTAAATCCATCACAAGTGCCTCTCACTGCAATGGATACTAGGAACAAACCCTAAAAATCACAATCAGGTGTTATTATACACCATTCAGAATAGCAAAATTTTCCCCACTAAGCTCACCAGAATGCTGGCGCAATTGTGGACAAGTAGGAAACCTTAAGCACATACTTTGGGACTGTTCAGCACTAACCAGCTTCTGGAAACAAATATTCTGTCTTATCTTATCTCCAGATGCACTGGTATACTCTCCTCAACCTGTTCCAAACTTGCCATACTAAATCTGGGCATTGAAAACTTCCCAACAGAACACAGTCAAGTGATCACACACATCTTACTGACCGCTAACACCCAACTTATCCGAAGTGGTTGTTGCAGTCATCGCAAATAAAACTTATGAAAGACTAATAGCAAACTCAATGACATACAAAACGTTTCAGAAAGCCTGGGAGATTTGGCCCATTACCTGATAAAAAGTAGTATTATTTAAGTATACCCACTACAGCGACTATACAAATGAATCTGACCTTAATGAACACAATGAATATATATATTGAAATAAACAACGACATATTGTATCTTACCAAACAATACATCGCTGTACTCCTGAAGTTTGAACCATATCACTGATCGTGATGTAATGTCTACTCTCTATTCTGTTATACTGCAATATCCCGCTGTGCTACTATGTATCTTCCTTATAATGTTTTGTACATTGTTTCTATAAATCAATAAAAATGTATTTATTCGCTGCACTCAAATGAAGCACCAATGATTTTATATGAACACTTAAGAGTGAAACTATTTGCCCAATTTCAATCTATTACAATTACTGTTTTAAATCTTCACTGTCACTTTTAATCACTGGATTATATCACTGCCATTTTTAACGTTTTAGGCTTTATATAGCCAATGCTTTTATAAGTTTGTACCCACTGCATTTTTATTTAAGGATTTATTGTATATTGCACTTTATATCGTCTATTTATACCTATATATTTTTACATGCGTTATCCTCATCATTGTATATATTTTTACATCATACACGTATATTTTTACATCAGAATAACGTATGAGACCACTATATATTGACACCTACAGAAATAGGCTGCGCAGTACCATCCATTCCTTTCAATTACATTGCTTATATTGTCATATAGCTAGGTACAGCAGCAACCTAGTCCACTTGCACCACTCCTATCATAGTAGCGCGAGGATACCCCTACCATACAATAAAAATTTATTGACAAAAAAAAAATACTCTATTATACCTCTTCAAACATCTGAGTGGATAATGAAGGTGGATTGAAAAACTTTCACCATGAGCTAACTATTGGAATAATTGTCTATAATTCCTTGTTGCCAACTTAAAAAAATGCATGTAAACGTATGGAAATATCAGCAATTTGGGTTTGCTGTTTGTTGTATGTCTGTGGTTTTTTTTCATTAATTATTTTACATTCACTTGAAATATGCCTTTGAACTTGCTAGAAAATGTTATTTCTATAGAGTAAATTTCCTAGCACAACCTTCTCCCCCCTTGCAGGTCACAGACCTCTCCTCTAGTTGGCAGTGTCTAATTACTCATTGTGCTGACCCAGCATTTCCACCTCTCACCTCCCTAAATAACCTTTAATTTAGCTGCCAGGGGAGGGGGAAAGGGGAATATTATAGAGTGTTGTCTGAATGACAGCTCTGAGTCTCTTGATGCAGCTAGCAATACATCCAAGATGGCAGTGCCCAGCAGCAGTCTCAAGGTAGAAAGCTTTTATGGGTAACCAACCTGCATAGAGAAAGTTAAACGCACATGGGAGTATTTTTGTTGAAATCATTTTTCCTTCAAGAGGATATCTTTAATACTATCAAGTGCCTTTTGACCGAGCAATATTCTCTTTGAAAGGAAAATACCAGCTACCAGTAACAGTTTATCCATACTCACATAAATGTTATGCTGGCCAAACACATAAATGTACTTACTGATTTCAAATAGAAATAGATTCAAAGTTGTCTTTAAGAGACCACAAGCATCAGCGAATCCTGCCCTTTGTTAACTATTAACAGTAAATATAATATTCAATAATCGCTCTAGTTAGAGATACAAAATCTGTAATCAATATTTATATAAAATAAATAAATAATAGCCTCATTTACACAGGTGTACTTAAGTGTAGACCTGTGTGAGGGCTGTACAGGATGCATAGGTGTTCCATGTATCCACACGCAGTCCTACCCATTCAGGTCAACACATAGGGTTGCCACCTCATCCCTTTAAAACCGAACACATATTAATTACACATGTTCTGAGGCTAATTTAATGCAGATAAGGCACCAAGTGAGTTTAATTACAACCTTAATCTGCCACAGAACCTGTGTAATTAATATGTGTTTGGTTTTAAAGGGATCAGGTGGCAACCCTATCAATGCACCTGCACCTTCATCCGCGCGGATTTGTCAAATTGGGAGCAGCAGTTGTGTCTGTGCAGCCACTGCATTCCAAATTACGTTAATGGGACTGTGTTGACAGGGTAAATTTATAACTAGTCAACCTGCAGAAGAAGAGTAATAGTACTTACCAGTCTAGCCACCATTGACTCTGCAATTCACTCTCTTACAGAACGAGTGTGTAAGATACCTGTGCCTCTCACCACATGCTATGGTTCCACCTGCTAGCGGCCACATCACTACAGTTTTGCAGGGACACAGTAGTGATGTAGCAGCTGTTGAGTAGAATTATAGCCCACAGTGTGGCCGTGGCCCCTAACACACCCAGAAGTCTCTGATGTTGAAAACTCTTCTGCTGGTATAGCTTCTCCAAGAGAGTTAAAGTGGAAGTAAAGGCAAAACTTAAATAATTCTAAACCTACTCCTACCCACATCCTAAGCCCAATCTATCTAGCCCAGTAAAGAAAAGATCACTATACTTACCAGTGGCAGCCGGTGTTTTTTTTCTTGGGGGTCGTTTGGCACTTACCTCATAGGTTGCAGGCAGGCAGAGCTCTCGCTCCGGTGGGCGGGTGGCGGGCAGCAGCTCCTGTGTCCTCTTCTTCACTTCTGCATCATGGCGGCTTCCGCCATGTGTCTCATTCCTCCTCCTAGGCATCCAATAGGATCGCCTGTCCTTGTCTCAAGATCCGTTTCCTGATTGGCAAGGAGGAGGATCATTGTGGCAATAGTGAATATTCATTCGCTATTGTCACACAACTGGGTGGGCTCAGAGCGCACTGTGCCCCGAGCCTACCCTTTTTTGAAGCCTATTAGACCCTCTATCTCTAATCACCTGCTTCAAAAAAAAAAAAAAACACCCCCCCATCTGAAGACAGATCAGGGGGCCACCAGCATGGATGGTGGGCGGCACCCCTAATGGGCAGGCTGCCACTGATACTTACCTATTTTGAAACTGCTCCAGTTCCATCTCCAGCAGCGCCCTCTGTGTGCTGGAGAAAGCCAATAATGGCTGGGAAATGCCTGAGAAGTGACATCACGGATAGACTTACTATGGGGCTTTCGTTATTGGCTGCCTCTCCTGTATACTGAAGCCACCCCTGACAGCTCGCCTGGGACTGGATTAGAGTGGCTGTAGAAAAGGTATGTATAGCGATCTTTTCTTTACAGCGTTAGATAGATTAAAGTGATTGTAAAGCTTTTTTTTTTTTTTTTTTAAATAACAAACATGTCATTCTTACCTCCTCTGTGCAGTGGTTTTGCGCAGAGTGGCCCCGATCCTCCTCTTCTGGGGTCCTCCTGCGGCGCTCCTGGCTCCTCCCTGCACTGAGTGGCCCGCACAGGAAGTGCGGGCATGCTCCTGAAGTCCTGCTGCTGCATCCATTGACAAAGACAGCAGGGCTCGGCCCCCTGGCTCCTACGTCATTGGATTTGATTGACAGCAGTGGGATCCAATGGCTGCGCTGCTATCAATTTATTCATTCAGGACCCGAGACTCCAGCTGGAGCGGGTGTGCTCGTCCCCGGCACGGGAAAGCAGGTTTCAGGTAAGTAAAACGGGGGCTCTGGGGGGCTACTACACTAAAGGAGGTTTTTCACCTTGATGCATAGAATGCATTAAGGTGAAAAAACCTGAGGGTTTACAACCCCTTTAAGCTTAGAATGTGGGTAGGGATGTAAGAATGGCATAGGATCCTTTTTTCATATCTGGTGGTCATGCCCCCAAATCCAAAACTTCTGGAAGATTGTTCATAACACCATCCACCAAGTTACAGCGGAGACGCTGGAATTTTCCCCTGCCACATATTTGCTTCACCTTTCCAATATCCCAAAGAAGCGTTATAATAAATCTCTAATAATGTTTATGATCAACACAGCTAAACAATGCATTCCATACCACTGGCAATCCCTAAACATTCCAACGAGAGAGGAATGGTTCCGGAAAAAGAATGTGGGTAGGAGTAGGTTTAGAGTTAGTTAGTTTTGCCTTTACTTCCACGTTAACATCAAATTCACCGGCAGCAAGATTGGCAAGAATAATTACTTTTTCTTTTACAGCATAGCCTTTTGAAACCTTTTATTGTAGGGAACGGCACAACATTTCTGCAGAAGTTTTTAGTTGTCTGCTTGGCAAACCTTCTCTACACATGCGTTTCTCAGCTTTACTTGTGTTTGTATTTTGAAGTGGTTCCAACGACAAAAATAAACATCACATTTCTGATGCAATAGGGAGGGGGAGAGATGTCTTTTTATGCCACCAAGCAAAACCACGACAAGCTTCAACAAGAAACCGGTAATGACTTGTGATCGTATTTGTGAAATGTGAAGATACATTTTTTTCGAAGCCATTTTCATCTGCCCGTAAATTCATCTGCCTATTACAGTGCCTTTTATTTTTTTTCCTTATCTTTTTCTTTGTTATTGTTATTGCAAGACGATAGTCAAAAAAAAAAAAAGAAATGGTTTTCTATAGAATTCTGTGTCATTTTGACATATCCGTAACCTCACTTGCTATACGTGCTCCTATGTGATCCAAATGCTTTATGCCCGTAACCTTTCCCTCTTCAAATAAGATGACATTTTCCATCTATTATTACTTCATTCTCATTATGATCATAAGTGTTTTTTTTCTAATCTTCCCCTTTTTGGAGACCCTTTGTTCCTTTCTAAAAGCTTGTCATTCATCTTAAACACTCTTCTTGCCGACTTCTTTTAAGCAGATTGGTTTCCCATCTTCTCGTCTGATATTTCAATCTTACAGGGATGAAGGCAGGTTATGCTCCGTCACTAACCCTGCTTTAAATACCTCCTCGCTCCTCTCCTTCGTATCATATTCTCGATGTCTGCTGCGTTTTAAGTCTATTGGCTTTTGAACTAGTGCCTTTCACACAACGTCTCATGAATATTCAAGCCGGGATGATCATCAGAAGCGAGGCTTTTGCCAGTTCCTATCTGCGTTATAATAACTGGCTTCGTTTGCAAGAGAACGGCCAGTGTTGCTTCAAGCTTTTATCCCTGAATTAATATAATGTGTTTTGTGAATATTTTTTCTCTTTCTTTTGAAACATTTGCAAATATAAAAAATGCAAACTGCTAAGATCTCTGCAGAAACCCTCCTCTTAGCATAGTATGGTCTTTCAGATCTATTGTTTATTGTCAGAACAATGAGAGATTAAGTATTTTCTTCTATTGAAATACACACTCTAGAATCATATTTTGCATATAGAATGTACAACATATTATAATTATACTTGTGTTGTCTCAAATAAAGCTTTATCACATTTGGCCTTTTTAAAACCTTATTAAACAGGACGTTTGTACATTAAAGATTTGCAATACATGAACATATTATAGATTTATGAGAAATATTTATTAAACCGTTGAGACGATAGCAGATATGGACTGAGATCAACTTTTGCAGATTGTGAAAAGGATATTTCTTTTCACAGTCATTACTAATTTTGTACACTAGAGGTCTCCATACCTTGTCAGCTGTGAGCCATGCTCAGAAAAAAAAAAACACACGAATGTAATAATTTCTTTGATAATAAAATGTTCCATACAATATTATAGTAAATGGATATACTATTTAAGCTTGATGGCAACATATGTGCATGATATATTTTTTTAGAACAATATAAATCAGAGAGGCTTATGGGAACTATACAGTACCATAGATGGCCAAGTGGTCAGCTGTTAAGTACCTTCTGAGAGGATGCTGTATTTGAACAGCCTGTGGGACTTGCAGAACACTGTTTTGGGAGATATGTTGTAGGCACTGTATATAACGTAGTATAGTGGGCGTGATATTTGCAGTGCATTATATTTGATGAAGCAGTAAATAGTACAATAATAAAAATAGATGTGTGACACTCAGGGTCAGTAGCTCTGCAGAGAGCTCAGACTAGTGCATATTGAAGAAATTGCCCTTAGAGATCCCACATTTATGACCTCTGTAAAATCACAGAAGTGAGTCTTGGTGGTCCTGATCAGGGCCGGCTCTACCACTAGGTGGAATAGGCGGCCGCCTAGGGCGCACTGCCACTCAAGGCGCCAATCCCCTGTCCATATACTACCCCAGCCTGTCCATATACTACCCCAGCCTGTCCATATACTACCCTAGTCTGTTCATATGCTACCCCAGCCTGTCCATATACTACCCCAGCCTGTCCATATACTACCGTAGCTTGTCCATATACCTGTGGACCACGGCTGGCATGAGGAAGCGAGCCGGTGCCGCTATTATTTGTCTTTAGGCCGGGTCCAGAGGCAGAGGTGCGGGCCTATGGCCCATGGCTAAAGAAATAGGTAAAGAGGCACTGCAAAAATCTCCACCTCTGCCACCTCCATTGTATACATGGACAGGGCATAAGGGGGTGGAGTCATGGGCAGAGCCAAAGGGGGGGGCAAAATGAGGTTTCGCCTAAGGTGTCAGAAACCCTTGCACCAGCCCTGGTCCTGTTTTGTGGCAAGTGTCCAATACAGCAATCCAAAAAAAAAAAGAAAAAACAGTCTAGGTCATTCATGGCATGTCACTCTTCTTTATTCAATCACAAATTCCAAAGGCTAAAATTGATTAAAACACCTCCATCCAGCAAACATTTCTTGCGCAAAACATATGCTTTTCCAGGCAGCTGGAAGTTGTGCTTTACTTCATACTTACATAGGTGAATGAATCATCAGTCCAATGCTACATCTGTCCCCCGGCACTTCTAAGACTGAGAACCGAGTGATCAAACACTGCAGATTGCTCGGTTCTCAGAGCTCTCAGAGGAGAGAGCTGGTGACTGTCAGTCACCGCTCTGCCCCCCTAGCTCGCTGGAGTGCTGGGCTGTGGAGCGGCTCGCTGAGAGACTGAGCTGGGTGCCGGTCCCGGCATGTGGGTGGATCCCTACACAATTTTTCGCGATCTTGCCCAAGCATGGACTGGCATTATGACGTCAGCTTTGGCCCGCTGTCTGCTGAAAACGGCTTGTAGGAGTGCAGAACGACCTGCACTCCTGTGATCTACAGGAGAAGTACAGCCAAACGAGCTTTGGCTATACTTCTCCTTTAAAGAAAGAAGAGTGACATGCCATGAGCGCCCTGGATTCTGGATTCTGTTTTCTTGGATTGCTGTAGTAAATTGTATAATATGGATGTATTTAAAGATACACAGAGGAGGATAACAGAGAATATTGAGGCAACCACAGTGATGATTGATGTCTTTAAGGTCAAGTCCAAAGGGATCAAATCATGCTTATACTCTTTGACTAGACTCTCTGACTATAGAGTGTGCTTCAAAATGCCACAGATGCTTTGGGTAGAATATGAACACATGGTGGACTGCCTGTAATATTAAAGCAGAGTTAAACCCAAAATTAAACATTTATTTTATTGCAGCTTACCAATTCATAGGTGTGATGGATACATTAGTTTTCTTTTTCAGGCTTTCTTTCCTTTATTTTCACCTGGTAATCTGACCAGTAAGTCTGTTATTTTTCAACAGAACAAGCTTTCCTGCAAATGTAGCAGCTTAGAGTGTTGAAACAAACCATTTACCACTAACAGGGGCGCTTACAATGATCAGCTTTTATTTATGCATGCATAACCTAATAAGTGCCCCATATGTTCTTTCATCCAGAGTGGGGGCACTCTAATATAGGAGGTGTGTTACAGGCCAGATCAACAGGTGAAAACAAAGATATAGAAGAACACAAATGCAGCCACCACAACTAATGATTGGTAAGCTGAAATATTTTATATTTTTGGTTTTGGGTTTAATATTGCTTAAATAATTTGCTGAGCCTGATCTCATGAATCATCATATGGCTAATTGTAAATGTATGTCTTTGGCACCACATTTTTTTTTATTTAGATAAGATAAAGTCCTTAAAGTGTTACTAAACCCAGGACCCTGCATTCCCTATATCTGGTCTCCAACGGTACACAGAACATGGAAATGCAATTTTTTTTTAGTAAATATAAACTGCTAAATACCTTTTCTCATCAGCAATATATAGCAGTCTTGTGACTTATATCAGTGTCCAGCCAAGCGCTGGTTAAAGCTTGTAGGAGGAGTTTTATGACTGTCCTACTAGACTGCAAGACCCCTGACCCTCTGGCTGGACAGTGTGCTGATTGGCCCTGTGCTGATCACATGCATCCTCCCAAGAAAAAAAAAGCCTCTGTAGCAATACACACCAAAAAGAGCATGCCCAGCCTGACTCCATAGACTCTGTGTTATAAGGAAATTATCAGGGGACAGTGGAAGGAGGGGAGGATCAGAGAAGCCAGGATCAAACAGCCTTTTTAGACAATGCCGGAGGATTAACCCCTTAGGTTTCACAGTGAGTATAACAAGCATGCTTTACTGCATATACAGGCTAATTTTACTGTTGTAGGTTTAGCAACACTTTAATGTTTCTTTGCTGCCTTCTTATTAGGAAAGATCCACAGGTTCCACATTCACTCTAAGGGCCCTTTCACACGGTGGTTTGCATTCTTATCAGCAGGGGATCCGCTCACAGCAGTGTGGGGCAGATGACAGGTCCATGTCTGCTCAGTTTTCCCTCTCTGCTCTGTAGGGGGCTGGGAGTAAGCGGACTTCGCTGTCTGTTTACACCCCACTCCCTTCAATCTGGTCCACTCAAACTGAAGAGGACGCAGTCCTCCTCCATTTTTTTTTTTTAGCAGGCCTGATCAGACCAGTAGTTGTAAACAGACTCAAGTCCGTCTATCCACTAGTCCAGGGATATGCAATTAGCGGACCTCCAGATGTTGCAAAACTACAAGTCCCATGAGGCATCGCAAGACTCTAACATCTACAAGCATGATACCCAGAGGCAGAGGCATGATGGGACTTGTAGTTTTGCAGCAGCTGGAGGTCCGCTAATTGCATATCCCTGCACTAGTCCATTAGAAAGCATTGACCATCCGATCAGGTCCTCCTGAAAAACGGACAGGTAGACCTGGTCGGATCGCCCACGTGAAAGGGCCCTAATGCCTAGCTACAGAATTAAAATTACACATTCCCTTACCATTTTATGAACTAATGACATATCTAAACTGCACTAGAATGGCAATGTTCAACACGGACCATTGTGTCAGAATATTTCTTAAATACAGACAACACAAGGTCTCTGGTAGTACTTTTAAGCCTCGTACACACGGGACGACGATCGTACGTACAATCGTCGCAAATCGTATGTTGGATAATGTAACTTGCATACTGACTGCACTACATGATCGTACCACCACAGAAAGAACGTTCAGGTGCATGTAATTAGCATCTGGCCGTTCCTGACTTCTGAGCATGCGTGATTTGCACAATACAACTTGTTGTACCAACCGCTCTGTACACACGATACAACGGTCGTATGAGAGCTTGTTGGTATGACCAAGTTTTCTAGTCTGGCCATACAACTCCCTTGTACGACCGTCATATGTTCGACAGTTCTAATCGTGCATACGAACGATCAATATCGCATACAACGGTCGTTAGTACGACCTGTTGTATACGATCGTCATCCCCTGTGTACGAGGCTTTAGTTGGTAATAAATCACTTTCTGAGGATCTGGGTAACCCCGAAGAACACATATTCTGGAATCCTTGACTTTGTGATGTACATGTTCCTCTGCCATCCCACAGTCCTATGTGTTACTGTAGTAGCCAGAAAAGAGGTGCTTGCTGTTTCTCTGTTTAACATTGAGTAAAAAAAAAAAAAATAAGCATAAAATAAAACAGTAGCTCTTAATCAAGTATGTCCAGTAATAGTTAATTGTTAGTTAAAATACTGTAAACACCAGTTTTATTATTCTTTATTATTCTGTATAACTGCATGCAAAATTACCCAATGAACAAAAGGAGATAACTGTAGAATAAATTTAGAATGCACATATTTTATATCAAGCTGCATTTTGTTTCACCCGAGTACATCATATATTCCACCTCAGCCGCCTCTGGCAGAAGCAAGTTGACATAAACCTCCCTGACTAATAATTGTCTCCAGCAACAACAGCAAATGATAGTGAAGACTTTTAGATGCAAATGGAGGAAAATAGTGCAATGAGTCCGCAATTTCGAAACCCTATGGAATAATTTGCAAATAATCTGGTATCGGAACCATCAAAGAGTCATTCTCTCATTTCTGTTATGGCAAATGTGAAAAATAACAGCTTTATACAGGGCTTATTTTCCCTATGGTACGCAAAACACTTTGTGATTACAGTAGAGCACACCATTTCAAAGGCACAGCAAATACTCCTGCACATTTATAATGTATGTTTTGGTGCCTGAAGCATATAGAGATAAAGTGACTTGCCCAAGGTCACAAACAGGCTTATGTAGGCTTTCGTGTGGGCTTTTTTTATTTGTTCACAGCTGTCATTATTTTCCACCAGTGAGTTCAATTAGAAATCTTGTAACTCTAGGTTTATTCATCAGAACAGTACTCTTTTGTTGTATACCTAGGGTTGCCACTCATCCCTTTAAACCTGAACACATATGAATTACACAGGTTGTTCTGAGGCTAATTTAATGCAGATAAGGCACCAAGTGAGTTTAATTACCACCTTAAAGCGGTAGTAAACCCTTGCATTTAACAGGTTAAAAACCAGTCACATTTCTGGCATGTGCCGGAAATGTAACACTCCCATTGGTTGTGCTCTAAACCATACTGTCAAACCACCCAATGGCTGGTGTCATAGCTGATCACATGTGCAGCATCATGGCAGTTGTAGATTAAACAGAGGCCAAGATGGCAGCTTCCGTGGCTGAAAATGATAGGAGGGTTTACCACCACTTTAATCAGCCATAGAACCTGTGTAATTAATATGTGTTTGGGTTTAAAGGGATGAGGTGGCAACTCTATGTATACCTTATACTTATTATGCATTCAATTTGATTTTCAGCAATACTAAATTGAAGTGACATGCCCTCGTAGGCCAGTTTTACAGTGACTCAGACGAGAGCCCTGATTGGCAAAAAATGGGAGTTCATCACAGCCATTCTGGGATTATCCCATTTTGATCCAAAACTGCTCAGTGTTTCTTATGTCATGCTAGTCCTTTATAGGTGTTTCCTATAATATGTACCATGTACAGCCTGGAACCCCTGCATTTCTGGGGAGCTGCTACAGATTATTAATAGCACAATATTGTTTCAGATTTGCATAACCTTGTTTGCATTGCAATGCATTGATATTTGTGACCACACAATTCCAAGGCTTGCTCTTCTACTTTGGCCTTTCTCTTTTTGGGTTAAAGCTACAATACAAGTAAACAGCTGAAAGGCATATGTGAATTTCTTTTCTTGCCAAATAATTTGTAATTCTTTCCATCCAGTCTGGAAATTTACATTGCTCTGACAGTACAATCTTGACTAGCAGGGCAGAAGACCTGATTTTTATCTGTTGCAGTTAATGTAAGCATAAGGCCTTTAATTGGACTGTGAAAAGTGAAAAACAAATGCTAAAAAGTTCACTTTTTGTCACTATGTGTTCCCCTTTTACAACACGCTCCTTGTTAATACAGGGCCTTGAAAAAGTATGTGCCCCTTGAAATTTTCCACATTTTATCATGTTACAACCAAAAACGTAAATTTATTTTTTTGGAATTTGATGTTATAGACCACCACAAAGTGGCACATAATTGTGAAGTGGAGGGAAAATGATAAATGTTTTTCAATTTTTCTTACAAATAAATCTCTGAAAAGTGTGGCATGCATTTGTATTCAGCCCCCTTTACTCTGATACCCCTAACTAAAATCTAGTGGGTCCAATTGTCTTCAGAAGTCACCTAATTAGTAAACAGAGTCCACCTGTGTGTAATTTAATCTCAGAATACAGCTGTTCTGTGAAGCCCTCAAAGCTTGTTAGAAAACCTTAGTGGAGGAGCAGCAGAGATCCACAGCTCAGGTGGGGGAATCTGTCCACAGGACAACTTCTAGTCGTGCACTCCACAAATCTGGCCATTATGGAAGAGTGGCCAGAAGAAAGTCGTTGTTGAAAGAAAGCCATAAGAAGGCCCATTTGCAGTTTGTGAAAAGCCATGTGGGGGACACAGCAAACGTGTGGAAGAAGGTGTTCTGGTCGGATGTTCAAAATTTTAATATTTTTTGGCCTAAAAGAAAAAAGCTATGTGTGGCGGAAAACTAACAGTAAACATCACCATGATCACACCATCCCCACTGTGAAACATGGTGGTGGCAGCATCATGTTGTGGGGATGTTTTTCTTCAGCAGGGACAGGAAAGCTGGTCAGATTGATGGGAAGATAGATGGAGCCAAATACAGGGAAATCTTAGAAGAAAACCTGTCAGTGTCTGCAAAAGACTTTAGACTAGGGCAGAGGTTCAGCAGGACAATGACCTTAAACATACAGCCAGAGCTACAATGAAATGGTTTAGTACAAAGCATATTCATGTGTTAGAATGGCCCAGTCAAAGTCCAGACCTAAATCCAACTGAGAATCTGTGTCTTGAAAATTGCTGTTCACCATCCAATCTGACAGAACTTGAGCTATTTTGCAAAGAAGAATGGGCAAAAATGTCACTCTCTAGATGTGCAAAGCTGATAGAGACATATCCAAAAAGACTTAAATAGCTGTAATTGCAGCGAAAGGTGGCTCTACAAGGTATTGACTCAGGGGGGGCTGAATACAAATGCACGCCACACTTTTCACATATTTATTTGTAAAAACTTTTAAAAAACATTTTGTCAGGGCTGGGCTTAGCTCTCCCTTCTCAGAGCAAGCTGCTCAGCTGAGAGTTAATTGCCAGTCTCCACTTTCACTCTGTCTCACCTAATGACCATATCCTGCTTTGTTAAGCCAGCTTTGTTGCTATATAAATTGTCTGGATCAGATCACAGATGCCTTCTCCGTGTTCAACATCTCTGGAGAAATCTCTGCTGTGTGTTCCTGTGAAAGACTTTGCCTGTTTGTCGTTCCCTTCTGGTTCCTGGATTCAAGACTCTGCTCGGCTGACTCTCCTCCTGGTTCCTGACCCTGCATTGAGTTTGTTTACCTCACTGATCTCTGGACTCCTGTTTCACTGGCTTGCTCTGACTATCTGCTCTGGTACCAGACCCTGGCTATGTTTTGACCATGTTTACACTGTTTATAACATTTTACCTTTTTATTAAAAAGTGTGATTTTACTGCACTTCTGTCTTTGTCTGATTCATGGTTTCTGACACATTTATCATTTTCCTTCCACTTCACAATTATGTGCCACTTTGTGTTGATCGGCCACATAAAATTCCAATACAATATGTTTACGTTTTTGGTTGTAACATGAAAAAATGTGGAAAATTTCAAGGGGTAAGAATACTTTTTCAAGCCACTGTACATGGGCAATACTACATAATTTATTGCTTCCCTGAACTACTTCTCCCACTCCCAGTTTGAGGTCTGCTGTATCGGGATTTGAAAGAGACTGATAAGTAAAATTTAGATACTTACACTGCTTGAATTTAAAAAAGTGTAATAATTTATTAATGAATATGTGAGAGAGTACAGTGTGGTGTGTTGGCAGTAACTCACACGCAATCCAGTTGCAAAAAGAAAGAACTTGTATTGTAGTCAGAATACAACAATTCACAACAAGCCTGGTGTAAGGAAGCCCAACTGGGTACACTCACAGGTGAACAGAAGACTGTAGCAGAGAAGATCTCAGCCAAATTGACAGCATCTGCCTTGAGTCCCAAGCGGGGAGATTTTCAGGAGAAGTGGAGGATCCCTATACTTTTCCTACTCATCTGGAACCTTTCTGTGCCGCTATTACTGTCTCTGAAAGATGGGTGACCTGTCCCTACACTACCCACATGCTAAATGTGTGCCAAGCTCAGGAGCCACAGACTTAAATAGACCCTGCTTGACCTAACATGGCCGCCACAGTCACATGGGTCAACAGCATCCAACCAGCTCATTGCCCCAGTGACCCAGGAAATCAGGGAGGAGCCATGTCCTCTTGAGTTCCTTTCCCTCTGTACTGTTGCTGTGGTTGAGTGCCACCTGCAGTGGAAAAAATAGACTGCGCCTGCCTGCAAATACAAAACAGCATTAATTTGTCTTTTACATCTTCCAGGAGTTTAGCTTAAAGGTAAAGTTAATATAGCAGCATTTTAAGGTTCAGTCCACCCAAATGTTTAAGTTACAAACAGAGCCTAGGGAGCTTAGTTGGTCCGGATTCATTATTTGTCTAGAACAGTGGTTCTCAACCTTAATGAGATGAGGGTACTGGAAAACTCTTAAAAACCTTACATGCCCCAACAGTACAAAATAAAGTTTATATTCCCACAATAAAAGTATGGGATTACAAAACATGTATTGAAATGTTGGAAGTCTCTGGACATGGCTAGGTGTCATTGTGGGGTGGGTGGGTGTTCCGGAGTGAGTTAGGGGTCTCTGCAGCAGGCTTTGTGGCACTGTAGAGGATGAAGCTTCTAGAAGGGGCTGGGGGGGTTGTGGGAAATTGGGGTACACTGTGGGAAACTGTTGGTGGATGGGAGCACAATAAATGACTGGAGGCTCTGTTTTCAGAGCGGGTGCTGTCTGATCTATAGCATGTACCCCTGTTTACCTGTGCCTGATATCTGTTTCTGGTCCATTACCGACCCGGCTTGTCCAGACCTTCCTGCTCTCTGCCCGCACCTGATCCCGGCTTGTCCCGACCATTCTTTTGCCTGCTCCTCTGTACCTCGCTGCCAGCTCATTGCCGACCCTGCCTGCACCCGACTCTTCTCCAGTGTCTGGGGCCATCCAGACCTCCGTAGCTTCCAGCTCCGCAAGTCTTTTTCAGCCTTTCCGGATTGCTGCTTCCTGGCTGCATCTCTAGCCCCGCAGGTCATCTCCATCTCCAGCAAGCCTATGGACTTCCAGCTGGTGGACATTACTGGACTACTACAGGCACTTACACCTCCCCGTGCTCCTGCAGCCACTGTCTCACTCTCAGCGGTCTGTTGAATCGGGGTCGTAGGAGAGGCCACCCCCTACTGTCAGACTCACTACCTGGTATGTAACAGTATCAGTCAGCCATGACTGAGTCTGCAATGGGGCCTCTGACCTAATTGAGGTCAACCAGCGCTTCACTGACCTCACACAGGCCATCAGGTCCCTACAGGGCAAACATGCCCGCCTCAAGGAACAAGTCCTGACCTCCACCCCAGTTTCTACAACCACAGCCAATCAGGATCCTGTCACTAAAGTGCCTGCTCTGGAGCTGCGGGTACCTGCCCCTGAAAAATTTCCAGAGCTCGGGCCAAGTATAGGGCCTTCCACAATGCCTGTCAGCTCTATTTCACACTCCAGCCACTAACCTTCCAGTTGGAGTCTACCAAGGTGGGGTTTGTTATATCCTTGTTACGGAATCAGCCCCAGGCCTGGGCCCATCACCTGCTGGAAACCAAAGACGCCCGACTGGAGACCCTATCCTCCTTCTTTCAGGCCATGTCGCAAATGTATGACGACCCTCAACGGCCGCTACAGCCGAATCCGCTCTCCACTCCCTCCGGCAAGATGGCAGAGCAGTCGAAGATTACGCTTCTGACTTCAGGTGCTGGAGCGCAGATACCAGTGGGAACCACGTCACCTTTGCCACCAGTTTCGACTGGGCCTGTCAGAAGGCCTTAAGGATGAACTAGCTCGGGTAGGAGTCCCGAGTTCCTTGGAAGACCTCATCTCGCTGTCCATACAGATGGATTGCCGTCTGCGTGAACGCTTTTGGGAGAAGCCGGCACCACACAAGGCCGCCACCCAGTCTCCCATTTCCCCTGAAGAGCATGCACGCCGGCTCCAAGGCAATCTCTGCCTCTACTGTGGGGAAGCAGGCCATTATGTGCATGAGTGCCCAGCCAAACACCAGAAAGGGTTCTTCGGCTCCTCAATGGGGCAGACATTATAGACGGCCAAACCGGCCCACCTAGCCCTTCCCATCTCCTTCCGACTGCCCGGAAGGTTAGTTTCTGTCACGGCTATTGTAGACTCGGGGGCCTGCAGCTGCTTCATTGACCTGGACTTTGCAGCCAAGCATGGAATTCCTCTCCAACCCAAGGAACAAAGTTTCTCTGTGTTCTTGGCCGATGGGTCCTGTGTCAAGTCAGGACTAGTATCTAAGGAGACCCCACCTTTGCTGGCCACCACTCTCTCTGACCACAGTGAGCTGCTACGGCTGGGCGCAATTGCTTCTCCGCTGTTCCCAGTTATTCTAGGCGTGCCATGGCTCCAAGCCCACAATCTAGTTCCAGTCCTCATACTGACAGGAACACTGCCTCCCTACACCCGTCCTGTCTCCCCCAAACCTGATGTGTCTTGACTCTGACCTTGACTCCCGTCAGAAAGTGCCCCAAGCCTACCACGAGTTTCTGGATGTGTTTAGCAAGCAAGGGGCGGACACGCTCCCTCTACACCGCTCCTATGACTGCCCAATCAAGCTTCTTCCTGGGACAGAAATTCAGTTCGGACAGATCTTTCCATTGTCCAAGAAGGAGTTAGGGGCACTGAAAGACTACATTGACGAGAACCTGCAGAAGGGGTTCATCCGCCCATCTACTTCTCCAGCCGGTGCGGGAATCTTCTTTGTGAAAAAAAGGATTACACGCTCCGGCCGTGTATTGACTACCAAGAACTGAATAAGGTTATGGTGAAGAACCGCTACCCCCTTCCCTTAGTGCCAGAACTTTTTCAGCGGCTACGCTCTGCCACCATTTTCACAAAGCTGGATTTCAGAGGGGCATACAACCTCATTCGCCTCCGGGAGGGGGACGAGTGGAAAGCCGTGTTTCGCACCCGATTTGGGCATTATGAATAACTTGTCAAGCCCTTCGGATTGTGCAACTCCCCGGCCACCTTCCAGTTCTTCATCAATGATATCCTCAGGGACTTCCTAGACATCTTTGTAATAGCTTATTTGGATGACATCCTTATTTTTTCTTCCTCACTGGAAACCCATCGGGAGCATGTCAAGAAGGTTCTCTGCCACCTCCGACAGCACAAACTCTATGCCAAGCCCGAGAAGTGTGAATTTAAGCGTCAGCGTATTCAGTTTCTGGGACTGATCATTTCCCTTGGAGGCATCAAGATGGTCCCACAAAAAGTGTCGGCCATCCTGTCTTGGCCTGCATGTACCGATAAAAAGGGGGTCCAGCGGTTCATTGGATTCTCCAATTTTTATCATAAATTCATCCGGAACTTCTCAGCCATCATCTCACCCATCACCCAGCTCACCAAACAGGGGATCCGGTTCCACTGGTCCCTGGAAGCACAAACCACCATTGCAATCCTTAAGGAACTTTTCACGTCAGCCCCTGTACTGCGCCACCCAGATCCAGCTCTCCCCTACATTCTGGAGGTGGACGCGTCAGAGCGCTGTTGGGGCAGTTCTCTCCCAATGTTCTGGGCTCAAAAGCTCAGTCCATCCGGTGGCCTTCTCTTCACGAAAACTTGCCTTGGCTGAAAGGAACTATGACGTGGGAGATCGGGAACTTCTGGCCATTAAGGCCGCTTTGGAAGAATGGAGATACCTGCTGTAAGGGGCATCTCACCCAATACTGATCTACATGGATCACAAAAATCTCGAGTACCTCAAATCTGCCAAACGCCTCAGACCTCGCCAGGCCCGATGGGCATTATTCTTCTCAAGATTCTTGTTCCATATAACATACCGGCCAGGATCTAAAAATATAAAGCCTGATGCATTATCACACATGTTCGAGGATCCTAAAGAGTCGGCGACACCTGATACTATTCTGCCAGCCAGGAATTTCCTACTTCTTCAAACTGACCTTTTGTTGCAGCTGAAGCGGGCCTCTATAGGAAATCCTGGCTCCATCAAAGACACCTTGCAGGCCAGAGAAGGTCTTTTGTGGATAGGGTACCAAATCTTTGTCCCGAAAGAGGTTAGAGTAACTATCCTAGGTCTTTGTCATGATCATCCCTTGGCCAGACAGTTCGGGATCCACAAGACCTTAGAGCTAGTGCAGCGCACCTTCTGGTGGCCTGACCTGGAAAAAGACTGTAAGGAATATATTAACTCCTGCCCCATCTGCACTCAAAACAAAGTTCCCCAGAATAAGGCCTGGGGCTTGCTTTGACCTCTGCCAGTACCAGACTGACCTTGGGCCATAATCTCTATGAACTTTGTAGTGGAGCTGCCTCCCTCTGAGGGCTGCACGGCCATCTTCGTGGTGGTCGACCGGCTGACAAAGATGGCCCATTTCTTGCCCTTAAAAGGAACACCCTCTGCTCCAGAGACTTCCCGGGTGTTCATTAAGGAGATCGCCTGGTTCCTTGGTGTCCCCATATACATTGTTTCAGACCGAGGGGTGCAATTCACCTCAAAATTCTGGCAAGCCCTGTGCGGAATCCTGAAAATAAAAGTGTCTCTATCATCAGCCTACCATCCCCAGTCCAATGGGCAAACGGAGAGGACTAACCAAACTCTAGAGCAATACCTCCATTGCTTTTCATCATATGTCCAGGATGACTGGGTGTCCCTTCTGCCGATGGCAGAATTTGCTTACAATAACTCTTGCCACTCTGCCACCAAGCAATCTCCCTTCTTTGTGAACTTTGGGTTCCACCCCACCTTCCTGCCAGAATTGATTCCTGAGTCCTCCGTGCCTGCTGTCCAAAGCACCCTGAACTTCTTTGCCCGCAACAGCAAACTGCTGCAGGAGGCTATGTGCAAGGCACAGGAAGACAGCAAAAGAATCTTCGATAGAAAAAGGAGGGGGGGGGATTAATTTTACAAGCAGGAGACTGAGTATGGCTGGCAACAACTAACCCGAAACTGGCATGCCCATCAAGGAAGCTGGGGCCTAAGTATATGGGACCATTCCCTGTCAAAAGGAAAGTCAATGATGTTTCCTACAAGCTGTCTCTGCCTGAAAGCTTTAGAATCCATCCAGTGTTCCATGTTTCCTTGTTGAAGCCTGTGGTACCAGACTCTTTTCCCAACCGTGAAACTGGTCCACCTGCACCTATAATAGTTAATGGGGATGAGGAATTTGAGGTGGAGGCTGTACTGGACTGTAGAAGGAAGAGGGGGCAGATACAGTACCTGATTAAATGGAGGGGCTATGGACCCAAGGAAAATTCCTGGGAGCCCGAACAAAACCTACATTCCCCTGATCTGATAAATGCCTTTCTTCGCAGCCACCCGCAAAGAAGAACCCAACTGGGCACCCGGAGGCTGCCCGTAAGGGGAGGGCAATGTCAGGAAGGCCGTCGGCTTGACCGTCTCAGGAGAGGCATACCTGGAGATTTCTGCTGCCTTGGTGCCATTAGTATGCGTTTGTGCGCGTGTGCGTTCTGGCACCAGAAATGGCCATTTAAGCCTTGCTAAAACTCAGAGCGGGTGCTGTCTGATCTACAGCGTGTACCCGTGTTTACCTGTGCCTGATATCTGATCCATTACCGACCCGGCTCTGCCCGCACCTGATCCCGGCTTGTCCTGACCATTCTTTTGCCTGCTCCTCTGTACCTCGCTGCCAGCTCTTTGCTGACCCTGCCTGCAACCGACTCTTCTCCAGTGTCTGTGGCCATCCATACCTCCGCAGATTCCAGCTCCACAAGTCTTCTCCAGCCTTTCCTGGATTGCTGCTTCCTGGCTGCATCTCTAGCCCTGCAGGTCATCTCCATCTCCAGCAAGCCTACGGACTTCCAGCTGGTGGACATTTCCGAACTTCCACAGGCACTCACACCTCCCCATGCTCCTGCGGCCACTGTCTCACTCCCAGCAGTCTCTTGAACTGGGGTCGTAGGAGAGGCCATCCCCTGCTGTCAGACTCACTACCTGGTATGTAAAACTCTGCAGCAGGCTGGGGGACTCTAAGGAAACTGAGGGCTCTCTGGGGGCACTATGAGCCATCATGGTCAGTTGGGGGCACTATGAGAGCTGGGAGGCACTGTGGGATGTTAAGGGATCTAAAATCTGTTACTGTCTGCATAGGAGTTTTAAATGTTCCCAACCACCTAAAATTCTAACCCCCATATAAAACAAATAACTAATACAACATGAAGAGTAGAAAAAAAATAGCCGCTGGGGGTGTGCAGATCCAGGAACTTAAATGCAAATATCTCATCAATAGAACCCTTAAAGCTATAAAAACTTTTAGTAGATTTAACTCTACAGCATCAACTAAAATATAAATATCCCTTTAAAGTGTATCTGGAGTTGGGGGGCGTGGTCAGCTGTGGAGCAGGATGCAACGCTGTATCTTGGCCTAGGCCAACAAGGCCCAGGCCTAGGGCGGCACTTTGCAGGGGGGCAGCACGAAAAGAGTCCCCGCCGGCTTGCACTTTTAGTGCTGCCAGTATGATAATACAGGCAGGGCCGTCATCGGGGGGGCAGCCCATACATATGTGGGGGTCCGGCGTCCTGAAGGGCCCAGCTGGCAGACCCCAACCAATGAGTTGTTGTGCGAGCAGCCGGCGTTCCGCAACTGTGGGGGGATAGCTCGAGTTTAGTCAGGTCTAGGGCAGCACAAAACCTAAATACACCACTGGCAGGAAGGGGCTGTAATCCGCTAACTCCGCTCAGCCCTGAGACAAAAAGCAACCCACAGCCCATCACAGCAACATCTCCCCCCTCTCTCCTGCACAGGAGGGGAGACAGAACAGTGCAGGACCCCGCGGTATGTCCAAAAAGAAATACCGCAGCATGGAAAAGACGCCGCCTCTCTGACTTCTTCTGTAAAGCAGGCATGCAGAACAGTCAAAATGGCGCCGGAGCGGCACCTATCCCTTCACTAGCACCACTGCCTGAGGAACAACAAGACCCAGAGCATGTGCAGGATGAAATGGACAGCTCAGACCACAGCACCCTGTCTCTCCAGAACTCCCCAGCTGACAGGGGTAAGCGATCAGCTCAATCCCCAGCCCAATCTCCCTCTAAAGTCCCATTGTATAAAAAAAAAAACAGCACTGGGACGAAGCGGACGACAGTGAGGGCCCACAGGAGTCGCTAGCTGCACATCCTGCTACTGATTAACTGCCCTCTGAGCACACACTAAAAATGTTACTCTCACTACAAAAAGACCTGAGAATTGAGCTATGCTCCTCTCTCCACACCAGAGTGGACCAAATAGAGGAGCGCACAGACACTCTTGAAAAACAGGCCGCAACACAGGCCTCTGCTCATGAAGAAGCCTCTGAGACCCTTTAGGCAAAGATGGCTTACCTGGAGGACCTTTCCAGAAGGAACAACATAAAATTCAGAAGTATCCCTGAATCCGTCAAGCCATCAGACCTCACCCAGTACCTCCAACAGCTGTTCCTCAAACTCATCCCCCAGCTCTCACAGGCTGACTTGACTATTGATCGGGCACACATAATTGCCAAGCCAAACTATCTCCCGGATTCTGTCCCAGGGACGTATTGGCTCGCAAACTTTTTTTTCAAATCAAAGAAAAAATTATGTCGGCAGCCCATACAAATAAAACTCTATTAGATCCCTATTCTGCTATTTCTCTCTACACCAACATATCTGCTGCCACCGCACAGAGGAGAAGAGAGTTTACACAAGTCACCAAAATTCTCATTGAGTGCAACATCCCATAGAAATGGGGCTTTCCAGTGAAGCTAATTGTGACATTTCAATCCCAAACAACCAACATCCTAACGCCCAAGTAAGGCATCAAAAGATTACTAAATTGGGAGCTCATCTCTTCACCTCCTCCACCACCAGACCAATGAAGGCCACAAACCTGTGGTCCAAACCATAAGGATGTAAACTGGGTCTCATCCCGTGCTCAACAGCATCACTGACACCTCAACCTTACCTGGACTCACCCAGGTCCTGTCATGGAATACAGCAAAAGGATTTTTAACTTCATTTGTCCCAGATGTGTATTCTGTGGTTTTCTTTGCTTTGTTTTATTCTTCATAGTTTACTTTTCCCCCTGTTACCATTATAGAGTGTTAAGCACCCTACAACAATCTCAAACTCTAACTCAAAGTTGAGAGCCACTCTCCATGCTATTGAAGTTATTTATATATAGCTTTGTATTGACAATCGTCAAGCTTTACCGTTTTTTTTTTCTTATTTTCTTATTACAACCAGTTATTTGGTGTGCGATTGAGCAGGTGTCCTCCCCCACCCTCCCCCACCCCCCCCTTCCCCAAGCAATATCTAAAGCAGAAAGGAATAATTTTCACCATGGTTATTAACATTACTTCACTTAACATGAGAGGACTAAATTCCCCTTTCAAACGCCACCTACTGTGGAAAGAAGCTCTAAGACTCAAAGCAGATATTATGTGCACACAAGAAACCCACTTTTCTTCCCTAAAACCTCCCACGTGTACCCTCAAACAGTTTCCACATTGTTTCTTTGCGAATTCTACAAAAAAGAAAGCAGGAGTCCTCATTGCAGTTTGCTCCATCATATCGTTCAATTTAATACACTCTGAAATAGATGACCAGGACAGGTACATTATCCTTCATGCCTCCTTTATCCAATCACAACTTGACCATTGTTAACCTATACGCACCTAACACCCGCCAGACCCAGTGCTATTATGGCGAAACTCACACCATTCCGACAACACCCTCTAATTATCTGTGGGGATTTCAACCAAATTATAGATCCCTCTCTTGATTCCTCCAACCCATCCAGAAGACAGTCCGCAGCTCTAGCAAATTTAATACGCTCTGAAGACTTGTATGATCCATGATCCATAGAGGTGTCTACATGACAAAAAAAAGACTATACCTACTACTCGCACACGCAAAAGTCCTACTCCAGGATAGATTTATTTCTGGTAGACAAACATACACTCCAAACAATTCAATTGGCTAATATTGGTAACATTACGTGGTCCGAGCACGCACCAATTTCACTTCAGCTCTTCCCACCCAACCCCAAAAATCAGGGAAAATATGGAGGCTTAACACCTCCCTGATCACTCGCCCACATCTCCAGAAAAATCCGAAGAATCCGAACTTAGAATTTTTTTTTTCTCTTGAATACGGATTCAATATCAAACCTCAACATTTGTTGGAATGCTCATAAAGCATTTATTAGAGGTCTCCTTATCAAATTAAGAGCACGGGTAAAGAAGGAATGCAATGCTACCACACACAAATTACTAGACCAAATACGATTAGAGTTGAGCATACACCTGGAAGTTCGGGTTTGGTGGGTTCGGCCGAACTTCGGGAAAAGGTCCGGGTTCGGTACCGAACTTGACCCGAACCCCGAACCCCATTGAAGTCAATGGGGACCCGAACTTTTCGGCACAAAAATGACTGTAAAAAAGTCCTGGAAAGTGCTAGAGGGCTGCAAAAGGAAGTAAAATGATTTTAGAACAATAATCTGTCCCTTACAGCAACAGCAGGAACCTGACCCTATAGGAGTAGGCGATGATTTTAGAACAATAATCTGTCCCTCACAGCAACAGCAGGAACCTGACCCTATAGAACTAGATGATTTTAGAACAATAATCTGTCCCTCTAAGCAGTAGACTCTACCTAGTCCAGTCAGATCATTCTGTAATGCAGGATGAGATGTTATTAGATCTGCAATCTGTCCCTAAAAGTAATAGTAGTAGTAATCTCTACCTAGTCCACAATCAGATCATTCTGTAATGCAGGTTGAGATGTTATTATATCTGCAATCTGTCCCTCACAGCGCTGGCAGCATCCTCTCCCTACACTAGCCAGAGAGCATGTGACATGCAGCAAACCAGGGCAAACCAGTGAAACGCTTGTTGATTGGCTGCCCTGCAGCTATTCAACATGCGCGATCAAATACCCGAACCCAGAACCCGAACCCAAACTTTTTTTCAAATGTCCGGGTTCGGGTCACGGACACCCCAAAGTTCGGTACGGACCCGAACTTTACAGTTTTTTCGGGTTCGCTCAACTCTAAATACAATCTCTTGAAATGGCCCATAAAGCCCGACCCTCAGCACTTCTAGAAAATAAACTAAACAACACCAGAGAGATCTTGAGCGACCATTTACACTCAAACTTTGACTTCAATAAAATCAAATCAATAAAAAGACTAAAACTGCACTTTTACGCCCATCACAACAAACCTGGTGCATGTCTTGCAAAACAACTCAAACAACATTTAATACAAATGAAAATCCCATACCCAAACTCACCCAATCACACCCGGCTTACGAACTCTAAAGACATAGCTGACCGATTCAGCCAATTCTACACCAACTTATATAACGTGACTGCTAAAAATGGAGTCACATCTCCTACGCCATCTGACATATCACAATTTCTGGATAAACTCTCTCTGCCCTCCTTAACTCTGGAACAATCACAATTCCTCTCCAGCCCATTCTCTATTAAAGAACTAGAAAAAACTATAACCTCCTTACCTTTACACAAAGCCCCAGGGGCCGATGGCTTCATCAATGAGTACTATTAGCAATTCTTTACCACACTCCCCATACCCCCTTTTTATGTCAATCAATCAATCATACACTCGCCACAGGCACAATACCTAAAGAAGACCTAGAGGCTACCATCACCACTATCCCAAAGTCAGGCAAACCAACTGAATAACCAGACAATAATAGGCCCATATCCCTGTTAAATACTGACACCAAAATATATGCTAACCTTTTGGCCACCCGCATATCTACAGTTATCCCACACTTAGTACATCCTGACCAAGTAGGATTTATAAATGGCAGGCAAGCATCTGATGGAACCCGGAGATGCATCAACCTGCTTCAGTGGGCTGAACATCACAAAGCGCCTTCTCTGTTCATCTCTTCAGATGCAGAGAAGGCGTTTGATAGAGTAGACTGAAATTTCCTGAGAGCGGTCTTAGTAAAATTTGGCTTCTCTGGTTTGCCCCTTGAGGCAATAATGGTACCGTATATACTCGCGTATAAGTCGAGTTTTTTTACACTGATTTTGTGTCAAAAAACCGAGATTCGTCTTATACGCGAGTCAACAGCCGGTACGAGCACGGGGGAACATTCCGCGGTGGCTGAGATGCATTCCAGGGATTCCAGGGATGCCAGGGATGCCGTCATGTCCGCTGACAGCCTGCTGGAGGGCGGAACTTTAGCTCAGTCACACTTGCGACGTGACTGGGCTGAAGGTAAGGGCATAGGACACAGGTCCGGCGCAAACTAAAGCCCAAATCCAAACAGGCAGTTCCCTAATCCGAAAGAGCACTGGTATGGGCTCAAAACCAGAGCAGAAAGGGGATTTAACGCAACCAGCATCCGAGAAAAGCGAGCAACCAGAAGAGGAGCCAACAATGAGGGAAGTGCTGGAGGCGATAAACTCCTGTAAAGGTATGATGCTGGGAATGAACGAGCAACTGAAAAATCTCAAAGAAGAAATAAGTCTGAAAAGACATGACGCACAAAAAACACGGGAAAAAGTAACAGAGGTAGAAGGAAGAATAAGCCAAATAGAAGATGAATTAAACCCGATGAAGAAAGAAATGCAGGTGTTTGAAAAGAAAATTGAACCATACTTAATTAAAATAGACGACATGGAGAATAGACTGCGAAGAAATAATCTGCGCATAGTAGGACTTCCGGAGAGGTGTGAGGGGCTAAACCCAACGGGGTTTATCGAGAACTGGCTAATCGAAAATTTTGGGAAAGAAACCTTCTCTCCCCTTTTTGTGGTGGAAAGAGCACACAGGGTTCCGTTCAAGGCACCACCACCAGGGGGAAATCCAAGATCCCTATTGATTAAGATATTGTTCTTTCAAGATAAAGAAAAGATCCTGCGAAAAGCTCAAGAGAAAGGAACCCTAATGTACAATGGAAACAGGGTCTCAATATATCCGGATTATTCACCAGAGGTACAAAAGAAGCGTGCGAGATATGCAGATATAAAAAAAAGGTTTCGAGAGTTAAACATAACATACGCAATGTTATACCCGGCAAAACTACGTATTGTGGCGGGGGGGAAACCATCTTTTTCAATACAACAGATGAAGCAACGCAATGGCTAGAGAAAAATGGAGAAACTTTCAAAGCTTCAGGGAAAACGTAAGAATGTACCTCCAGAAGCAATAAAAGGGAAGAGCAATTCAAGATAGGTCTCTTCCATATAACAAAAGATGGGAGAATTGAAGCAGGGAGCCACATAGAAGTGTGTTCGTTTTTTTTTTTTTGTTTTGATGGATTTAAAATTGATTATTAAAATATGAGGGAAAATGGGGGGGAGGGGGGCGGGAGGTGGGGGAAGAGTGAATGACTTGGGAGTGAAAGGGAGGTGTTCCAGCCACGATAAAAGCCCGATGGATGGACCCAAGGAGGCTCGGAAGGGTGAAAATGGGAAGAATGGCCCCCCCACCACGACCCTACTGTAGCTTATTTAAGCTGCAGGGGGATGAGGAGGGGGGGGGAAACACAAAGGGGGATGAATGTAGGTGAGAGTGAGAAGAACACAAGAACACTTCAGATAAGAGAAAGTTTGTTAATAAAAAAGAAACCGAAGAGTAGAGAAAGCACACAACACAAAAATAAAATGGGAAGAAAAACAGCACAAAGAACATATTTGATAAAAGAAAGAAACACGATTGGGTGGCACAAAGAAAAAGAAAAGAAACATGCAAACTGAACAGTGGAAGATATGCTCGTGGAATATAAGAGGTTTAAGCGATAGGAAAAAACGCGGAGTAATATTCTCAACAGTTAAAATATATGAAGCAGCAATAATATGCTTACAGGAGACGCATCTGGTGAAGGAAACGACTAGATACCTGGAACACAAAAACTACCAGAAACAGTATCACTCAACGTATTCCACATATTCCCGAGGAGTAAGTGTTATGATAAAAACCGGGATGTTGTTTACACACAAAGCCGTGAAGATAGATAACAAAGGCCGGTATATATTCTTACATTGTTAAATAGAAGAAAGAGAATACATAATAGCTAATCTTTATATTCCATCCCCCTTTAAACCCGAAATATTATATAACCTGATCGCATTTGTATCAGATAAACCGGGGATCCCGATCCTGGCAGTAGGAGATTTCAATAGTGATATAAATGAAAACCTAGACAGGTATCCAAGTAAAATACAGCACAAAGAGGAGACAAGAAATATATTGGCACAAATATTAAATGAAATGGAATGGAAAGATTTATGGAGAATAAGAAACCCTACATTACAACAATATTCGTGTTTTTCCAAGACCCATAATACATTGTCAAGGATAGACATTGCAATAGGAAACGATCTATTGGTGGAACAATTGGATAATATCAGATACATGAATAGAGGGATTTCAGACCACTCACCACGAATAGTGGAAATAAAACTGAATAAAAGCCGTAAACAAAGAGAGTGGAAACTGAATCCAAGCTGGCTAGAATTAATAGGGAATCCAGAAGGAAAAATAGCCCAAATTAAGGACTATATAAATAGAAATGAAGGGACGGCAAAACTGAATACAGTATGGGACTCCCTAAAGGCATTTCTGAGAGGTATGATGATACAAGAAATCGCCAAAATTAAGAAGAAGGAGAGAAAGGAAGAAACAACAACAATGCTCCGGGCCTCGGAAGCCGAAAAGGCCTATATAGAAGATCCAACGGAAGAGAAAAAGACAGCATGGGATGAAGAGACTGAAAAATATAAACAAACACTGTTAAATAACGCGGAAAAAATAAGGCTGATCAAACAAAGGGAATTCTTTGAAGAGGGAGAAAAGGTGGGACATCTATTAGCAATATTGGCTAAAAGTAACAACTCATCTCCAACAATAAACGCAATACGAACATCGGAAGGAAGAATAACAACACATAAACAAGAAATAATAGCAGAATTCAAAAAATTTTATGAAACTCTCTATAAGACACAAGGACAAGAGGTGAAGGCAGAAATAAGAGAATTCCTGCAGAATTTAGAAATCCCACAGATCTCGGAAGAGGACAGAGAAGGATTAGAATCCCCATTGATAGAGCAGGAGTTGAGGGAGATCATCAAACAAATGCCAAGTCAGAAAGCGCCAGGACCTGATGGCCTGCCGATAGAAATATACAAAGAGTATGGAGAAGCATTGATTGCGATGTTAATGAAGGTCTTTAACAATGCAGGCGAAGAAGGGCAATTGCCGGACACAATGTTGAACTCCACAATTGTTGTTTTCCCCAAAGAAGGGAAGGATCTACAGAATCCATCATCATATAGACCAATATCACTGCTGGGTGCCGACGTCAAGATTCTGGCAGGTGTGCTGGCCGCTAGATCGGGGAAAATAATAACAGAATATATACACCCTGACCAATCGGGCTTTATGCCAGGACGGTCCACAAGCACGAACATAAGAAGAGCATATCTCAATATGCAGATACCAACTTATAATGCGGGCTCTAGAGCCATACTGGCACTCGATATAACCAAGGCGTTCGATACAGTAGAATGGCATTATTTGTGGCAGGTGATGGCTAGTTTTGGCTTCGGCCCAAGATATATGGGATGGTTGAAATTATTATATAAAAACCCCCAAGCAAGAGTCAAAATTAATAATCAATGGTCAGAACCCTTCCTGTTAACACGTGGAATGAGACAGGGATGCCCAATGTCGCCCATGCTCTTTTCCCTAGTAATAGAGCCATTAGCAATAGCTATAAGGAGCACAGAAAGAATCAAAGGATTCCAGAGAGCTGCAGGGGAAGAGAAAATAGCCTTATACGCGGACGACCTGTTAATGTTCCTGGGAGATACGCAAGCATCATTGGATGCTGTACTGGAAATAACCAGTAAATACGGGAAGATATCAGGGCTACAAATTAACTGGGAGAAATCAAGTCTCCTACCAATAGACACGGACAGACCTAAAATTAGGAAAGACCATCCAGAAATACCGCAGTCAGATAAAATTAAATACTTAGGAGTTTATATAACCAAAAAACCAAACCAATATATTAAAGACAACCTGGAAGAATTAATCAAAAAATACAGGGAAAAGAGCAGAGTATGGAGGCGACTGCCACTGTCAATAACAAGCAGAGGCAACCTAATAAAAATGATATGGCTCCCCCAGCTTCTATATATCCTGCAGAACTCACCTGTGTGGATAGCCAAAGGAGAGCTCCTGAAGGTAGAAACAGTGTTCAGAGAGTTGATTTGGAGAGGGAAACAAGCCAGGATAAGCCTGCGAGTGCTGCAACGCCCCAGAAACAGAGGGGGTCTAGCAGTACCCCATCCCTGGGGCTACTTTTTAGCAGCACAAGGGGTACATTTGAGAGGCTGTAATACAGCTAATTGTAAAAGAAACAAAACACAGATCAGGAATTGAAGTCTTAGAGGCAGGCTATGCATTACAAGAAATGCCCACCCTTAAATTGATGACCAAGGTATGGCAAGAGATCAAAAACATACTGGGATATCAGGGGTTCACACCATATGCACCAATATGGGATAATAGTAAGATACAAGAAATGCTAAAAGTAGAGCGTAATAAAGAATGGGAAAAACAAGGAATAACAAAGTTAAAGGAGCTATATAAGGAGGAAACTCTAAAAACTTTCCAGGAGATAAAAGAAGAATTTGGGCTGACAAATAAATCACTATTTGCATATTTACAAGTAAGATACGCCCTAAAACGACAGTTTAGTAAAGAACCATTGATATGGAGCGAGTTAGGAAAAATGAACAAACTAATAAATGATATGCAAACAAAAGGGGCAATAGCAGGAATATACGGCCCAGTGTGTGAAATAATAATTAAAGGAAATGAAGAACTGGCATGTAGGAGTAAATGGGATAGAGATGTAGGGGGAATAACAGAGGAACAGTGGATAAGTATAATGGAAGCAGGACCATTGGTATCACTATCCCCATCCCAAAGAACCTCCCAATTGATGCTGTTCCACAGGACTTGCCATACCCCACAAAAAATGTTTAAATACGGATACCGACAAGATTCAAAGTGCCCAAGATGTGGGGTAGAAAACGGCAACCTTATACACATGATATGGAGATGTCCCAAATTAAAAAGATATTGGACAGGAATTATGGACATAATAAATAGAAGGATGGAGATAAAGCAGGAAACGACACCAATATTATGCATAATGGGATATATAGGAAAAGACCAAGCATTATTGAAAAAACAAATACAGATAATCAGGAGCTTATTTGCTGCACGAAGGTTAATAGCTAAAAACTGGTTGGCAACAAAACCCCCAACGATAGAAGAATGGGCCAAAGAAATGGAGAAGATGGTAAGAAATGAGGAATATATATATAGAAAGAGAGGAAATAGAAAACAATATAGAGAAATATGGGGGCTCTGGATAAAGAACAAATAGGAACTAGCTAAAAAGGAGAATGAAGGGAAGTCAAAAAAGAGAGAGAGGACAAGGGGAACTAGGAAAAGATAGAGAAAAAGTAAAACGTACCAACAAAAAGCAAAATAGAGTGTGAGTGGTGAGTGTTGGGGGGAGAATGAGTTGTTAGGAAATGTAGAGAATGATTGGAATGTATGGAAAGGGAATGAAAGTGATTATAAATCCCCTTCGGGACCTCATTTTGTATATTTATTAAAAGTAAAACGAAAAGAATAAAGGTAAAAGGAGGGAAACTAGGGGGGGGGGGGGAATTACCACAATGATGTGACGAAGCCGTGAGTGGTGAGTGTGAGATAAAACGAAAAACAACCATGCAAAATGAAAAAGAGATAGAAAAGGATCAAGGGGAACAGGAGAGAGAGAAAAAAC
>BLSH010307273.1:198657-210117 GCA_018402905.1 Glandirana rugosa
AATTTTACTCCTGCAACCACACCGCCCTGAGCCGCCCCAGTGTGAAAGGACACACTGGGTTGAATGGGGAGACGCTTTACAGGCGCTATTTTTAGCGCAATAGTGTCTGTAAAGCGCCCTAGTATGAAAGGGGCCTTAAGGTAAAAAAGAAAGGGAACTTACGCCAACTGTCATTAGTTGATCCAAACTGATGCAGAAGTACTTATAAACCTACCGTATATACTCGCGTATAAGACGAGTTTTTTGACACGGATTTTGTGTCAAAAAAACGAGATTCGTCTTATGCGCGAGTCAACAGCCGGTACGAGCGCGGGGAAACATTCCGAGGGCACCCGCGGCGGCTGAGATGCATTCCAGGCATTCCAGGGATGCCGGGGATGCCGTCACGTCCGCTGACGGCCTGCTGGAGGGTGGAACTTCAGCTCAGTCACACTTGCGACGTGACTGGGCTGAAGGTAAGAGCAGAGGACACAGGCACTTCCTATGAAAGGAATAAGGCTGCCGTGTCCTTCTTATGTAAATGTAAAAGAAAAGAAAACAGTTTGGCAATTCGATTAAATAACCATATTAACTCTTATTGTGTGAACAATAAGGGTTAATATGGTCAGATATTCAAATGACAAAACTGTGTTTTTTTTTCTTTGCATTTGACATATGTGAAGAACACAGCAGCCTTATTCAATACATAGGAAGTAAATATACTGTACTGTAAAAGATAAACAGTTGTACATACACACACACACCCGATTACATGGCCACTTCCTATGTTAGGGTCACTAGACGGATTTGGGGTCTTTTAGACCCCAAATCTCTTCTAAAGCGGACCTGTCATTAAAAAATAAACAGTTGTACATACACACACACTCCCGATTACATGGCCACTTCCTATGTTAGGGTCCCTAGATGGATTTGGGGTCTTTTAGACCCCAAATCTCTTCTAAAGAGGACCGGTCATTAAAAAATAAACAGTTGTACACACACACACACACACACACACACACACACACCCGATTACATGGCCACTTCCTATGTTAGGGTCCCTAGACGGATTTGGGGTCTTTTAGACCCCAAATCTCTTCTAAAGAGGACCTGTCATTAAAAAAATACTGTAATGTCTTTTTGGTACATACAGAAATACGGTAGTTTTAAATGTACAAAAAATAAACATAAGATACACATTTTGAATGTACAGGAATACCGTAAATATCGGTCATCTGATATCGGTTATTGGCCCAAAAGGCGGTATCAGTCTATACCTTCCAATGACTGCCATACATATGCGGTAACACAGCACATGCAGTAACAGTGCGTAGGCAATGCAGCGTGTACTATATATCATGAGCTCTGACACAGGCTGCTCTATTGAGAATTAAATCGCTATGGTACGGCATTCTTTTTGAAGTCTTTTTTTTTTATCATGTTAGAAATGGATCCCGCTACTCCTAATCCCGAGTCAAAAAAAAAAACGCAGGTCATACGAAGCTGGTTTCAAACTTAAAGTTGTGTTAAGGGCAGAAGAAAGCAATAACAGTATTGCAGGTAGAGAATTTTCTGTTGATGAAAAACAAGTGAAGGATTGGCGGAAAATGAAAGCTGACTTGGAAAAGATTCCAAAGGCAAAAAAAGCTCGACGTGGTGCAACGACTTCATATGGGGCTCTAGAGGCTGAATTGCATACATGGGTTATGGAGTGTCGTCAAAATGGTTACTGTGTAACACGCATGGGAATTCGCTTACGTGCCCTTCAAATGGCTAAAAGATGACAAACTAAAAGCACCAGGTATTGAAAATTTTGTTGCGTCAGCAGGATGGTGCTCCCGCTTCATGAATAGGTTTGGTCTATGTTTGCGGCAAAGAACAAAGATTTCTCAGAAGTTGCCAAAAGGCTTTGATGAAAAAATGATGTCATTCCATTTGTTCATCATAAAACAAAGAAGGATCCATAACTATGACCTGGGAGATATTGGGAATATGGATGAAACACCCATGACCTTTGATCTTCCCAGCAACAAAACTGTGGCAAGTTTGGGAGAGAAAACTATTTTTCTAAGAACCACAGGAAATTAAAAAAAACATTTCACAGTCGTTCTGTCATGTTTGGCTAATGGAACTAAGCTGAGGCCTGTCATTTTTAAAAGGAAGACCTTGCCTAAAAAGGTCAAATTCCCACCACGAATTACAGTGCGCACACACATTAAAGGCTGAATGGATGAAGACGGAACAAAAAAATGGATAGAAGAAATTTGGAATGGATGACCAGGAGCAGCCTTGAAGAAAAAACCATCATTGCTGGTTTGGGATATGTTCAGAGCTCACACATCTGATGACATAAAAAAATTGGCAAAGTCTTCTCAAGTTACTTTGGCCGTTATTCCAGGTGGCCTTACATCTGTATTGCAGCCCCTAGATGTGTGTTTGAATAAACCTTTTAAAGACCGTGTGCGAAAGATGTGGCATGAATGGATGTCATCTGGTCAAGCCCAACTGGCAAAAGTTGGAAATCTGAAGAAGCCTCAAATAGAACTGATAGCCAAATGGGTCCGTGATGCATGGGAAGAGATTCCAGAGGAAATGGTGCAACGCGCCTTCAAGAAATGTGGCATTAGTAATGCTATGGATGGCAGCGAAGACAGCGCAGACAGCGCTTTGTATGAGAATGACAGCAGTGATGGTGATGTTTGCGAAACTAGTGATGATGACAACGTTTATGCTGATAGCCTCACAAAAGATGCAATTGAAGCTCTGTTTGGACATACAGATGATGAAGATGAATCCAGTTTTGAAGGATTTTAACTTTTGGATTTTACCTTGGTTACTGGTTGAGCTAAGGTTTTCTGTACGGTAATTTACGGTATTTAAAGTTATTGTTGCTACCATATTGTTTTTGTTGACCCTCTTTTACATTTACAGAGCTAGTTTACTGTTTTTATTTGAAATAAATATTGAAAAACATTTAACCTACTGATGCCTCATTGGTAATTTTTTTTTGGTATCTATTTTAATTTTTGAAATTTACCAGTGGCTTCTGCATTTCCCACTTAGGCTTATACGTGAGTCAATAAGTTTTCCCATATTTTTTGGGCAAAAGTAGGGGGGTCGGCTTATACACGGGTCGACTTATACATGAGTATATACGGTACTATAAACTACACCTAGCGCTAAAGTTATCAATTCAGGCATTCTATCTGACCCCTTCCCCATATCTAATGGAACTCATCAAGGCTGCCCTCTGTCCCTGTTAATATTTACTGTTATCATGGAACCACTAGCACAATCTATCCGCACCAACCCCCTCATTTCCGGCATCAAAACAGGTAATCACACACACAAAATTGGGCCTTCTCCATTACCAATCCCATCCAATCACTCCCGAAACTCCACCAAACCTTGGACCTCTTCAGCAAAGCATCTCTTTACAAAATCAACTACTCCAAATCTTCTATGATTGGGGCCAACATTAACTTGTCTTCTAAACGTAGCATTACGCAACATACCTCCTTTTCCTGGGCTCCGAACTCCGTCTTATCCTATCTAGGTATAAACCTGACTTCACCTACCTCGCAACTACTTAATCCGAACCTCTCACTTCTGCTAACCAAACTACAAAAAGCAATACAAGGTCTGAAAAATGTTAAAGCCTCCTGGGCTGGAAAAATATTCCTACTACCACATGTAGTATACCTTTCGAACATTGCCTATTCCATTTCTTGAATCTGAACTCAACAAACTCCAAGCAATTTTGACCTCCTTCATTTGGAATGGCAAACATCCCAGACTCAAGAGACCTACTCTCTGTCTACCAACGTCAGCTGGAGGGATGGGAGCCCCCAATATTTCAGCATACTACAAAGCAATAGTTCTAGATCAAGCTAAATGTTGGTGGACACCAGACATCCAATTCCCTTGGTTACAGATTGAACAAATGGTTTTAGCAACCTATCTTAAACTAGCTCTTAGCGGAATTTTGATATCAAACCATAAGCAACTTTTCTATCTTGCTACAATAAATGCTACCCTCAGAACATGGAAAGCAGTATACCAACAATCTGGAGGTATACCTCAAAGTCTGCTATATGACCTACCTCTTCAAACCTTATAAAACATACTACAGGACATCCCTCTACTAAACTGGGCACAAGCTGGAATCGCCACACTTGGAAACCTTTATGACAACTCCCTGTTGCTATCCTTTCAACAGCTCCAAAAGAAATACCATATTCAGACCAATGACTTTTTCAAATACCTCAGAATCTGCTCAGCACTTTCAAAAATAACCTGGTCAAAAGAACAAACACTATGGCAAATACTAAAATTCTTCAATGGGATCCATCCACACACAAAAAATATCTCCTATTTCTACAAACTGCTCACAGACTCGGCTCCTAACACCAAATCTCCTACTATGCCCAAGTGGGAACAACAACTAAAGCGCACATTTACTGGGAAGGTATTCAAAAAATCTTTCATAACTGGTACCTCACACCATCCAAACTGGCCAAGATTTACCCCACAGTACCTAACGCCTGCTGGAGAGCATGTGGCCAGCCTGTCTCAGATTTATACATATGGTGGACTTGACCCAACTTAAAATCTTTCTGGGAGGCAATTTCAAAGCTTCTGTCCTCTATCCTACCCACACCAATCTCTTTATCTCCGCAAATTATCCTGCTGGGTCTAGATATAGACTCCTGGCCAATACCCACCCAGACCATACTATCTCACACCCTTTTTGCTACCAGATGAATAATGGCCCAAAAGTTGAAATCGCCTGATCCTCCATCTCTCACTGAAATAACTTCCTCCATAATCAATCAATGCCAGATGGAATACATGTATGCCAAGGCCCACCTACAAGTTCCTAAGTTTCTAAATAGGTGGAACCTATGGCTAACCCACCCCAAATGCATCCCTTTAGCCTGAAACCTTTCCCTAAAATTCTCAGAGCAACATTGATGAACTGATTCCAAGGAGAGCACCTGCTTCCTTAAATACTACCATGATGTGCTGCCCTACATACTTCAGTCAGCACATCATATCTTGTCTTTTATCTTATCCTTGTCTACTGTTATATACTGTAGGTATAATTAATCTACATAACCTCTGTATTGTAGCTAAAGAATATAGCCCTATTTTCAACAAATTATACCAACTGTTGCATATCCTTTGATATGTTAATACTTATTGTACCAACTCCTTCAATGGACATTAGAGTTTTGAAATAGGCTGGTTGGGCCGCCTTCCACTCTCAGACACAGCATGTTCTCTTTGGGGTGTCTGTGGATGGCAGGCGACACACTTGCCCCAACACCAGCAATACTCCTGCTGCCGATGATTGATGGCTATTGAAATATATGCAATGCATCTGTACTTATAAATGTTTTAAACTATGGGTTGTATATCTTTCCACTGTATTTAATAATACCACTGTTTTCTGCATTAAATAAAAACTATTGAAATAAAAAAAAGTGTATCTAGAGTTAACATCTAAAGTCAGAGAGGGGGAATTTACCAAAGCTAGAGCAGAAAGAATCTGGAGCAACTGTACATATTAACCAATCAGATTCAATCTGTAGCTTTTTCGTGTAAGCGTTGAAAATGAAAACTAGAAGCTGATTAGATGCCATGTACAGCTGCTCCAGATTCTGCTCTAGTCTAAGTAAATTCCTCCAAAGTGTCTAAAAGGAATTCATTAGAACAGTTTAAAGAGGAAGGAAACCCACATTGGATTTAATTCCTCAATATACCCCTGTAAAGTAGAAGCATAATGGGCTACTATGCATCGCATAGTAGCCCATTATGTGCCACTTACCTGGAAACTAAGCCTGCGGCATCCAGCGATGTCCCTGCTCCAGGTCGCATCCATCTTCTGCCCCTCTTCCTTCCAGGACCGCGACTCCGGCCCCGTGACTGGCCGGAGTGGCGTGGCATCACTCACATGCATGCGCACGGGAGCCGCCAGTCATGGCACAGTGTCAGCGGAGAAACGGCACGGAGGCCGTTTCTTCACTGCGCATGTGCCGACATGACGTTGGCACATGCAAAACACTGCATATCTCCTGAACCGTGCAGGTTTGGGAGATATGCAGGGCACCTACAGGTAAGCCTTATTCTAGGCTTACATGTAGGTTAAAGTGGTTGTCCCAGGTTGACAACCACTTTAATATGACTAATCATGGAAAAATGCATGTTTAGCATACAATTCTAACTTTGAAACAGCAGAGCACTTCAGCACATGTAAGAGTACTTAGCTAGCCCTATTTCTCTAGCTTAGTAGGTTTCTATCATGACTTTTGCATCCTCAGAGCCATAACTCACCCAATCCTGCTTTAAATTTCTGGATCAAACTAATTGTATCTTCAGGGGCAGGTTTAAGAAAAGAAGAAAAATCATCACAGTAGGAGCACTATCAAGGCTGGGTGGTGAATGACATAACTCAGAGCCCAGAAATAAGGAGGTAAAAAAACTTGCCATGGTTTATTCCTAAATTGCACAGATAAAAGCAGCTTACATGTAAAATTGTCTCTGAACAGCAAGGTGCAGTGGCATGGGGTGCAGATGTTGTTGATCACAGATCCCAGCAGATGGAGAAGACAGATCGTAATCTCCAGCAATGGTAGATGACTCAGGTCCTGAACCCAGTGGGTGGTGTAATAAAAACCAGGTGACCCCAGCAAGGATGGAAGAAGCTGGAGGGTCCTCCACTGCTGTGGGAGCCAAAGGCACCAGAAAATCAGTTCCAATGCCACTGAAAGCCACAAAGGGAGGATAAATTTCAGTAAAACAAACGGTTGCTATGACCAAAGAATACATGTTTCAGGGCATACCCCTTCTTCAGGTCACATGATGCCAACCGTCAAAGGGTTGTTTATATGGAAGGGGACAAGAGGATGAATCACTGGTGTTTTTTTCTTTTTTTAAGAAAAGAGGAGCTAACCAGTGAAAGCTCCCATCTCCATTAATATGGGGTCTACCTCCACACAGCACTGTGTATTGGATTAAGAACCTGACAGAGGCAAAAGCAAAGCTGTAGAATTCTTACTGTCAGTGCTATGTCACTCACAACTAGAGTTGAGCAAACCCGAACTGTAAAGTTCGGGTCCGTACCAAACTTTGGGGTTTCCGTGACCCGGACATTTGAAAAAAAGTTTGGGTTCAGGTATTTGATCCCGCCTGTTGAATAGCTGCAGGGCAGCCAATCAACAAGAATTTCACTGGTTTGCCCTTAGAAGCCATCACAGCCATGCCTACTAATGGCATGGCTATGATTGGCCAGTGCATCATATGACCCAGCCTCCATATAAGCTGGAGTCACATAGTGCTGCATGTCACATGCTCTCAGGCTAGTCTAGGGAGAGGATGCTGCCAGCGCTGTGAGGGACAGATTGCAGATATAATAACATCTTATCCTGCATTACAGAACAATCTGATTCTGGACTAGGTAGAGTCTACTGCTTTGAGGGACAGATTATTGTACTAAAATCATCTCCTAGTTCTATAGGGTCAGGTTCCTGCTGTTGCTGTAAGGGACAGATTTTTGTTCTAAAATCATCTCCTAGTTCTATAGGGTCAGGTTCCTGCTGTTGCTGTAAGGGACAGATTATTGTTCTATAATCATTTCCTAGTTCTAAAGGGAGAGGTTCCTGCTGGTGCTGTAAGGGACAGATTATTGTTCTAAAATAATTTTACTTCCTTTTGCAGCCCTCTAGCTCTTTCCAGGACTTTTTTACAGCCATTTTTGTTCCCAAAAGTTCGGGTCCCCATTGACTTCAATAGGGTTCGGGGTCTGGGGTAAAGTTCGGGTTAAGTTCGGTACCGAACCCGGACTTTTTCCTGAAGTTCGGCCGAACCCGCCGAACCCGAACATCCAGGTGTTCGCTCAACTCTACTCACAACCTGTCTTCCACTCTTTTATGAATAAAGTAGCTTAAGTCTTGTCCTCTTAGTTAATATATATATTATTTTTTGCATTTTTGGAAGCATGCTCTGTCATATGTTATAATAGAGATATAAATTTGAAGAGGGAACTCAGTGACATATAGAACTTGCCTTGTCTGTCCCTCCTAGCTAATAAGATAAAACATCAGCCACACAAAGACCAGTAATGAATTACCTAGCATGGCAAAATGGCAGACTATTGGACAGTATGATTGCAGGCATAAATAATGCAGTAATTCAGTAGGTGAGTGGTGTCCGTTAAATCCCTTTACAACAAACTTGTCAGTAGAGAAATACAGGGACTACCAATAGTATACCCTTTTGAAAATGCTATTTATGCAACCAGATTTAATACCTTGTAAGTCATGGATGGCTCTAGAACATGTATTGAGATCAAGACAGTCAGAAAAAGCTCAGAAGAAGTCAATCTGCATAATTGTTTGGATTCAATATGTTGAAACCAAAAGATCAGCAAGACAGTGGTCAGCTGACATCTTAAAAAGAAGTCAGCAATGGCAATGTTTCTCTCATTGCATATATCCGTTAAGTAGTTTAGGTGGATTATACCTTTAAAAAGGTATAGTTAAAATACACGAAAAGGTGACTTTATTTAGAGATAAAAAAAAATTCAAATTCCCTGCCACAGATCACTTTCCACCACCCCTTAATAAGTCTCAGATGTAGACCTTTACTCCAGCTGCCAAAGCCTGCCCACAACCAAATAATATTTGATGCTTCCATGAAGACTAATGCCTTTTAAAGTATGGCATGGTGACTTTATTTAGAGTTTAAAAAAATGTAAAATTCCCTGCCCCAGGTCCTTTTCCACCACCCCTTAACACGTCTACAGTCTCAAATGTAGACTTATACTCAAGCTGCCAAGGCCTGTCCACAACCAAATAATATTTGAAACTTCCATGAAGACTGATGACTTCTAAAGTATGGCATGAGCCATTCATCTCTATAGCTATAACTTGCACTTTCACTGGTATCTATTCACACCTGATGGCAGGTGTACTTTAAGGCTGGTATAAAAATGTATACTGATTTGCCCTCAAATGGTCTGTCTTCAACATCTCTGTTGTTTACTTGCCATTAGCAATTTATATTCTCACTTTTCACCTTCTATTTAACTTTCAAATTGTCTGGAGGAAAGTGACATAATTCATATTTCATATTTTTCAGTGTGTCCTGCTCTGGGGAGAAAATAAATAATTTTATATAAAAAAAATCTATCAAAAGATGGATAATGCTGAAGTAGAGCACATTCTTTACATGCACAGGGGACGCTAGTGCCCTCTTAAAAAAACAAAACAAAACAAAAAAAAATGTGAGAATGACACACAAAAAAAACCTAAATATAAACAGAAGCATGTGATTCTAAAGGGAAAAATGCAGAAAAGCTTTCTGAAAACAGCTAATTAAAGGAAGGAAAGTGTCAGCAGGAAGATAAATGACGCAGCCTTGCTGAAGGAATAAGGCCTAATGCTGCATTAGAACAATAGCATTTCATGACTATTTTCAAAGCCTCGCAGACACTGTGCTGGCAAAGTCCTTCTCTTGTAAGCAAGGATGAAATGTGTAGAGTACTCCAGCTCTATGATAACAGGTTTTCTACGGAAAGAGACTCAATGTTCGACACATAAATTTACAGTCTAGATGAGTCAAAGTCTGTGAGAAGAAAAACTAACTTTAAAAGTTATTACAGAACTAAAATAAGCACTAATGTAGCTTTATATCCAATATATATATATATACATAAATATATATATATATATATATATATATATATATATACACACACAATATCTCACAAGAGTGAGTACACCCCTCACATTTTTGTAAATATTTTATTCTATCTTTTCACGTGACAACACTGAAGAAATGACACTTTGCTACAATGTAAAGTAGTGAGTGTACAGCTTGTATAACAGTGAAAATGTGCTGTCCCCTCAAAATAACTCAACACACAGCCATTAATGTCTAAACTGCTGGCAACAAAAGTGAGTACACCCCTAAGTGAAAATGTCCAAATTGGGCCCAATTAGCCATTTGCCCTCCCCAGTGTCATGTGACTCATTAGTGTTACAAGAAGATTTGGTGTTATCACTTTCACTCTCTTATACTGGTCACTGGAAGGTCAACATGGCACCTCATGGCAAAGAACTCTCTGAGGATCTAAAAAAAAAGAATTCTTGCTCTACATAAAGATGGCCTAGGCTATAAGAATATTGCCAAGACCCTGAAAATGAGCTGCAGCACTGTGGCCAAGAGCATACAGCGGTTTAACAGGACAGGTTCCACTCAGAACAGGCCTCACCATGGTGGACCAAAGATGTTGAGTGTACATGCTCACCATCATATCCAGAGGTTGTCTTTGGGAAATAGACGTATGAGTGCTGCCAGCATTGCTGCAGAAGTTGAAGGAGTGGGGGGTCAGCCTGTCAGTACTCAGACCATACGCCACACACTGCATCAAATTGGTCTGCATGGCTGTCATTCTAGAATGAAGCCTATTTTGAAGATTATACACAGGAAAGCCCGCAAACAGTTTGCTGAAGACAAGCAGACTAAGGACATGGATTACAGGAACCATGTTCTATGATCTGATGAGACCAAGATAAACTTATTTGGTTCAGATGGTGTCAAGCGTGTGTCGCGGCAACCAAGTAAGACAAGTATGTCTGGCCTACAGTCAAGCATAGTGGTGGGAGTGTCATGGTCTGAGGCTGCATGAGTGCTGTCAGCACTGGGAAGCTACAGTTCATTGAGGGAACAATGAATGCCAACATGTACTGTGACATACTGAAGCAGAGCATGATCCCCTCCCTTCAGAGACCGGGCCGCAGGGCAGTATTCCAACATTATAATGACCACAAACACACCTCCAAGACAACCACTGCCTTGCTAAGAAAGCTGAGGGTAAAGGTGATGAACTGGCCAAGCATGTCCCCAGACCTAAACCCTATTGAGCATCTATGAGGCATCCTCAAATGGAAGGTGGAGGAGCGCAAGGTCTCTAACATCCATCAGCTCCGTGATGTTGTCATGGAGGAGTCTAAGAGGACTCCAGTGGCAACCTGTGAAGCTCTGGTGAACTCCATGCCCAAGAGGGATAAGGCACTGCTGGAAAATAATGGTGCCACACAAAATATTAACACTTTGGGCCCAATTTGGACATTTTCACTTAGGGGTGTACTCACTTTTGTTGTCAGCGGTTTAGACATTAATGGCTGTGTGTTGAGTTATTTTGAGGGGACAGCAAATTGTCACTGTTATACGAGCCGTGCACTCACTACTTTACATTGTAACAAAGAGTAATTTCTTCAGTGTTGTCATATGAAAAGATAGAATAAAATATTTACAAAAATGTGAGGGGTGTACTCACTTTTGTGAGATACTGTGTATACATATATACAGTCAGGTCCATACATATTGGGACATCGACACAATTCTAATCTTTTTGGCTCTATACACCACCACAATGGATTTGAAATGAAACAAACAAGATGTGCTTTAACTGCA
>BLSH010307273.1:210127-225235 GCA_018402905.1 Glandirana rugosa
GTCTCTAACATCCATCAGCTCCGTGATGTTGTCATGGAGGAGTCTAAGAGGACTCCAGTGGCAACCTGTGAAGCTCTGGTGAACTCCATGCCCAAGAGGGATAAGGCACTGCTGGAAAATAATGGTGCCACACAAAATATTGACACTTTGGGCCCAATTTGGACATTTTCACTTAGGGGTGTACTCACTTTTGTTGTCAGCGGTTTAGACATTAATGGCTGTGTGTTGAGTTATTTTGAGGGGACAGCAAATTGTCACTGTTATACGAGCCGTGCACTCACTACTTTACATTGTAACAAAGAGTAATTTCTTCAGTGTTGTCATATGAAAAGATAGAATAAAATATTTACAAAAATGTGAGGGGTGTACTCACTTTTGTGAGATACTGTGTATACATATATACAGTCAGGTCCATACATATTGGGACATCAACACAATTCTAATCTTTTTGGCTCTATACACCAGCACAATGGATTTGAAATGAAACAAACAAGATATGCTTTAACTACAGACTTTCAGCTTTAATTTGAGGGTATTTACATTCAAATCAGGTGAACGATGTAGGAATTACAACAGTTTGTATATGTGCCTCCCACTTTTTAAGGGATCAAAATTAATGGGACAGATTAACAATCATAAATCAAACTTTCGCTTTTTAATACTTGGTTGCAAATCCTTTGCAGTCAATTACAGCCTGAAGTCTGGAACGCATAGACATTACCAGACACTGTGTTTCATCTCTGGCGATGCTCTGCCAGGCCTCTACTGCAACTGTCTTCAGTTCCTGCTTGTTCTTGGGGCATTTTCCCTTCAGTTTTGTCTTCAGCAAGTGAAATGCACGCTCAATCAGATTCAGGTCAGGTGATTGACTTGGCCATTGCATAACATTCCACTTCTTTCCCTTAAAAATTTCTTTGGTTGCTTTCGCAGTATGCTTCGGGTCATTGTCCATCTGCACTGTGAAGCGCCGTCCAATGAGTTCTGAAGCATTTGGCTGAATATGAGCAGATAATATTGCTCGAAACACTTTCGAATTCATCCTGCTGCTTTTGTCAGCAGTCACATCATCAATAAATACAAGAGAACCAGTTCCATTGGCAGCCATACATGCCCACGCCATGACACTACCACCACCATGCTTCACTGAAGAGATGGTATGCTGGATCAAGAGCAGTTCCTTTCCTTCTCCATACTCTTCTCTTCCCATCACTCTGGTACAAGTTGATCTTGGTCTCATCTGTCCATAGGATGTTGTTCCAGAACTGTGAAGGCTTTTTTAGATGTTGTTTGGCAAACTCTAATCTGGCCTTCCTGTATTTGAGGCTCACCAATGGTTTACATCTTGTGGTGAACCCTCTGTATTCACTCTGGTGAAGTCTTCTCTTGATTGTTGACTTTGACACACGTACACCTACCTCCTGGAGAGTGTTCTTGATCTGGCCAACTGTTGTGAAGGGTGTTTTCTTCACCAGGGAAAGAATTCTTCGGTCATCCACCACAGTTGTTTTCCGTGGTCTTCTGGGTCTTTTGGTGTTGCCAAACCGGTGCGTTCTCTCTTTTTTTTAACATAATCTTTATTTGTATTTTCAAAAAAAGGGATAGAATATACAAAAACAAGACATTCCAACCTTTACAAGTGTAGCATACATATCCATAGCTGCACAGTTACATAATACTCCTTGCTTGCCTAACATGAACCTCTAGAACAGTCGGTGGTCCTTCCGGCATAGGTCCTAAGCAGCATCTAAAGTCTATCTTATTGAGTCCTCCCACAAGTCCGTGGGGTATGCGTGTTTTATACCTTTTAACTGCAAGACCACACTGACCTTTTCACCTTTGTAGATTTAAAGCAGGGCACTTGGGCTTGGGTGATTAGATGCAAGGCTGGAGAGTGGAGGGGAGCAGGAGGATAAGGGGTGGTAGAGGGATACACGGGGAGGGTAAGCGGGGTGAACAACTTTAACCAAAACCGTAAACCAAAAAACTCAGTCTGTCAGCGCCTGTTGGAGAGTGTGTTTGATTTTTCCCCTGAGATCTAAGATCCTCAGGAGCTGAACCGAAGCTGTCTGGTCCCAAAGCGTCTTTTGGACGCTGGCCGCGAATCGCCGTAAAAAGACTGCGATCTGCGAATGGCCGCTAGGGGGCTCCTGAGGAGTGTGCCCGCGGCTCGGGCAGACCCGATGTCCGCCGGCGAGCCGCGATGAGCGGCCACAGGCAAAGAATGGGTTTACATCGGCGGTTCCCCATTCTGACAGTGCGGGCATGGGAGATCTACTGATCCCTGTCACTGGGATCAGTTAGATCTCTCATGCCCATGGTAGCCCAACCCCCCACAGTAAGAACACACCCAGGGAACACAGTTAACCCCTAGATCTCCCCCTGCAGGTTAACCCCTTCACTGCCAATGACATTTATACAGTAATCAGTAGACATTTAAATTTCTGATCGCTGAATAAATGTCATTGGTCCCAAAACAGTGTCAAAAATGTCCGACATGTCCGCTGCAATATTGCAGTACCGCTAAAAATCGCAAATCGCCGCCATTACTAGTAAAAAATAAAAAATCCCAGAAATTAATTCTCACCATCCGTAAACGCAGCCATTTTTGCGCAAACCAATCGATAAACGCCGATTGCAATTTTTTTTATCACAAATATGAGGAAGACTATAAATCGGCCAAAACCGGTGAAAAAAAATGTATTTTTATATTTTTTTTTGATTTGTATTTTAGCAAAAAGTAAGAAATTTGTTTTTTTTTGCAAAATGGTCGCTCTTCTTTTGTTTACAGCGGCGATCAGAAATGACACCGAGGCGATCAAATACCACCAAAAGAAAGCTCTATTTGTGGGAAAAAAAGGACGCAAACTTTGTTTGGGTACAACATCACACGACCGTGCAATTGTCAGTTAAAGCAACGCAGTGGCAAATCGCAAAAAGTGCTCTGGTCCTAAACTGGGAAATTCTTCCGGAGGTGAAGTGGTTAAGAAGGTGGATTTATTGGGAGATTATCAACCAGGGGGCTACTAGAACTATTCCTAGAGGCCTGTGGCATCGAAACAGATATAGAGGACTTATATTGAATCCACGTGGCCCAGACTCCATAGAACTTCTTGTAGCCATGATGGAATCCACTAAGTGGATCCAGTCCTGCCGAGTAGGGACTCACAGTGACTTCCAATAATTCGGTATCAGATGTCTGGCTGCATTCAGGAGATGTGGTAGAATCGATTTACAGTATTGGCCAGGAGGGATGGGTGGCACGTCACATCACATCACATCGTCCCACATCACGTCTCCCCATCTGCCGCCCAGGTGCAGAAGGAGGAAACATGTTCTCCTGGGGAAAACCAGGGCAATCCCCCCAAGGGTGACAGCAGGGACCCCAGGGGTGAAAGCCCCCTCCGGGCGTTCAGTGCATCCCATCCTCCCAGCACCCGGGCAGTGATGGGGGACGCAAATTCAGAAAGTCCCTTATGGGCCCGTGGGAGCAACGGAGCATGGGACAGGTTACGTCCGGCCAGGAACTTCTGAAGGGGGACCCAGGACTTTGTGGCGGTATGGTGATTCCAGTCAAGTATTCTTTGTAAGGTAATTGCCTCATAATATCTCAGAATGGAGGGGACCCCCAGCCCTACACTTTTTTTAGGGCGCTGCAAAATACGTAGGGCCAGGCGGGGGTTCCGGCCTTGCCAGATAAATCTGGAGAACATACTGTTAAGAGCTGAGAAATAGGATCCGGGCAGGGTCACAGGCACCATTTGCATGTAAAAAAGTATTCTGGGTAGGCGTTCATTTTCAGTATGCTGACTCAGCCCATTCACGAGAAGGAGGTGCGGTCCCATCGCTTCAAATCAGCTCGAAGCACCAAAACCAGGGGAGTATAGTTACAGGAGTATAGTTGGGAATAAAGGGCTGGGAGTTGGATTCCCAAATATCTTAAGGAGGAGCTACTCCATTCGAAGAGGAATGATGCCCGCAGCTGAGCTCGCAGTGCGGCAGGGACGTTTAAGGGCAGTATCTTAGACTTGTTAAAATTAATCTTGAAGTTGGAGATCAATTGAAATTTCTTTAATTCAGCCATAATGTTGGCGAGTGAGGTTAGCGGTTCCGCGACGTAGAACATAACGTCATCAGCGTATGCTGAGAGTGTGTGTTCCATTGTTCCCACCCTCAGCCCCCTAATATTGGGATTAAGACGTATCCTGTTTAGGAGTGGCTCCAGGGCGAGGGCGAAAAGGAGCGGGGACAGGGGGCATCCCTGCCTTGTCCCGTTCTGTATAAAGAAGGAGTCTGAGAGGACTCCATTCTCCCTTACCCTGGCTTCTGGGGTGCTATATAGGGAGCGTATCAAGATTAACATTTTCTGGCCCAAACCCAATCTCGTCAGCACTGCCTGGAGGTATGTCCAGTCCACCCTGTCAAACGCCTTTTCGGCATCAGTAGACAGCAGCAGGCAGGACGGACTGGACGGGTGTATATTAGCCCAATGAATCAACTGGATCACCCAGTTAGAGTTATCCCTGGCCTCTCTTCCCTGAATGCAGCCTGTTTGATCAGGGTGTATGACCGACGGTAGAATAAGTTTCAGCCGATTCGCCAGGACTTTTGCCAGAATCTTTATATCAGTGTTCAGCAGCGAAATTGGCCTGTAGCTACTCGGAATTGCGGGGTCCTTCCCCTCTTTCGGGAGCACGGTAATGTGGGCCAGCAACGCCTCCCTGGGCAACGAGGTGCCTGAAGCGAGGGCATTAAAATACTGGCACAGCTGGGGGGCGAGAAAGGGAAGAAATTTGCGGTAGTAAGCGTTGGTATATCCGTCGGGGCCGGGACTTTTAGTGGCAGCTCTTTAATCACCCTCTCTATCTCGGACACCAGTATAAGAGCCACCAACTGCTCACTTATCAGCGTCTTGAGGTGGGGGGCCTCTGCCTCCTCCAAATACTGCGAGAGGCATGCCTCCTTTTGTGCGGGTGATATACCAGGCAAGGTGCTGGGGAGCTGATACAACTGGACATAATAGTCCCTAAAGGTTCCCGCTATCTCAGACGGAAGTACCGTGGAGTACCCAGGGGTGGAGTGAAGCTGGTGGACATAACCCAATGCTCTCTGCCTTCTAAGGGCCCTAGCCAGTAGTGACCCACACTTATTACCACATTTATAAAACTTGTGGGAGACAAGTGGGAGGGTGTAGTCATCTCTCACCCGGTAATCCAGGCATGTGGCCAGTTTCTCCCTAATTGAAGCTAATTCCGCGTGTAGGGCCGAAGTCATCTGGTTTTTATGTCTAAGTTCTGCTGCCTGTAGTTTTGTTAAAAGGGCCTGTAGTTCCCCCTCCTGTACCCTTTTTAGTCTTGCTCCTTGGGAGATAAGTACTCCCCAGACCACCGCTTTGTGACCCTCCCAAATTGATGCTACCTCTCCAGGAGTATTCTCTCAGAAATAATGGGCAATAGTATCTGACACCTGATGTTGGGCTACAGCATCATCCAGCAAGTTCTTGTTCAAGCGCCAGGTCCTATTTCGGGCTTCTGAAGCCAGAGATATCAAAGATATAGTGACCGGGGCATGATCTGAGATAGAGATCGATCCAATGGATGCACCAGAGAGCGACTCCACCAGGGTCTGGTCTACCAATATCAAGTCTATTCTCGTGTACACCTTGTGTACTGTGGAGTAATAGCTGAAATCTTTCTCCCTGGGGTAGAGCACTCTCTAGCAGTCCATCAGTTGCTGAGTCTGCAGCGATCTGCGAAAATGTTTTAAGAACGCAAAGTAGTGCACCGAACGGCCGGAGGAGGAATCAATCTGTGGGTCAGGGCATACGTTAAAGTCTCCACCAACTATCAGGCCTCCCTCTCTAAAAATGGAGAGAGAGTCCAGGACCTTATCAAGGAAGGTCAACTGGCTCGTGTTTGGAGCGTATATGGATACCAACGTAAGTTTGCGCCCGAACAAGGTGCCCTTCAGCATCACAAACCTACCCCCTGGGTCGGTCTGGTGATCCACTGGGACAAAGGGACAATATTTGTGTATCACTATCACCACACCACCTGATTTGGAACGAGGAGAGTTACCTAGATACCACTGATTGTATAAATGTGTAGGGAGGCGGGGGGTCGAGTCAGCCCGAAAGTGCATTTCCTGTAACAATAAAATGTGTGCCCCCAGTCTCTTAGTCTCAAGCCATATCTTACTGCATTTGGATGGTGAATTCAGGCCTCGGACCTTATATTTAATGACTAGAGTTGAGCGAACTTCTAGAAGTCCGGGTTCTGCTGGTTCGGCCGAACTTCGGGACAAAGTCCGGGTTCGGGTCCGGACAGAACCAGAACTTTGTTCCGGACCCCGAACCCCATTGAAATCAATGGGGACCCGAACATTTAGGCACAAAAATGGCTGTAAAATAGTCCTGGAAAGTCCTAGAGGTCTGTAAAAGGAAGGAAATGGGGGTAAGGGTGGGACAAGTGACCTACAAAGAAATGGGGACAGGAAAATAACTTTAAATATTTTTAAAAAAATAAAAACATAAAAAAAGCAAAAATGGAGGTGAATGTGGATCATCTTCAAACTGGGTCTGAAAAGTATTAATTAATGGTAGAGGCCATATAACTGTTCTAAAATCATCTTCAAACTGTTTCAAAAAAGTATAAATAACCCGGGAGAACCCATATCACTGTTCTGCAAACATCTGGAAAATGTGTGTGTCACTTTAAATGAAACCGGGAATAAGTGAACATCTGTTCTGCACACCTCTGTAAACTGTGTGTGTCACTTTAAATGAAACCGGGAATACGTGAACATCTGTTCTGCACACATCTGTAAACTGTTTAGAACACTTTACCTAAAACCGGGAGGAACCATACACCTGTTCTGTGAACATCTGGAATCTGTGTGTGAAACGACAGCATAGAGAAAAACAGGCATATGGTTTCGCTCTTCACACACAGATTCCAGATGTTCACAGAACAGGTGTATGGTTCCTCCCAGTTTTAGGTAAAGTGTTCTAAACTGTTTCCAGATGTTTGAAGAACAGGTGTATGGTTCCTCCCGGTTTTAGGTAAAGTGTTCTAAACCGTTTACAGATGTGTGCAGAACAGATGTTCACTTATTCCCGGTTTCATTTAAAGTGACACACACAGTTTACAGAGGTGTGCAGAACAGATGTTCACTTATTCCCGGTTTCATTTAAAGTGACACACAGACTTTAAAGATGTTTGCAGAACAGATGTTCACTTATTCCCGGTTATATTTAAAGTGACACACACATTTTCCAGATGTTTGCAGAACAGTGATATGGGTTCTCCTGGCTTATTTATACTTTTTTCACAGTTTGAAGATGATTTTAGAACAGTTATATGGCTTCTACCATTAATTAATACTTTTCAGACCCAGTTTGAAGATGGTCCACATTCACCTCCATTTTTGCTTTTTTATGTTTTTATAAATATTTAAAGTTATTTCCCTGTCCCCATTTCTTTGTAGGGCACTTGTCCCACCCTTACCCCCATTTTTCATCCTTTTGCAGACCTCTAGGACCTTCCAGGACTTTTTTACAGCCATTTTCAGAACTTAATAAAATTACCAGAACCCCCCGAACCCGGACTTTTTTTGAAAAGTCCGGGTTCGGGTCCGGGTCCCGGACACCCCAAAGTTTGGCACGGACCCGAACTTTACAGTCCGGGTTCTCTCAACTCTATTAATGACCTTCAGAGTAGCCATTGTAGAGCTTATTGCGGGATGATGGTTCTCACTCCAGCAAGCACTGAGGAAACAAACAATAAATGAAACAGAAACCACAAACACAACATAAACAAAAATTGTGCATAAACCTGGCTGTCTTCCGAGCAACCCATCACTATGTTCGGGCACTGGGGGACCTCCACCCGGCCAGCCGGCTGAGGAAGGCAACAACGATCCCCCAGTGTCCGAAAATCCCAATTGGGAGGTCTTGCTCCTGAGAGTCCACCTACTGGGGGTAAGTAGGAAGGCATCAAGGTGAGGGCCCCTACCGGGACCCTGCTCCTGCGATTAAGCACATCTGTCTCACAGATATACTTGTGTTAATTAACAGCAGCTAACACAAACAAAACAATGCAGGCAGCCTGCAATTCTGAACAGAAACAGAAGGATCCATTCCTGGCATCTGGGGGGAGGGCCCTTTAGGAAGTGAGGTCCCTTGCTCTGGGTGACGGGCCAAGCTTTTAACCACTTGCCGACCGCCAATCGGCATCTGACGGCGGCAAAGTGGCTCGTTCCCGCAAAACGCCGTCATACGACGGCGGCTGCGGGAACGAGTTTAGTTTAGTTTAGTTTAGCGCCCGCGCGCTCACTGTGTTCGGGGAGGGCCAGGGAGCGGGTGCGGCGGCTTCGATTGCTGCCGGCTACCCGCGATGGCCCCCCCCCCGGAGCGAAGGAGCGGAGGTCCGTGTATGTAAACACGGACCTCCGCTCTGTGTGAGGGGGAAGGGCTGTGATCACAGCCTTCCTGTACGTGAAGGCTGTGACCACTTCCCTTCCCCAGCTAGGCAAGCCCCCATACAGTTAGAACACGCCCAGGGAACATAGTTAACCCTTAGAGCGCCCCCTGCAGGTTAACCCCTTCACTGCCAATGGCATTTACACAGTAATCAGTGCATTTTTAATGCACTGATTGCTGTATAAATGCCAATGGTCCCAAAAAAGTGTCAAAATGGTCCGACGTGTCCGCTGAAATATCGCAGTACCGCTAAAAATCGTAGATCGCCGCCATTACTAGTAAAAAATAAAAAAAAATAAAAACCCCAAAAATGAATTCTCATCATCCATAAACGCGACCACTTATGCGCAAACCAATCAATAAACGCCGATTGCAATTTTTTTTATCGCAAATATGAGGAAGAATATAAATCGGCCAAAAACGGTGAAAAAAAATTTTTTATATTTTTTTTTGGATTTGTATTTTAGGAAAAAGTAAGAAATTTGGGTTTTTTTGCAAAATTGTTGCTCTTCTTTTGTTTATAGCGGCGATCAGAAATGACGCAGCGGTGATCAAATACCACCAAAAGAAAGCTCTATTTGTGGGAAAAAAAGGACGCAAATTTAGTTTGGGTACAACGGCGCACGACCGCGCAATTGTCAGTTAAAGCGACGCAGCGCCGAATCGCAAAAAGGGCTCCGGTCCTAAAGCTGGAAAGCCTTCCGGGGCTGAAGTGGTTAAGATGCCTACTCTGCCGTCTACAGCAGGCCGGCTGCCATGGCTCAGCACGGGAAAGGGCTGGGGGAATCCTGAGAGATTCGCCAGTCTGGGATGTCTATGGGCGGTAGGCCCAGACACAACAGAAAGTGAGGCAAATCTAACTTGGTGAGAAGGGTGACCTGCTGTCCATCTTTTGTAGCCGTCAGGCTGAAAGGGAAGCCCCAGCGATAAACCAGGTGAGCTTTTTGTAATGTATCCAGCAGGGGCTTCAAGGCTTTCCATATGCATCAGAGTGTGTCTGGAGAGGTCTGGATACAAGGAGAGCTTGGCTCCATCAAAGTCCACATAGCGGACCCCGCGTACATGGGACATAATGCATTCTTTCAGGGAGTGTTTGTGCAATTTGCAAATTCCGTCTCTCGGCTTATCAGGGTCATCAGAGGGGAGTCTCAATGCCCGGTCTATTTCTATGCAGTCGGGTGCCTCCCTTCCAAGAATTTGTTTAAATAGCCCTTGCAATGTGGGGGCTATGTCCTTAGAGGCTGTGGCTTTTGGTAGGCCCCGTATACAAATGTTAACCCTGCGGCTTCTGTTTTCCACGTCATCTAACTGGTCAAGCAGGGACTCAATCCGTTGGTCTTGCAGGTTGCAGCGGGTCTGTAGAGTTTGTAAGGCCGGTGACATGTCTTCAACTACGGCCTCTAGTGTTTCCACCCTCCCTCCAATATGTGCTGTGTCGGCCTGCAAGGCCTCAATGTCTTGTCTCAGGGCCCGTTCCATGCTTGTCATGAAGTTTTCCAAATCAGCCTTTGTAGGCAAGGCTAATATGTGGGAGTGGAGTTCCCCGTCCCCTAGAACTTCTGTGAGGTCTGCGTGTCCCACTTGGGGTCTGATGGTTGCAGGATGTGCAGACGCTTGAGGCCTGGAAGTGCGCGGCCTGACTGAGGCCTCTGCGGTATTCCCCAGGGCGGGCTCAATTGTTTCCCTTCGGGTCCCTTCCAGGGCTAGGGAGTCAGGGGCACTGTCCGGGGAGCTCAGGGAGGAAGGGCGGCTGGGTGTGGGAGAAGGCAGCCATGGAGAGGGTATGGGAGAGGTTGCCCGCGCCATCTTAGAACGTATCTGTCGCGGCTCCTGATCCCCGGCAAGCTATAAGTCCAGGGAGCTGGAACGGAGCTTGGGGGTCCTCTGAGGAGGCGGGGAAGGTCTCCTCTTGGTTGGCATCTTTCTCCTTGCTGCAGATCGTTGTCGGAGCTGCTGTGCTGGCGAGATTAGGAGCGGGTCAGACGGAGCTCTGTTCATGCGTGTCTGCTCGTCTCCATGCCATGGACACCCCCCCCCCCGTTCTTTCTTTTTAAGGATGTTCCAAACAGTTGATTTGGCCACACCTAATGTTTTTGCTATCTCTCTGATGGGTTTGCTTTGTTTTTTCAGCCTAATGATGTCTTGCTTCACTGATAGTGACAGCTCTTTGGATCTCATATTGAGAGTTGACAGCAACAGATTCCAAATGCAAATAGCACACTTGAAATGAACTCTGGACCTTTTATCTGCTCCTTGTAAATGGGATAATGAGGGAATAACACACACCTGGCCATGGAACAGCTGAGCAGCCAATTGTCCCATTACTTTTGGGTCCTTAAAAAGTGGGAGGCACATATACAAACTGTTGTAATTCCTACACTGTTCACCTGATTTGGATGTAAATACCCTCAAATTAAAGCTGAAAGTCTGCAGTTAAAGCACATCTTGTTTGTTTCATTTCAAATCCATTGTGGTGGTGTATAGAGTCAAAAAGATTAAACTTGTGTCAATGTCACAACATTTATGGACCTGACTGTGTGTGTGTGTATATATATATATATATATATATATATATATATATATATATTATATATATATATAGTTTTAGACCCACTGATATGCTGTGGCATTGCAAGAATCATGGAATTTGTGACTTTGAGCCAAATATGCAAATAGAACCCTTTTATTTTGCATTAGAACACATAATATAGGTGGTCTCTACTGCCTAACAAAACGAGAGAGAGTGGGACTTTAGATGAGGGATGTCACTGCAGACAAAGGTTGCATAAAATATATATAAAATATTTTATTGAACAAATACAAGTACATTATGAACATTCCACAGTCAAGGGATACATAGTACATAAGTAGATAGGTGATATACCATATGCAAAGCAACCCAGTCATTTGGATATACACATAGACCATACACATGTATAACATACAACTCGATAAAATTTCAGTTGTAAATTGTAGAATTAAAGAGTAATAAGCCGATCTTGTCAGGGCATCCTAAAAACTCTACGCGTTTCATGGCTCTCTACCATTCATCAGAAGTTAGGTGCGAATGTAAGACTATAAATATAAAAATGTAAATTAATTAACTGCTATCCTCTAAAAAGGAGAAAAGCTGTTGGGGAGCAAGGGATCTATACTCACAAGATGGCTGGAAGTGCCCAGTTGATATCAGATGGATGGGGAGCCCTGAACAAAACATCTGCCCTGGGGCTGAGGTGGGGGACCCAACCCAATGTGAAGGAGCATAATGGCAGGCCGGGTCGATATGACCCATATCCCATGTGGAGAGAATCTGTATGTGAACCGTGAAAATCAAAATAAATGGTGGAAAAGTACAAAGAAAAAATGTTGTGTAAGCATGTACATGTGACATGAGTGGGTAAAAACAGAGAACAATGTTTGTGACTGGGGTGAAAAATGCAAAAAGAAGGGGGGGAGGGAGAAAGGAAACGAGAGAAGAAAGTGAGAGAGAGGAAAAGATGGAAGGGGGAAAAGGGGGGAAAGAGGAGAGAGGAGGAAATAGGAATGGGGAAAGCATAGTGAAGGTGATGAATAATATGAGTGGTCTAGGAGGGACCTGTGTAACTTACGTGTGATTCTCCTTGGTGGACTGTCTGATGCCTCTCTGATGGTAAACACATGAGGAATGGTCTGCCGACCCAGCCTGGCCATAAATAGGCCCAATCAAGGGTGTGTCCCCCACCAATGTCATGTGCAACGTCAAATAAAGTAAGGAACGGATAATGAAATCCACCCTCAGCCATGCCAAAGGTGGAGTCATGCCCGTCCCTAATCTGGCGTGAGATGGACTAAGACAACCCCACATCACGGCATCAAATGATGCCGTGAGTGGGGTTCATACAAGACGCCGATGCGCAGGAGCATCCTCCCCACCTTTAACTCCCAATTAAAGGCAATTACAACTTCACCTCTCACAGTCTGGAATAAATTTACTCACATGCGACCTCTATTTGCCTTTGAAGATGCCTTTCAGATCACATGTTCTAAGCACTTGATGTCAGCTGGGTTGGAACTTGTGCTTTCAGAATTCCTCCATTTAATGCTTGTATGCAAGTTCATTGCCATAAAAAAAAACATTACCACCCCCTCTCTCTAATTTTAACAGCCTTAGCCCTAGAGGACATGTCTGAAGAGAAAAAAAAAGTTTTTAAATGTTTTATTTTTCTCAGGAGCAGTGGTAATAATGTTTAAAGTGAAAAAAAAAACTCAAAATATTCCTTTAACCACTTCAGCCCCGGAAGGAATTCATGCTTTAGGACCTGAGCACCTTTTTGCGATTTGGCACTGCGTCACTTTAACTGACAATTGCGTGGTCTTGCGACGTTGTACACAAACAAAATTTGAGTCCTTTTTTACCCACAAATAGAGCTTTCTTTTGGTGATATTTGATCTCCCTGCGTCATTTCTGATCGCCGCTATAAATAAAAAAAAGAGTGACAATTTTTCAAAATAACCATTTTATTTACTTGTCTTTGGCCGATTTATATTCTTCCTCATATTTTTGTTTAAAAAAAAAAAATCGCAATCACTGTTTATTGATTGGTTTGCGCAAAAGTTGCCGCGTTTAGGGATGATGCAAATTAATTTCTGGAGTTGTATTTTTTAAATTTTTTACTAGCAATGGCGGTGATCTGCGATTTTTAGTGGTACTGCAATATTGCAGCAGACATGTCGGACCATTTAGACACTTTTTTGGGACCATTGGCATTTATAAAGCAATCAGTGCTATAAAAATGCACTGATTACTGTAGAAATGCCATTGGCAGTGAAGGGGTTAACCTGGAGAGGGTTAACTGTGTTCCCTATGGGGTTTTCTAACTGTATGGGGGCTGGGCTGGCAGGGGGAGGGAAGTGATCACGGCTTTCATATTCATATACAGGAAGCCTGTGATCACCGCCCTTCCCCCTCTGTCTGAACGGCGATCCATGTTTACATACACGGACCTCCGTTCTTTCACTGCAGAGGGGCCATCGTGGGAAGCACACACCCCCTCATGTTAAAGACATGTGGCCTGGTTTGTTCCAGGAGGGGGGCAGGCCCTCACTTGCCCCCCCCCATCCTGACTTCCAGGCTGCATGCTCAGAAAGGGTCTGGAGTTTGGGGGATCCCCCACCATTTTGTAATAAAAATTTGGAGTGGGCTTCCCCTTAAAATCCATCCCTGAGCCAAAGGGATTGGTATGGATTGGGGGGACAATACATTATAGCCGCAAGCAAGTTGAAATTACATTTTTGATCAATGTAGGGGAGGATGTGGGAGCTATATGTGGTAGGGGTGGGGCTCATTGATTTATTTGGCGTCACCACACAATTGCTTGTAGCCCATGTGCACACAGCACTTCCTGTTTCCAGCCACATTATACTTCCTGCTGATGTATATCTGTAAGGACTATGCAAATATAAGAGAAGATGACTTATCAGTGCTGGTTCACACTAGTTCGATGCGGGAACCCTGTGAATCCACTGCGGGTTCCCGCATCGCAAGCGACTTAGTTCACACTGCCATATGCAAACTGCTGGGTGTGTCAATAGAAAGCTAATGACACCCCCAATCAGTTTGCAGATTGAACTGCAAACTGTAAATTCGGACAGGAATCGGATTGCATGGATGTGAACACCCATGTGATCTGATTCTGCTGCGTAATAAAAAAAGGGTCCTGTGCGAGTTTGGTCAGCATGCAATGCGAATTCAGCCATAATATCTGTATGGCTGAATTTTCATAGCGCAGATCGCATGTGATTTGCACTGCAGTGCGAATCACATCCGATCTCGGACACCGCAGCAGTGTGAACCGGCCCTGAGGAAGGTAATCCACTTCCCCAAAACCACCACCCCCCAAAACGAATTAAACAAGTTACAAAAGAGAACAAGCAACATCAATTTAATTTTATTTTGCTAACAGAAACACAAGTATGTACATATTTACTTGCATTGAAGTATTTACAGTATATACACATTTAGCAAAACAGTTAGCAATTGGGTTCGAAGGGACCTGCTCATAGGAGCTTACAATCTAAAATTGGACTAAACAGTTTTAGTTTCACTGTGCATAACTGCACACACATTTCATAAAATTACTAATCACCCACATGACAATAGCTGCAAAATTACAGAAAGATAACAGTCATTCTAACAAAGCATTACAACATAATATTAAAAAAGGCACATATTAAACCAAGAACATTGGTGAGTATTTTCTCCAAGAAGAATGCATGGTAAGACAAACAATACATACCCCAGTTGGACAGCATGGTAAAATCAAGCCACTTTTGATGGTCAAAATGCACAATAATTTCAGCAAACAAACAGCTCTAGTAAAACATTTGTCTGTAGCAAACTATCATTCCTTCCACAAAAACCACAGCAACAAACCTGACCCATCAGCAGGTCAAACCAACACCCTCTACTGAAGTGCCTTATATAAGCTAGCACTGACACACGCCCAATAGAAGTACACGCCCACCAGTATCTGGGTGAGCATGGATGGATGGATGGGTGAGCAGGGATGGATGGATGGATGGATGGGGGAGCACGGATGGATGGATGGTTGAGCACGGCTGGGTAGGTGAGCATGGATGGAGTAGGTAGGGAC
>BLSH010307273.1:243631-269373 GCA_018402905.1 Glandirana rugosa
TTTTATTTATTTATTTTTTTTTACTAGTAATGGCGGCGATCTGCGATTTTTAGCGGTAATGCGATATTGGGGGGGACATGTCGGAACATTTTGACACTTTTTTGGGACCAATGACATTTATTCAGCGATCAGAAATTTAAATGTCCACTGATTACTGTATAAATGTCATTGGCAGTGAAGGGGTTAACCTGCAGGGGGCGATCTAGGGGTTAATAGTGTTCCCTGGGTTTGTTCTTACTGTGGGGGGGTTGGGCTAACATGGGCATGAGAGATCTAACTGATCCCAGTGACAGGGATCAGTAGATCTCTCATGCCCCACTGACAGGGCGGGGAACCGCCGTGTTTACATCGGCGGTTCCCCGTTCTTTTCCCTGTAGCCGCTCATCGCGGCTCGCCGGCGGACATCGGGTCCGCCCGAGCCACGGGCACACTCCCCAGGAGTGCGGCGCGTGCGCCTCCTGGTGGCCAAATGCGAATTGCCGCTTATTTACGGCGATTCGCGCAGGGCTCCCCGACTCCCGCCGTGAAAAGACGGCGCGCAGTCGGGAAGCTGTTAAGCTGTGCTCTCCAGTGTGTAACAAAAGTGCCCTGTAAAAAATACATTCATTTACTGTTCGGGACAGAAGGTAAGAGTGAAGTTTAAATTTAACAGAGCAGTTTAGAAAGTGCCTAGAGCTGGAGCTGATTTTTAAGGACTATGGCAAACCTGGATCTAAAGCTGCTGGAGCCTGGAGCTGCTAACTGTTGATCCCTACCTGACTCTACATGGTAAACCCGTTACTGCATACAGGCTCAGAAAGTTTGTCCCAGCAATGAGTGTATGTTGCTGTTTGCCATAAGGCTGCTTTCACACTGAAGTGGGACCCGCGGTCGTGGTAAAACCCCGCTAGTTTTAGCGGAGTTTTACCAGCGATAGGGCTCCACTATGCGGGCGGGAGCGCCGCGCTTTTAACCCCCCACAAGGGGTTAAAAAGGGGTTAAAAGTGCCGGCGCTCAGCGATACCGAGGCGGTGTGCAGCTGCTTCGGCAGCGCTTGCCATGCATTTCAATGGCAGGGGCGGTAGAGGAGCGGTATATTACCGCTCCCCTCACCGCCCCAAAGATGCTGCTTGCAGGACTTTTTGTAACATCCTGCTAGCGCACCGCCCCAGTGTGAAAGCACTCACGGCTTTCACATTGGGGTGGATTGGGGGGGACTTTTGAGGCGCTTTACAGGCGCTATTTTTAGCTAAATAGCGTCTGTAAAACGCTCCAGTGTGAAAGTAGCCTAAGAGACAGGAAAGTCAAATAAATATTTTTTATGTAATTTTAATGTATTCAGTTGTATGTAGTACTGATGGGAGAAAGCCCTCTTTTCATGTCGTACCAGCCAGAGGACCACAGACCGTGATATTTCTTAATAGTCTCTGACATCATGAAATTCAGTGGAGGTGTGAAAACCTTCTGCTCTCTGTTATTATTACTCTGTCAGTCACAATCCTCTAATGGCATAGCAGTGACCTTCTCAGCACATCACAACCCTCTATCGCCACATAAAAGAGCACCGTTGGGCTACATGAAATCCATCTTCTGGGCAGCCTAATTTTAAAACTGCAAAATTCAATGACTAGTCATTGTATGAAATGCTGCCAAGTGCAAAACCGCATTTATTTACTCCGGAAAGTTATGAAATATCATTTTATCACAAATTATTTTTGTGTATTAATAAACTTGCATGTAATGGAGGGCATTGATGAAAAGATGGATATTGGTGCTACATGTGGCCAGACACTGGCTCTACATTGTGGGCTCGTTTGATTAGCTCTCCCTCTTACCCAGAGATGGGTTTAGACACTGACATATTATTACACTTTTGTTGTAAGCCTTCTGTGGGAGAAATAGAAAAGCTGCATGATGCCTAAAGCTTAAGCCTAAGTAATGGCAAAAAAAAAATATGCAGAATTTCTCTGCAATATATACACGTCATACATTTTATCCATTTAAAGACTCTGCAAGTACAGAAAATTGGCAGCTGATGTGCCAGAAATTCAGTAAGCTCTTATGTTGTGGCTGACAATCAACAGCATTTTTGTTGATTGAGTGGTGTCAGCTTTGTCCAATATTTTTTGGCTAAACTACTCAGCCACTCCCACTTTCATATCTCTTTTAAAGCGAAGTATGGTCACTTTTGCTCTCATGTGACCCAGAATCAGCTGACAGTGGGCTAAAGCCTGCCCTTGCCTGACATCACAGAGCAGTTCAAGGCTCTGAAAGCATTGTTGGGATCTACCCAGATGCTTGATTGGCAACTGGCTCAGCCTCTAGGCTAGCTGCTGAGAGTCTGAGCCAGACACTCTCAGTCTCTCCCCATCCCAGTGCTCCAGCAAGCACTAGAGGAGCAGAGAGGGGAGCTGTGACTGACAGACACTACTATCTGCTCAGAGCTGACTGATAAGTGAGCAATCAGCAGTCATGTGATCAATCAGTTCTCAGCCTTAGAGCCAGCAGGGGAGAGCTGCAGCACCACAATGATGCTGCAGCCATAGAGGTGAGTGTGTAGGTAATTTTTTTAAATTCTCATGCTTTTCATTTAACCACTTCAGATCCGCGCTATTGCCGAAGTACGGCTCCAGCGCGGATCTGAAATGCTGCAACGACGTCCATGGACGTCGTCCCCTGTGCACGCTCCTCGCGTGCCCCCTGGTGGCAGCGGCGGCACGCACGCTGCGCGAGCGTGCCCGTGGCTCGGGCAGACTCGATGTCCGAACGGACCCGCTGATCTCTTTCAGGAGCCTCAGAACGGGGAACCGCCGATGTAAACACGGCGGTTCCCCGTTCTGTGACAGGGGACATGACAGATCTACTGATCCCGGTCACTGGGATCAGTTAGATCTGTTATGTCCCGACCAGCCCCACCCCCCCACAGTTAGAACACACCCAGGGAACATTTGTTAACCCCTTCACTGCCCCCTGCTGGTTAACCCCTTCAATGCCAATGACATTTACACAGTAATCAGTGGATATTTAAATTTCTGATCGCTGTATAAATGTCATTGTCCCAAAAATGTGTACAAAAAGTCCGACATGCCCGCCGCAATATCGCAGTCCCGATAAAAATCGCAGATCGCTGCCATTACTAGTAAAAAATAAATAAATAAAAACGCCATAAATCAATTCCCAGTTTGTAGACGCGATAACTTTTGCGCAAACCAATCAATATACGCCGATTGCGATTTTTTTTTTTACCAAAAATATGTAGAAGAATATATGTCGGCCAAAACTGATGAATAATTTTTTTTTATGGATTTGTACTTTAGCAAAAAGTAAAAAATATTGTTCTTTTTTGCAAAATTGTCGCTCATTTTTTGTTAATAGCGGCGATCAGAAATGACGCAGCGGTGATCAAATACCACCAAAAGAAAGCTCTATTTGTGGGAAAAAAAGGACGCAAATTTTATTTGGGTACAACGTCGCACGACCGCGCAATTGTCATTCAAAATGCGACAGCGCTGAAAGCCAAAAATTGGTCTGGGCAGGAGGGGGGTTTAAGTGCCCAGTAAGGAAGGGGTTAATATAAATACTTATCATTTTGAAGTCCAAGATATAAACTAGGAGGACTTTCTGAGATAATACAGTAACTGTGCAGATCGCACAGGACAGATCTGAATATCTGTTTTTTTGTACTTATCATACAAAATGCTTCAGCCCAAAAGGCAGCATATAAGGAAAAAAAATGTTAGTGGTTACATACACTTTAAAGCAAACTTTTAGGAATGTACTTCACAACATAGCCTGTGGACCTGTAGCATGAAAGTGGTTGTAAAACCTTACATATACCCAGTGAAATGACTAGTCTCAGGTACAGAGAAGAAAAAAAATGATCCTATGTAAGTTGTATCTCTTTATCTGCAACCCTCTCTCCTCTATAGCCTTCTAAAAGACAGATCAAAGACTTTTTCTCAGCTCCAGAAAGCCAGGGGTAAGGATCTGATGTCACACACTGCACAGAATAGTGAAAAGAGCTCAGTGTAATCTGAGACCTGAGTGGGAAAGGACACCCCCTCTACACACTTTCATAGAAAATAAAAATAGCTGAGGCTGCCAATCACTTGCTGTATGCTGGAGGAGGGGCAGGACTGTCTCCCGTGATTATCTGGTGTTTACGTAACTAGTTACAAGTAGATAGAATTGGCCTTCAAAAATGGTGTTCTAGGCAAAACCTGGTGGCCTCTGGGATGAAACTGGCTTGTTTGTGGATGATTTGGGAGTGATAAGAGTGGAAAAAATCTACGGCCTTAAGGTCAATCTCATGTGAGATTGAGAGCCAACAATAAAATGGCTCCCAAGAATAATTAGCAAGAATGTCCTCATATAGTCGATCAAGGATCACTGTATCTGGGCACACCCTAATCACCCTGTGCACACAGGTCTTTTTTTTTAACCAGAACTGAGTTCCGCCACCTCCGGTGCTGACTCCTTTCCAGCTGCTAGCTACGGTCACTTGCTCACACAGAAGCAGGCCTCTGTGTGTACAAGTGACAGGCTCCTCTCCAGGTGGTGCAGACTCTTCACTATCTCTATGAGAACAGATTAAATGGGAGACCGACTGACTGCCCAGTTTGGAGCATCAGCTCGTCATTTTACTGAGCTGAATCCTCACTAAGCTGCAGTCATTGGTTGCTAGGACCGCCGGCATCATAGCAACCAATGACTTCATATGTGTGCCCTCCCCCTGCAGCATGCCTCTCCTCCAAGCTCCCACCCTCTACCTTCCCGGCACTACTGGAGTCTTCAGATCTATAGTGGGAATCTGATGGGTGAATATTATGTAATGGGGCTATGATCGGGGAATCTGAAGTAAGGGGCACTCGGATGGGGGAATCTGACATAAGGGGGCATTCTGATGGTGAAATCTGATGTAAGAGGGGCACTCTGATGGGGGAATCTGATGTATGGGGGCATTCTGAGGGAGGAAACTGATGTAAGGGGACACTCTGATGGGGGAATCAGATGTATGGGGGCACTCTGATGGGGACATATGTAAGAAGGCACTCTGATGAGGGAACTTGATATTTAAGGGCACTCTGAAGGAAACACTTGATATAAGAGAGTACTGTGATGGGGCAACTGATCTAAGAGGGTACTCCAGTGGGGACAACTGATTTATGGGTTCCTCTGAGAGTACCTGGAGTAATGAGATACTGTGATGGCAGCACCTGATGTATGGGGGCACTGTGATGAGGACTTTTTATGGAAGGTGTAAGATTGGGGTTATCAGACTCATGCGGTAGGTGCGGTTTCAATGAGTGCGCCAGTATATTTAAGGGCATGGTAGCCCACTTTTATTTAAAAATATGGAAAAGTTCACAAAAGACATCAATAGCCCATGCTGGGGGTTCCACCATTACTGTTATTTGCACAATCAGAATACATCAGCATCCAGGCTTACTCGCTTGCCAAATGGCTGCTTCAGGCCTTCAGCCTAGGCCTGCTTCTCAGACCAGCTTAGTAGAAAGAAAATCATCCCCCCCTTGGTGGGACTTTGAATAGGCAGCAAACCACCACACTAGGTCAAATTGTATCAAAAAATATATTTTATTTAAATTTTAAAATTAGGGTTCATTTGTGTAAAATAGACCCTATATGATATATAATTAGATAATGTATTTGTGTATCGGATCACAAAATTCTAAAGAGTATATAACAAAGTTAACCATATACAGATGTGTGTACATAGCTTAAGAGATGATGAGGAGTAGTCTGTTGATCAACAAAGGGGAGATGATGTTTAAAGTCCCAAGATCCGGGGGCGTGGCTTGACGGCGCGCGAGTATGGCCGCTTAGCTGAGTAGCTCCGTCTGTCAGGGAATAGAAAAGCGACGGAACGAACAGCTACAGCCACCCAGCACAGTCACATACAAAGAGGGGACACCCTGAAGCGATGTCAGGCAAAAGAAAAGGAGCGGAGCGCCCGCAAAAACTGACAGAATTCTTCCTGAAGCCGGCACGGCGGCTGAGGCCTGCACAAGAGGGAGAAGCAGCGGGACCCAGTAGCAGCAGAGTGGCCTACACAGACCTACCAGATGAGGCAGGAACGACGCCAGGTAACACTCCTCCACCAACCCCGATCAAACACCTCTCGGGCAACAGCCCTGACAGTGGCAGCCCTGCCAAAGCGAGGATGAGGCTCCATTCACCGCCGCCATCTCCTCACACAGAGGCGCCATTTAACCCCCTGCAGTCTAACCAAGCGCTTCACTCTTCAATGGCGGCCTTCCCGACCACAGGGCAGCCTGTAATTGACACAACCTTAAAAGACATGTTATTATCCCTGCAGGCATCACTATTAACGGACCTGTCCTCTATGATTTCTAAATTTAACGCTGACATCCACAGTTTAGACGACAGAGTCACATACATAGAACACAAGATGGCGGATAGCACAAACACTATCAACGCGCTTGTAGATGCACATGACAACATAATGGACGACAACCAGTGGATTAAAGCCAAGCTTTCAGATTTAGAAGACAGGTCCCGCAGGAACAACGTTAAATTAAGAGGGATCCCCGAGTCAGTACCACCCACAGCATTACACCAATATGCTAAAGATTTAATGGCTGCCGTCATTCCGGATGCAAAGCCTGTGGAACTGCTGATAGATAGGATCCATCGAATCGCTAAACCATCTCACCTGGCACCATCGGTCCCTAGAGATGTAATTATGCGGGTGCACTTTTTCCACATAAAAGAAAAATTGCTAAGGGAAATCAGGAATAGCAAGTACCCTCCAGCACCATTTGAGAGCATCCAACTATACCCAGACCTATCGAAGTACACACTCCAGCTCCGCAGACAGCTAAGCCCAGTAACCAAGGCCATGAATAACCATAAAATTCCATACAAATGGAGATACCCAGCTACACTTATAATTATAAAAAATGGTACAAACCACACTATCTCATCGCTCCCCCAGGGAATGAAACTGCTATTTCAATGGGGAATCATAATTGAACCCCCCCAGGATGCAAATCCTTTCTCGATACCAAACCGTCCCAAGCAGCAGAGGGATAAATATGCTGGAACCAGCTCAAATAAGGATACTTGATCGTTCACAATCCTCACTACACATGTAACGGCCAATTCCCTGACAGGCTCAAGCGCCGTTGATAGAAACGGTTTACCCCCCAAAGGCACAATGCCCTTCAAAATCCTATCCATTAATGCCAATGGCCTCAACCATCCAGTAAAAAGGCTCAGCTTATGGAATTCCGCCAAGAAGTTGCAGAGTGACATAATATGTGTACAAGAGACACACTTCCAAAAAGATGCACAACCTAAGTGTACTCACAAAGACTTCCCTCACATTTTTTTTGCGTCTTCTTCAGTCAAGAAACGCGGTGTCATGATAGCGATAAAAAACACAGTGAACTTTACGCTTCACAGCACTGTAGCAGATCCAAATGGCAGATATCTGCTCCTCAATTGCTCCTTAAATGGCTCATTGTACACGGTTCTGACTTTATACGCACCAAATCGCCATCAAATTAAATTTCTGAACAAAACCATGCGTATACTTAAAGAACACCAAAAAGGCCTAACCATCACTTGCGGGGACTTTAACCTAGTACCAGATGCCCAACTTGATTCATCATCCCCAGGGAAAAGAATGGACTCAAACATGCAACAGTTCATTAAGAACCACGAACTTTATGATGTCTGGAGATGTCAGCAAGACACAGAAAGGAACTACACCTACCTGTCTCCAGTCCATAAATCATTTTCACGTATTGATTTGTTTTTAGTAGACAGATGTTTATTGCAGAGGACTCATGCCTTCGAGATACACACCACATCATGGTCAGACCATGCCCCAATTAGTATCACAATTAATGACTCCAATTTACACACCCCAGTATCAATGTGGAAAGTTAACAATTCCATACTCCAGAGTGATCATCACTCAAATAATCTCTCAAATCAACTAATAGAATACTTCCAGTTTAACGAGGGGATGGTTGGAGACCATGCTGTGGTGTGGAATGCACATAAACCGTTTATTAGGGGGAACCTGATACAAATTGGTTCTAGGATCAAAAGGGAGAGAGCGCGGCAGGTGGATTCTCTGCTGGCAAAAATCGCAGAGCTAGAGAATCAAGCCAAACTAGCCCCAAACTCATCCCACACGAATGAAATCCTCACCCTTAGATCAGAGCTACGCTCTATCCTTTTAGACAAGTACTGCCAGATGCAAAGTAGATTCAAAACCTCTTATACTCTACGTCAAATAAAGTGGGGAAAGCACTAGCACGCCGCATAAAAGGATGCCGCATCAAATCCAGAATTGACCACATAATCCATCCCCACTCCAAACAAAAAACGTCTGACCCACAAAAAATTGCGGATGCGTTTAGCACTTATTACAGAGATCTGTACAATCTGACCACAAACCAAGAAATATACCAACCAACGGCCAACGATATCGATCAGTTCCTCAAAAATATCAAACTGCCAACCCCAACTAGTCAACAACTAGATATGTTAAATGTCCCTTTTACTCAACAGGAACTGCTCAACACCATTAAAAACTTACCACCCAACAAGGCCCCTGGCCCTGATGGCCTTACCGGGGAATATTATCAAAAATTTGCCCTAATATTGGCACCTCAGCTTATGAAACTATTCAATAATGCTGCGCTCTCTTCCTACCTCCCAGACGAAATGTTACAGGCCACTATAATAACCTTATCCATTCAGATCAAACGGGCTTCACAAAAAACAGACAGGCGTCTGATGCCACAAGACGGCTTATAAATATCATCCACCATGCAAGAGCCACCGGAACGCCTTCTCTGCTTCTGGCCCTAGACGCAGAGAAGGCGTTCGACAGAGTTCACTGGAAATACCTCAGCGCAGTACTTCACAAATTCGGGTTCGAAGACAATATCTATATAATTATGGCCCTGTACACAACCCCCTCCGCAAGAGTGTTCACCACCAACGCACTGTCTAGTCCATTCACAATAAGCAATGGTACCAGGCAAGGGTGCCCTCTTTCACCGCTACTATTTAATCTTCTGATGGAACCCCTAGCAACCTTGATTAGAACCAATCCAACAATCTCTGGCTTTGCAATAGGTCCAGACACCCACAAGATTAGCCTGTTTGCAGATGACGTCATTCTGACCCTATCCAACCCGGCTTCTTCCCTGGCAGAAACTCAAAAAATATTACAAAAATTCAGCATGATCTCTTACTATAAGGTAAACGAATCCAAATCTTATATACTAGAATTAGGTCTTGACACAACCACGAGCCTACTATTACAAAACCAGTTCACATACACATGGGCAAAAGACAGCATATCTTATTTGGGTATTCAACTCACCAAGAAAGTGGAAAACTTATACAAAGCTAACCATATCCCGCTACTTAAAAACTTATAAATAGCCCTCCAAAAACTAGCGGTCCATGAACTTTCATGGTCCGGGAGGTTGGCAGCATTCAAAATGCTCCACCTGCCTCAACTTTTATACTTATTCCGGACGGTACCCATCCCTATTCCAAAACGGTTCTTTACATTACTACAGACGGAACTCAATAGATTCATATGGAAGGGGAAAAAACCTAGGTGCAGTAGAGCAGTTCTAACAAAACATAGCCGAGCAGGAGGTACAGGCTATATAGATCTTGAGGACTATTACACAGCAGCTATTCTAGCTCAGACAAAAGGTTGGATGTCCCCCACGATAGGTACAATGTGGGGATCAATAGAACAAGCCGTATCACCACGTGTACACCTACATTCTTGGCTACTAGCCAGTCCCTACCAAACCAAGATCTCCACTGCACTACCACCCACCATGAGAGCAGCAGCAAAAGCATGGCAGAGGCTCATTAAAGAAGCACCTAGTTCACAAAAAATGATATCGCTGCCTATTCCTATCACAGCACTCACATTAGTAACCCCCGATCTTAACATAATTCAGTGGCAAAGATGTGGCATACATGTAATCCAAGACATACTAGAGGGGCCTAAGCTAAAAACGTTCCCACAACTTCAACAAGTATTCAATCTCCCCCAAACAGAACAGTACAACTACCTACGAATACAACACAGCATCCATGATATTACCAATCTATCTTACCAAATTCCGGAACAGGCATGGAAATATCTCACACAAACTAAACATGCTCACAAAGGCATTTCTCTCTTCTACCACACTTTACAAAACAAAAAATCCTTTCAAAAATCGAAACCGTACCAACAATGGGAAGCAGACCTTAAAAACTCCTTCTCAGACGAACAATGGAAAGAAGCCATACACTCTATACCTAAATACACACGAAGCTCAGCCCTGAGGGAAATATATACGAAAATACTGCTTAGATGGTATATGACACCAGATTGCATAGCCAAAATTAGCCCACAAAGCAGGGATACCTGCTGGAGATGCAAAGCTCCATCGGGCCATATACTACATATCCTTTGGGAATGTCCCAGACTACACACATACTGGCGAAAAATATTCCACATTCTTAAGGACATAACACACCTTGACATTACCACAAATCCAGCTCTAGCTTTATTACACCTAACCATCGGGGAGATACCTTCAAATCTACAAGCAATATATACTCATATTCTTTTAGCAGCAAAACTGAGTATCACTAAGCTGTGGAAGACGGAGAAACCCCCCAAGGTTCAAGACACTATAGAACTAATCAGCCTACACTCATCATACGAAATCGCATCGGCAACTCATGATAAAAAGTATCGAGTAACTATAGATCACTGGTCCCCGTGGATCACATGGTTAAAATTAGTCACCCTAACATTCTCAAAATACTAGGCCAGCAATTTATTACTTTCACACCGACACCATCTTAAACTCACATCTACTCCCTTTCTAGAGTATTCGGAAGCCCCCCCGCCTCAGTATTACCCACCTGGGTGAGACGGGGGCGGAGCACAACGAATTAAGAAGGACAATAGCTCCGGTAGTAAGGAATCTCAGCTTAGTTGAATGGTTATTCAGTTGTTAGTAGTCATAGTAATATCGCTAAATAAATAGCTCGAAACTTAAAATCTTAAAACTTCTAAAGTATGGTGAAATACACCAGGATACAGAACTTACAAGAATTACTGGGCGAAACATTCAGAGGTTAAACCATTGATACAGGTAACTTTGAAAGTCCAGGCCGGGTAGGTACGAAAGGGTAGACCATCTCCCCCTGACACATTATGTTCCAATTAGGGGTGACAGGGCGGGAGATCTATCACTCATCACTAGCGTAAGGCCAATGGACGGTGCTTCCTCCTTTTCTACAGGACCTCGTTATGGTATTGATGAAAAGCAAAATGATACATGCTCTTGTAACCTATATGGACTCTGTATCTGTTTGGTGATCTCATTTATGGTATATTATATAAGGTTATAAATGTTCACATTTACTGTTTACTTGTAACTTGAAAAACTGCAAAAAAAATCTAAAACATAAAAAAAAAAAAAAAAAAAAAGTCCCAAGATCCTCCAACGTAAACGTTTCGGGTCCCTGATAGACCCTTCCTCAGGGAAGATATTCAACGGAATCACTCTTATTTTTTGTGTAGTGGAGTATATGGCTTTAGATCCGTTTCTGATAGTGAAAAAATGGAAATAGGAGGGAGATACCATAACTGTTAAACTTGATGATTATGTGAATCTGTGATGAGGGGAGGAAGAAGGAAAAAAAAAGGGGGGGGGAGGGAAAAGGGACGAGAAAGGGAAGGGGTGAGGGGGAAGGGGAAAAGGAGAGGGAGAGAAAGGAAAGGGGGGGAGGAGGAAGAAAAGAAAGGAAAGGGGACCTATATCACAATCAACTTATTTTATCATGACATAATACCATTTGATCATTTACATGGATCAAGAAAAGTTACATACATATTATGCATCCCACAAAAAGGGGGGGGGGGATTGTGGGAGTGAGGGTTAAACTTACCAATAAACATGCATCTTTAGGCACAAGATATACATCGTATATTGCTGGGTCACTTTGGTCAGATATTTTTGTTTATAGCCCCTGAGAGTAAGAGATATTCAGTAGGAAATTGAATAATAAAGTCGCAGGAATAAATCAAAAAAAGTGTGTAGAAATGGCAGGATATAACCTACCTGTCTATCTCAGATAGAGCACATTGCGCCGCCGTTTTGTATAAAATTATCGGTTGATTATTGGTTAGATCAGATGTATATGAGTATATGAGAATATATACTTAGGTGAACGGAGGGATCTGCCACCGGTCACCCTATGACTTGAGAGGGAAGATATCCATCCGTCACAGATCTGTAAATATTAAACAATGTCCCGATTTGTAATAGTGCTAAGTGGTCAATGGTATGCTATTACTAGTAGTGTCTGTTAATAGGAGTCCTCTGTTATCAGAGCTCCTAGATGGGCTGAGAGGAGTGCTGTGGTTACAGTTCTACATCCCATCTGTCGGCACAAGAGATATACCACCGAACCCAGGCCTCTCACATCCTACTCAGTAGTCAAGTATAGTCTCTTACCTTGTGATTCAAGTCTGTTTCCTGGCATGGCGCGGCTTCCTAGTGCTTCTCAGACCAGCTTAGAGTCAAGCTCTCTCCTAGCTTACTCAATCTTCCGAGTAGCACGGGGTCCCACTACCACATATCCTCCCCCTTGTTTCGAACCGGAGGGAGGAACACATAAACCCGTCACCATGGATGGGCCACCTCTGAGCCAGCCAGTAGCTGTGTAGGCCCATTTCTTTTTCCAAGTATGTTGCCACCAGAACTTCACTTTGGCACCCTCAGCAGCACAAGTCCTAACCTGACCAACCTTCTTTCTAAAGGGGCACTCCACCCACATCTTCTTCTGGGTGTACTTCCACAAGCACTTCTGCCTGACCCATGGGCTCCCACCAAACTCTATACTATCCCTTCTACCTTCTGGCCTCAGAATCCTCCATTTCTTCTTATCTCCCCCAGACCTACTCTCTTGGGACTGTTGGGGACCCACTTCTATGACACCTGTCAGGGACTGACCTCTCTCACTACCTGACTCAACACTAACCAACATCATCAATTTTTATCAACATTGCATAACATCGCCTGTACCAGCTGCATCCACTGATTGGTACTACGCAGTACCAGGCCGCCCATCTGCGGTGGATACACGCAGGTGTACAGCAAAATGGTTTTCACCAATTCCAACAACATCTGATATTTCTAAACATCTCATATCTAAGCATAGAACTTTAGGGACTCTTCCCGCATTAGTGACGTGGAGGGGCTTATTTGCTAAGGCTCAAGAGGCTGAGACACTTAAGGAGACCTCCACCTCAGAGGTAACTGACACAACATGTGGATCCCCTTGAGCACTTCAAAATGCATGTGTCATTCTCATCCTCTTGTTATCAGCAACACTGAGCCTTTCCAAGTCCTTATCCATTACACTGTCATTTTGACACTCAACATTACTCATCTGTTTTGCTGTGGACAAAACCTGCTATGTGCGCACCCTTATATGATCCTTCCGACTGAAGGGGGTTAACTTCTGCAACAGCCAATGCACCTGTGACTACTGGCTCTGCAGTCTCTCCATTGGTCACAACAGCAATAGTGTCCACTTCACTATTACACAATATAGCCTGGTGGGGCATAGTTACTTCATTAAATATTATGAGTACTTCCCTGCGCCACCCCTCCCAGTCTATCCTGTCTGTGCTTCAGTCACCAGCACTCCATAGCACTGCATCAACTTCCCAAGGAGACATGATGGACAGAGTGGTTTGGCAGCAGATATCCTGCACCAGTCACTGTCAACCACATCAGATTGTGATAATTCATGCTCCATCATTTTAGCTGTTTTCCCATTTTGTTCCGCTTGAGCAGTATCAGAGCTGTCCTGGACCACAGAGCGCTCCAACACAGGGAGTCCTCATGATTTCCAGGGACAACTTTGCGGCACTGCCTGTGGTTGCCATGAGAGATATCAAACCATCAACATTGTCAGTAATACATTTTTCAACATCTCCATTATCCACATTCTTGCCTTGTATAGGGTGTGTTAGTACATTACTTTTCACCTGGTAAACCTCAAGCTCAGACACCATTAGCTCCTGTGTGATCTCCAGGGACACCTCTGTTGCACCTGTCATGGTTGCTAGGGGCATTGGCACACAGTTCTCAGTGGTCACTCCTGACATACCTGGATGCAATACCACATTTTCACCATCAGCATTTTTAATCTCATTAGTGAACAACACATTATATTAATTTTCAGCACTTGTCTTCCTGCTACACAGTACTTTGACTGAAGACAAGTCCTTATCAGTTCACAGTCTTTCTGTGGGTTCAGCATTAACCTGTGCTTCCCCCCCTGCAAAGCAGCAAGTCTCTCTTGGTAGTGTGTTCCCTCACAGGCTTTGCCACTACTTCACTGGCATTAAACACAAACTCAGTCTCTTTCACACATGAAACAGGAACAGTCTTACCATTCCAGGTAGCAGGTGTTGAAACCTTCACTTGAGGGCGTAGTCCCTTTTTGTCTGTGTACTCACAGGTTAATGCCACCACATGGACACAGGACAACATTGCATCCTTCTTTGACTCTCCAACATCCCCTGCAGGAAAAACAGATTCTCTGTTGCCAGCAACAGCCACCACCTTGGAACAGGAATCTGGGATTGCAGGTACAGGCTTTTCCCTCAAAATTATTACGCTCAGCTGTATTCCAGAATGTGGGGCAAGTAAAAATACTGTGCCCTACTTGACCACATTACAGGCATGGAGCAACTTCTCTACTGTAGCTCCTCCTTTCTGCAAGCATACATTCTCCGGTTGCTATGTGAGACCACATTCTCCCTGCTGAATTTTTCCAGCGCTCTCTAGATTGGATTGCTTCTAGGTAATTGTCATAGTCATCTTGGTTATGACCCATGAGCGGTACACCCCTTGGTACTCCTCTGTCAGAAAATGCTGCACCAATTCAACCCAGCGACCTCTGGTCCATCCTCTGTAAGAAGCAATCATCACAAACTCATCCAAAAAGTCTTCAACGTGTTCAGATAGCAACATCGGCCGTATGAAGTCAGCAGCATGAATTTCTCCTTTGTTGCCATGGGCAACCACACCCATCTGCTCACTCCTTGCTCTGAGTGATAGCTTGCTTTTCTTGTGTCCTTGCTCCAGTGCAGTAAAAATGCATCATGCACCAGTGTCACGTACCTGGTGGTAGAGTCTGGCTTATGCAGTGGGCAACCTCTCTTACTACACTGATTTAGGAACCCCTATTTAGAGAAGACAGGTGTTTTGGGAGTGCAGGATGGGAAGAGGACTAGGCTGGGTCACGGATGGTAGGTGAAGGTCCACTGAAGAACCCATGCAGACTGAAGAGTGGTGATGCAGGCCGGGTCAGTAACAGACTGGCAGTGCGGTACAAAAGGAGCAGGCAGGTGGATGGCCGGGTACAAGCAGGGTTGGTAACAGGCGGGCAGCAGAAGTACACAGGGGTCAGGTAGAGACAGGGGTTGATGCAGGCGGATAAGCAAGGTCAGAGAATAGCTGGGTCACAGAAGCTCCAATAAACAGGCCACAGAGGGTCACAGGTAACAGGAATGCTGTAGAACGGACAGCACTTGTTTCCTGGTGCTGTCTGTTCAAATAGGCCGTTTGGCGCCAATGACGGCGCACACTCGCGCATGCACCTGCTGTGCGTGCACCCTTGCGCGCACCTGCCGCGTGGGTGTCTGCTCCTGCATGCACCTGCACACAGGCATTTTGGCTGGAGTCTCAGATCGTGGATTCTGACATTACCCCCCTAAGGGGCAGCCTCCAGATGCCCCAACGGGACATCTTAGCTGGGTTGTTCCTCCAAAAAGACTTGACAAGTTCTTCTTTAGCATGTATGTGTTCTTCGTGTTCTTAAGAACTTTCCTCTGGGCTGTATCCCTTCCATTTGACCAGGAATTGGGTCGAGCCCCCTCTTACCCTGCAGTCGAGGATGGCTTCAAAATCGTACTCCTCTTCTCCGTCCACTAGAACTGGTTCTGGTGGAGCCATTCTCCTCCTCAGAAAGTGGTCCATGGTCACAGGTTTAAATAAAGCAACATGAAACACCAGGTGCGCATGAAAAGGGGAAGATTCAGCTCATGCACCACCCTATTCATTTTTCTTTTTACCGGGAAGGGTCTGATGAATTTTGGTCCAAGTTTCCTTGAGGTGTAAGATAGCTTCAAGTTTTTAGTTGCCAATCAGACTTGATCGCCCGGTTGCAGGTCTAACTCCCTTCATCTCTCTCTATCAAAAGCTCTCTTGTTGCATCCCTGAGTCCGGGATAATGTCTCTTGCAACAAGAGTTTGTTATTTTTTTCTAGAAAACCTGTAATGTCCTGTAAAGTGGGCACCGCACTTTCCCGTATCAGGTTGGATAGAAATGTGGGGTGGTAGCTGAGTTTCGCCCAAAATGAAGATTGGTTGGTGGCAGAGTGAATGGTGTTATTGCAGGTGAATTTGGCTACCGGTAGCAGTGAGACCCAATCTTCCTGAGAGAATGAGGAATATCAGTGGAGATATTGCTCTAGGGTCTGGTTCGTTCTCTGTCTGACCGTTGGTCTGTGGGTGGTAAGGGAAGGAGAACGCCAATTCAATTCCCAAAACTGAGCATAAGGCCTTCCATAAATGAGACGTGAACTGCACTCCACGATCAGACACTATGTTGGTGGGGATCCCGTGGAGGCGGACTCTCTGATGAAGGTTTCTGCTGTTTCGGCTGCAGAAGGAGTGCCTTTCATGGGGATGAAATGTGCCATTTGGTGAGGCGGTCTACTACTACAAAGATGGTAGTGTATCCTGCGGATGGGGGCAGTTCGACTATAAAGTCCATGGAAATCTAGGACCATGGGTGTCCAGGGATAGGAAGCAGATTTAATAGCTTCCAGGCCTTGGTTCTGATTTTGTTGTGAGTACAGGTGGGGCAGCCATTTCCTGCAATCTTTGTTGGCTAGAGGCCACCAAAAGTAACATGCAAGCAGATCTGCAGTCTTGCGACCACCAAAATGTCCCCCTAGTTTGTGGTTGTGGCATAGTTCTAGTACTGCCAGACGCTGTTCCTCTGGGACAAAGATCTTCGTACCATACCACCACAGCCCGTTTTGCATGGTTAGCTTGGAATATGATGGAACAGAAGACCCAGCCAGAGATCGTCTGATTTGAGATAATAGATCCTCCTGGGTTAATAAAAAGTTCAGAGAAGGGAGAATAGTGTCAGGTGGGGTAGGATTCCCTGGTTCATGGAACATTCTGGACAGAGCGTCTGGTTTCACATTTTTTGACTCGGGCCTGTATGTGATATGTAGCTGGAATCGTGAAAAGAAGAGGGCCCAGGGAGCCTGACAGGGTTTTAGTCTTTTGGCGGTTCATAGGTACTCTAAGTTTTTATGGTCCATGAAGACCAAAACTGGATGCGAGGCCCTTTCCAGCAAGTACCACCATTCATGCAAAGCAGATTTGATGGCTAGAAGCTCCCTGTCTCCAATATCATAGTTTCTTTCTCGGAGGTGTGAGCTTCCAAGAGAAGGCAATAGGGTGAAGTGTGGCCTTTGGTCCCCATCTTTGAGAAAGGACTGCTCCGTCTCAGAAACATCCACCTCCAGGATGTAAGGTAGTGCAGAGTCTGGGTGGTTCAGGTCCGGTGCTGAGATAAATAGTTCTTTAAGCAACTGGAATACCGTTTGGGCCTCAGAGGTCCAGTGGAAATGTGTGTTCTGCTTTGTAAGCTTGGTGATGGGGACAATGACAGCAGAGAACCGCTTGATAAACTTTCTATAGAAGTTTGCAAAGCCTATAAAGTGTTGGACCCCTTTCTGGTTAGTGCCAGCCAGTCCACTATAACCGAGACTTTTTGGGGGTCCATGGTTATGCCCGAGACAAAAATGATGAAGCCCAAGAATAAGATGCTGGAGCATGCATTCTCGGCTTTCGCATATAATTCATGTTGGCGAAGACGGCTTAGTGCACTTTTTACATGCATGCGATGTTCCTCCAGGGAAGAAGAAAAAAATTAGGATATTGTCAAAATAGATTACCATAAACAGATCAAGGTAGTCCAGGAACACATCATTTACAAGATGTTGGAATGTGGCAGGGGCGTTACAGAGCCCGAAATGCATAACAAGGTATTCGCAATGACTGAACCGGGTTCGGAAAGCCATTTTCCATTCGTCCCCTTCCCTGTTGTGGATGAGGTTGTAGGCCCCATGGAGGTCCAATTTAGAGAAGACGGTGGCAGAACCGAGCCTCTGAAATAGTTCAGGAACTAAGGATGAAGGGTAATGGTTTTTAACCGTAATTTTATTGAGGTCTCTGTAGTCAATACAGGGTCTCAAGGACTGGTCATTTTTTTTCTACAAAAAGTATCTCGGCCCCGGTGGGAGATGTAGAGGGCCGGATGAATCTTTTTTTCAGATTTTCATCCAGGTAGGCCTTAAGGGCTGCTAGTTCCACTTCAGAAAGCGAGTAGATCCTGCCGAAGGGCACCTCTGTACCTGGTAGCAACTCAATCGGGCAATTGTAAGATCAGTGTGGCGGCAGGACATCCACCCCCTTCTTGCTGAACACGTCTAGGAAGTCGTGGTACACCGTGGGAACAGCAAGGTGGGTCTCGGGGTCAGGATCTGAGTCCAGACATAACACAGACAGAGGTGATTCCTGGGACTGCTGAAAACAGTGGTGAAGGCAGAGACAGCACTTTCTCTTCGATGGTAGAGGAACACTTACCAAGCTTGGCAGGGCAAGACCAACCAGATGTCCAGATCCCCCACAATACAGGCATAAATTGTGGGACAGGCGCCTCTGTCTCTCTTCTGGAGCAAGTGACAGGCGAAGGAGGCCAATCTGCATTGGCTCTGAGTGGTCTTGTGGAGAGGAGGAGGAGGTCATAGGAGGAGCGGGTCTAGGGTAGCTGGGGATGCGAGGCAACATCCAGTGGACCTTTTAGCCCTGCGCTCCCGCAGGCGGTGGTAAATCTGGATGGCCAGATTGAGCAGGGTGTCCAGAGATTGGGGTACTCCCACACAAGCTAGCTCGTCCTTGAGCGGCTCGGAAAAGCCCAGCCGAAATTTGTAACAGAGAGCTGCGTAGTTCCACGCATTGTCAGTGTTCCAGCGCTGGAAATCAGAAACCTAATCCTCCGCCGTACGGCGGCCTTGATGGAATGCGTGGAGAGCGGCTTCTTTGGTGGAGGCTTGGTGAGGGTCCTCGTACAGCCAAGCCATAGCTTGATAGAATCGAGCATGGTCGGTGGTTTCCGGGGCCTTCTGCTCGAGTAGCCGGTGGGCCCAGGCCTGAGGCTCATCCAGAATGAGGGATACAAGCAAAACACAGTTCACATGAGTTGCGAAAAGCCCGAAACTTCTAACGGCCCCCCGCGAACCGTTCGGGGAGCAGCACCTTGGGTTCCAAGGGCAAGGTGACAATAGTATGAGGAGAAGATTGGCTGGACCCCGATCGGTTGGTACAGAGAGTGCTGGCACTCCAGCCTGGTCCAGCCATCTTGAAGATTCTTCACTGCTTGAGTAAGGCCAGCTAGGTGTACACAGAGTTCTTCCATAGGAGAAGGGCCCCTGCACAGACTCGGACATGGCTGTCGGTTACTGTCATGTACCTGGTGGTAGAGTCTGGCTTATGCAGTGGACAACCTCTCTTACTACCCTGATTCGGGAACCCCTGGTAGAGTAGACAGATGGTTCGGGAATGCAGGAGGGCACGAGGGCTGGACTAGGTCTAGGATGGTAGGTGAAGGTCCACAGAAGAACTCGTGCAGACTGAAGAGTGGTGATGCAGGCCGGGTCAGTAACAGGCTGGCAGTGCAGTACAGAAGGAGCAGGCGGGTGGATGGTCGGGTACAAGCAAGGTTGGCAACAGGCTGGCAGCAGAAGTACACAGGGGTCAGGCAGAGACATAGTCATAAGCAAGCCGAGGTTGATGCAGGTGGATAACAAGCAAGGTTAGAGAATAGCTGGGTCACAGATACCAGGAAGCTCCAATAAACAGTTTACAGAGGGTCACAGGTAACAGGAACACTGTAGAACGGACAGCACATGTTTCCTGGTGCTGTCTGCTCAAATGGGCCATTTTGCGCCAGTGACGGTGCACACTTGTGTGCACCCGTGCGCACAACTGCCGCATGTGCACAAGCATTCTGGCTGGAGTCTCAGATCGTGGATTCTGACAGCCAGTCTGGGGCTTGTTCTGTCAGTAACAACCCCTCCAGCCACAGGGTTCTGTCTCTCATGTCAGCAAACATTGCGTCATTTTTGCGTTTTGACCGCTCCATCTATGCAGTCAGACACACAACACTTTTTAACACAGTTCCTTTTAAATCAGGAAAATTTGGCATACTGTCTCTTTAAAACTTGCAAGCAACACACTTTCACATGCAGACTCCACTGTGTTTACATTAGCTGCTCCTCATAGCATTTCTGCTTTTGGTATGCAAAGATCTGGAACTCTTTCCATCTCTGCCCGCATCTTCCACATGTGTAAGATTGGGGTTATCAGACTCAAGCGGTAGGTGCGTTTTCAATGAGTGCGCCAGTCCAAAACTGTATTTTTAAGGGCATGGTAGCCCACTAATTTAAAATTATGGAAAAGTTCAGTAGCCCACGCAGGGGGGTTCTACCATTACTGTGACTTGCACAATCAGAATACATCAACCTTCAGGCTTACTCTGTTGCCACGCGGCTGTTTCAGGCCTTCAGCCTAGGCCTTAAGTCTGCTTCTCAGACCGAAAGAGTTCCTTACAGTCAAGCTCTCTCCTAGCTTACTCACAATCAGCTGCTTGCTGCTCTGTCACAAACTAAATCTACCTCCTGCAGACATGCACACTCTGGCAGCTCTATGAAGCCTCTCTACCTCCTGGAGAGGTGGGGAGTCCACCTGACTCCTCTGCACAGACTTCTTGTCTATTGGGTGGAGCCCTGAGCCATAGTCAGGTCCCAACTAATGGCCCAGAACACAGCTGTGTAATCAGAGTGCCTGTCTCTCCACAAATCTGGCGTAAACCAACAATTTTCCAAGTAGGACGGGGTCCCACTGCCACAAAAGGAATACCCTGATGGGAACGCTTTATGTAAGGGGCACTCTGATGGGGAGATCTGATGAAAGGGGGCACTCTGATAGGAACACCTAATATAAGGGAGTTCCACTGGGGACAACTGATATATGGGGGCACTCTTGGGTATGTCTGATGTTAGGGGGAACTCTGATGGGAACACCTGATTTAAGTGGGCACTCTGATTGGGACATCTGATGTAAGGGGATACTCTGATGGGGCAACTGATCTAAGAGGTACTATGATGGGGACACCTTATATAAGGTGGTTCTATTTTCTTTCACTTGAAATGTGGAGAGAGATTTCAGTTGGAAGAAAATGTTAGGGACCGGATATCCTTGAATTGTTATTCATTACCCCTGCTCTAGTATCTCAGCGATAGCTCTTCCTAAAGCCCATGCCGGCAGCCTGCACTCTGCTACTGTAAGTTTTAACTGAACTTTAGCAGCATGTCCTCCCTCCTATCTATGCTATTCTTTAGTTGGGATAGAGGGTTTGGGGAAGAAAGGACCGCTCTGTACTGGAAGCAAATGGCAGGTTGGGAGGGAGAGCTCTAAACTGGAGATGGCGGTGGTAAACTGGCCTGTGAGATAGGCATACTTTAACTCTGCAAACTCTACGTAGCATACTTCTGATCAGTGCACCCTGCATATAGGTGGGGCTATCTTCAGCAGATCTGCTTAACAGAATGCTGTAATTTATTAGTTAGGGCTGTTTGTGTTTTGGTGCTGTTAAAGTTTGCTTGGACTCTTCCCACCTTCTAGAAACTAGTAGAGCTTTCTGGAACATGGGTGGGAGTTAGGCAAATAGGCAGCATGAGTATGTAGCAGTGTCAGCCAATTACAGGGAAGGTTCCTCTGAGCATGCTGGGATTGGCCTATATATTCAGGGAACATGTGATCTCTGGGTCCTTCCTTTCCCAGATGAGGGAGTGCACCAGCCGGGGAGGGCCTGAAGCTACAGTAAAGGGGTGACCCTGGTGCTTCTGTAGAACTGACTGAGGGGGAGCAATGTCTGAGTGATAATCTGTTTGCAACTCCAGTGAGTACAGACCAATGATCTAGGGGTCTGCTCTTTTTGGCTATCCCTTTGTGCTAGTACAGTCAGCCAAGGGTTGAACTAAATGGATCACTGCCTAGAAATCTGAAGAGCTTGTCCAGCTGTTGCTACTGCATGGGACCTTGCTCAGTTCTATTACTTTTGGACTGCCGAGCAGTCTGCCATAACTGGCTTGTACCTGAAGAGCTCTGTCTACATGTCCTGCTTTACAAGAAACTTTGCTCATGCTATTGATTTCTACATGGCTACATAGGAGAAGTCTGCCACCTGCTCCCAGCAAGGGACTTCACCTACTACTCAATTTTAGATCATCTAGAGTCCTCAAGTTATGCATAGTTTTATTCCGGAGTATCCTGAAATCCTCCTACTGGTGGGAGCGCTACATGTGGGGGCTACGTCATGGATTTGAATCTAGACACTCTCAGTGGTTGCTATCAGCAAAGTGAAAGTGTTAAAGAGATTGTTTTGTGTCGTTGTGTAGATTGCAGGAGTGCGATTGTTGTAGAGAAGCGTTGTACCATGAGGGAAATTGTCTGTGTTGTACTAGAATCTGCTATCAGCACAGAAGCATTTCCAGGAGATGGTGGGAAAGGAGTTAACTCTGGGTGTGGGAACCGGAGCACCAGGAGCTTCACCAGTGCTATCACAGAGGAAGATGTTCTCTGCATTAAGGCCAGTCACAGAACATTTCCGAGTGGTGGGGGTAAGGGAGTTAATTTGGGACTGTTTGTTCACTGTGGGTATGAAAGCTACACTCTACATTACAGCAGAGCCTAATAAATATAATATAAGTATGTCAGTAGAGTCTGTAAATTCTAAAGTAGCAGATGGCAGTGAAAGAGTTAACCCAGCTTGTGAGACCTGTTGGGAGGCTAAGAACCATAATGCCGGAGTGTGTGCCATTGTAACATATCAGACTGTTGCTGTGAGTGGGCTGAGTGGCACAAAGAGGGTTAAGCTGGAGCGTGGGAAGAAGGGCACTCAGAGGGCCTGCCTAACAGGAGGAGAGTGTTTGTGAGTCTGTGTACTGTGTAGGGACAGAGTTACGGCACCATATCCATGTGCGGCTGAGGAGGAACCACGAGGCGAGAGCAGCAAGATGGCAGGTGCTATGGTGAGTACCGGAGCTACGAGCGGTGGTGACTTCCAACTAAATCTGACTGAAATGCCGGGCAGGACACTGACAGACACCGGAGTGTGGCTGCAACCCTAAGGAAGTCTGGCGCTGTGCAGTAACTATGAGACAGAACACTTGGGACTGGTATGTGGCGGATGCCAGCGGATTAATGTTAAGCTGTGGACCTGGGGCCGGTGTGGTTGCTGTAGGGAGATGCTATTAAATAGAGTCCCCAATGACATTCAGTTACCCTGCTAGAAAACTGAGAGACAGGATATACTGCTGAAGTCAGGAATACTCTGGTAGTGGCACCAAGGGAAGATAGCAGTGCAATCAAGCCAGTGCTGGGGCCCGGGACTGGTGCTCTATACCCAAACCGCACTGCATCAGACCCAAGAGAGGTGCATCTTTGCTATCAGGAATATTCAATCTATAAATAGTCAATTGGCCGCAACATCTACCTCAGAGACTTAGGAAGCCCAGAGGCTGAAGTCTATGAGCTCTTCAGGACAAGAAGAGCTAGACATTGTGGATGTGGGGTCTCCAAGGTTTGAGAATGTGTTCAGGACCCTAGAGGAAGGGATGGGAGACTGGAGGTCGGTGATGGAGTCTGGATAGGACTGGGGGACTGAGAGTGGTTCCCAGTGTTTCGGGCTGAATAGCGAGGAAAAAAAGAGGACAATTCCCTGTTGATTCAGTGTGCCAAGAATCTGGGGTGCTGCCAGGCATATGTGGAGAGGAGGCCTGATTTGTCCCCTCCTCGCAGCTTCTGCAGGGTACAAGCCCAGAATGAAGCCAACAAAAATTACATACTGAAGTAAGTGAGTCTGTATATACCTCAAGGAGGAGGAGACCGTGGTGCTTTTTCCAGATTGTCATGTTTCCAGAGGATAGTCCAAAAGGCGAGTAGCTCTGGAGTACAGGTATGATTTTCCATATATTCCTAAGAAAATCTTGGAACAAGTCGAGGCAAAGCGGGTCTCATGGTGTGAAGAAGTCTGAGATTCCATGCATACAGTATCCTGAAGCCCTTCAGGAACCAATCCAATCCTTAACTATGGCAGCTTTTCTTGTGCATTAAACAGAACTGGAGTCTGGCCATTTGATATACATGGATAAAGTGTTGGTGTTGAAAACTGGCCGCAAAGACAGGGAATGGTCTGTCAACCTTCAAGACACAAAAGGAGAGATCAGATTTCCTCATCCAGACTTCTACTGCTGAAAAAATGGGGGAGACTGTAACCATCCTGCTGTTGTCATTGGTTGTGAACCAGGCCCCAGATCCTTCTTTCTATTCGCAAATCTGCTGAGCATGGCCAACAACTGTGCACACTTTGTTTCCTAAAAAAAAATGCTGTTTCACACAGTTGAAGATGTTCTGCAGTTGTACAGATGTTATGTACACTTTTCAAACAAAAAAGAGAAAGAAGAAATACTTTGCTTGCTGCATTACCCCCAGTTGTGCAGACTCTGTTGAAGTTAAGAAATTCTTCATATGTTGCCTATAGAATCTACATTTGCATGACCCTCAGTTGTGCTAAACTTCACTACTAGTTGTGAACACTCTGTGCAGGGCCTTCAGTGCACAACTTCTAAAGGTACTGTGGATACGGACCTGCCTTTGGGCATGTCTTTTGAACCAGTGGGTTGCCCCCACACCAGCAAGGATCTAATTTGTGCAATGCTTCACCTCTTGATTCTTCATGGGTGAGACCCAAGAAGAAGAGAGGCTACTTCTGCAGGCAGCCATTAGCCTGGACTGGCAGTCTATCTACTTTAGGTCCTTTACCCTTTACCTGAGTTTAGAGGGGGTTATTCTACTAAGAGTTTGCAGATGGAAACCCAACACTGATTGATCAGCTTGCTGAAAGGAGACCTTTGTGTATATCATGGTCTTCTTTCCTAATCAAATGGACACTTTGCGAAGATATGCTCATGGACAGTTTGCAAAGATTCTTGTTTCACCAGCAGGGGAAGGATTCCCTGCCACCCTGCCCATAGTGTTCTGCTCAGGCCCAGGACTTTGGTTAGCAGTGCCAGGGTGATGAAAATGTTGAGAAATGTTGCTTTAAAGTTATAATGTGTAGGCACCTAGCTAGTTAGGCAGTTGGGATGCTTGTTCTGTTTTTCTTTTCCAGGGCTCTGGAAGACCTTTGTGAACAAAGCACAGCCAATATGTACCAATTTGAATGAACAGTACTATTAGTGCCTGGTAGGGGCTTGGTTGACAAGGTATATTACTTTTTGTCATTGAAGGGGTATCCCTGAGGGGATAGTCCTTTAATTAATGCTTTTGTACCCATACCTTGGTTGGTAGGAATTAACCTGTGTTCCTTCTCCAGGTCAATCTTCGGCTGAGGACTTAACCTTCATTGTACGTATTTGTAGAAATGTGTAGATAATTAAGATTATTGTGTTTAACCCCAACAACCACCTTTATATTGGAGGGGGGGGGGGGATTCAACACAGT
>BLSH010307273.1:278195-292915 GCA_018402905.1 Glandirana rugosa
GACCCCCACGTACACCGAACCCGAACAAGTCCGACGGGACCTTTTCCTCGGAACTTGAAAATGAGGTCCTCTGGGGGGAGAGAGGTTCCCTCAGGCCAGTTGTCGCCACGGACATTAATTCCATGTGACCATCACACGCTAAAACTGAGGCACTCCGTCAGGCCCCCTGTCACGCCAGATCACCACAGGACTACGAACGTCCCGCCGGTACAATAACCATCGTTTGTGACTGGATCACCGACCCCGACGTTCGAGGTACGTGACAGGGTTCTTCTCCGCAGACTAGGTGTCGCGGTCTGGCCCTAGGCGTGCTTCTTGGGACAGTGCATGGAGCTTGCAGCCCCAGCCACTAGGTCAGTGTTTGCTACCAATAACATGGCCGCCCTGCAAGCATCAGGACACCACTAGACCGCACTGTCCCCCGGACTGCCTCACGGAGTCAAAATCGCACACTACCAGTGTACCTTAATTACAGGCACCGCTGTTGACCGGACTCCCTTGGAGAGAGGGGGGTCTCCTGGAGTAAAAGTTCAAGGCTCCTTTTCCAGGGCAGCCTGAACAAGCCCAAGCCACATGCACCCCCAGGTTCACTGCCCCTGTTCTGGGATGCTGTAGCCAGGAGGCCCCTGCCACCTGGCACGAAGGCCATAAAAATAACAAACTTCTTTAGAGTTCTTGTCAGGCCGGAGGAAACACATATACTGAGGTACTACTGGTGAGCAGTCTTTTTATAATGTGGATCATGTGTTTCCTGTTAGGTGGGAGGAGCCTCTCTCTCTGTAAGCCGTCCTGGAAGATGACTTGGAAAAAATGGTGTGGCCCCCCAAAATCCAAACCAGACATTTATCTGAGCACACAGCCCTGGCATGGCAGGATGGAGTGGGGATGAGCGAGCCCCCCCCTCCAAACCATACCAGGCCACATGCCCTCAGCATGGGGAGGATGCTTTGAGGTCGCCCCCAAAGCACCTTATCCCCATGTTGAATGGGAGAAGGGCCTCATCCCCACAACCCTGGCTGGTGGTTGTGGGGGTCTGCGAGCAGGGGGCTTATCAGAATCTGGAAACCCCCTTTAATAAGGGGGCTCCCAGATCCCGACCCCCCCATGTGAATAGGTATGGGGTACATTTTACCCCTACCCATTCACCAAAAAAGGAGTGTAGCGGTACAAAAAAACAAGAGCCAATTTTTGACAAAAAATAGCTCTTCTTCTTTCTTCCTCCATCTTCTCCTGCCCGGTCCTTCTTCTGGTCTTCTGCTTCTTTTACTCTTCTTCCTTCCTTTCTTCGTCTTCAATCTTCATCTTCTTCTTCCTTTTTCTTTCACCGCCGCTGCTCCCCCCGCTGCTGCAGCCCGGTCCCCTGCACATCTCCCAGAATGGGCAGTCTTCATAATGACACTTCTTTTATAAGAAAGGACGGGGCCACCTAGTGACATAACCGAGTGAACCCTCCCCCTTCTGACGTCATGCGTTGTCAGAGGGGGCTGGTCACACATTTACATCACCGGGTGGCCCCGCCTCTTCTTATAAATGAACTGTCATTATGAAGACCGCCTATTCTGGGAGACACGCAGGGCTGCAGCAGTGGGTAGAGTGGCGGCGGTGAAAGAAGAAAGAAGAAGAAGATGATGATTGAAGACGAAGAGAGGAAGCAAGGAGACTGAAAGAAGAAGCAGAAGGACCGGGGCAGGAGAAGATGGAGGAAGACTGGAGGAAGAAAGGAGAAGGAAGAAGAGCCATTTTACACAATAAAGGACTTGTCAAAAACTGCCTTTTGTTTTTTGTACCACTACACTCCTTTTTTGGTGAATGGGTAGGGGTACAATGTCAATAGGAGAAAAAGTACTACACTTGTAGGGAAGAGGCTCTTGTCCCCATCAACATGGGGACAAGGTGCTTTGAGGTGGGGGGGCAGAGCCCCCTCTCCCTCAAAGCACCCATACTTCCCATGTTGAGGGCATGTAGCCTGGTACGGTTCAGGAGGGGGGGGGGGCGCTCGCTCGTCCCCCCCCATCCTTACTGGCCAGGGCTGCATGCTTGGATAATGGTCTGGTTTGGATTTTAGAGGGACCCCCACATAATTTTTTTTAAAATTTGGTGTGGGTGTGTTCCCCTTAATACCCAACACAGACCCGAAGAGCCTGGTTTGGACTGGGGGAGACCCCACACGCTTTTTTTCAGCAATTGTTTGTATATTGCCAAGAACCGGCAATACATTACAGCCACAATTTTAACCACTTCAGCCCCAGAAGAATTTCACACTTCAGGACCAGAGCACTTTTTGCGATCCGGCGCTGTGTCGCTTTAACTGACAATTGCGCGGTCGTGCAACGTTGTACCCAAACAAAATTTGCGTCCTTTTTTTTCCACAAATAGAGTTTTCTTTTGGTGGTATGTGATCACCTTTGCGTCATTTCTGATCCCCGCTATAAACAAAAAAAGAGCGTCAATTTTGCAAAAAAAAAAAAAAAACATTTTTTCTTGCTTTTTGCTAAAATACAAATTCAAAAAAAATATTTTAAAAAATGTTTTCATCAGTTTTGGCCGATTTATATTCTTCCTCATATTTTTGGTAAAAAAATTGCAATTGGCGTTTATTGGTTGGTTTGTGCAAAAGTTGCCGCGTTTACGTGAGAATTAATTTCTGTTTTATTTTTTAGTAGTAATGCCGGCGGGATCTGTGATTTTTAGCGATACTGCGATATTGCGGTGGACATGTCGGACCATTTTGACACTTTTTTGGGACCATTGGCATTTATACACTGATTACTGTGTAAATGCCATTGGCAGTGAAGAGGTTAACCTGGGGGGGTGCTCTAAGGGTTAACTGTGTTCACTCACTGTGTTCTAATTGTATTGGTTCTGGGCTGGCAGGGGGAGGGTAGTGATCATGGCTTCCATATATAGGAAGCCTGTGATCACATCCCTTCCCCCTCTATGAGAACGGAGATCCGTGTTTACATACACAGACCTCCGTTCTCTCAGTGCAGGGGGCCATCATGGGTAGCCGGCGTTGATCGAGTCCGCCCTACCCGCTCCTTGGCCCCCCCCAAACACAGTGAGCACATGAGCACGCCTCCGACGGCGCGCGCACGCTCATAATACTCGTTATCACAGCCACCCTCCTGTGACGGCGTTTTGCAATCACCAACCTCTTTGCCACCGTCATGCTGCGGTCGGCAAGTGATTAAATGACAATTTTTCCTATGGAAAAAGTATTTTCCTATCAATTTCATTCAAGACCATGTTGCAATAATGACTACACCCCAATGAAAGTTTTAGGAGCAAAATAATTCAATTACAGGTGAGTCTAATTATTCATTAAACAGGTGTCCAGCACACAGTTGGTTATATAAGGGTGTTACTTCAAAGAAAACCCCTTCCCATTTCATGCTGTCAGCAATGGCACCACAAGGAAGAGAAATGTCACAAGGCCTGAAAAAAAGTAATTTATTTACAGAAGAAAGGTGAAGGCTACAAGAAGATCAGGAAAGATTTAATTATCAATCAGAATACTGTAGCAATAGAAAGGGAAACAAAGTGATACAAAAATTTAACAAAGATGGAACTGCAACCATCTCACAGAGATGTCCAGGCCATCCATGGACTTTAACACCTTGACAGGAGTTTCTTCTGATGAGAAGGGTTGAAGAAAATTGCCAAGTTCACTGCAGCTAGCTAAAGAGGTACAAAGCCAAACTAGGGTGATTGTTTCCCGTGACACAATATGGTGGACACTGCAGAGGAATGGCATGAATGGGTGTAGTCCACAAAGGAAGCCTCTCCTAAAGCCCATGCACAAAAAAGCCTGGCTAAAATTTGCCAGGGCCCATGCTGAAAAAGAAGAAGATTACTGGGGCTCTGTACTCTGGAGTGATGAGACCAAGATAAATGTTTTTGGAACTGGTGGCAATCAGTTATAGTATGGTGTCACAAAGGTGAGTAGTACAAAGTAAAATGCATAGTGCCTACAGTGAAACATGGTGGTGGCAGTGTCCTTCTGTAGGACTGCATGAGTGCTGCTGGTGTCAGGAAGCTGCATTTCATTGATGGTATCATGCCTTCACAGATGTACTGCTCTGTATTGAAAGAGAAGATGCTACCATCACTATGTGCCCCTGTTCATCATGCATGACTATAATCCAAAATACACATCTAAGGCCACTATTGCATTTCTGAAGAACAGGGTGAAAGTGATTCAGTGGCCAAGTATGTCTCCTGACCTGAATCCAATCAAACCCTTATGGGGAATTCTGAAGAGACAAGTTGAGCATCACTCTCTATCCAGCACCCAGGCTCTAAAAGAGGTTTTTCTTTAACCACTTCAGCCCCGGAAGGATTTAACACTTTAGGACCAGAGCCCTTTTTGCGATTCGGCACTGTGTCGCTTTAACTGACAATTGCGCAGTCGTGCGACGTTGTACCCAAACAAAATTTGCGTCCTTTTTTTCCCACAAATAGAGCTTTCTTTTGGTGGTATTTGATCACCTCTGTGTCATTTCTGATCGCCGTTATAAACAAAAGAAGAGCAATCATTTTGCAAAAAAAACATATTTCTTACTTTTTGCTAAAATACAAATCCAAAAAAATATAAAAAAATATTTATTTCCATCGGTTTTGGCAGATTTATATTCTTCCTCATATTTTTGGTAAAAAAAAAAAATCGCAATCGGCGTCTATTGATTGGTTTGCGCAAAAGTTGCCGCGTTTACAGATGAGAATTAATTTCTGGAATTAATTTTTTTAAAATTTTTTACCAGTAATGGAGGCGATCTGCGATTTTTAGCGGTACTGTGATATTGCAGCGGACATGTCGGACCATTTTGACACTTTTTTGGGACCATAGGCATTTATATAGCGATCAGTGCTATAGAAATGCACTGATTACAGTCTCCATAGACCGAACCTTACTGTGACCTCTCCAGTGTTTACTGTCAAACTATGGGCTGTGCCCTGCATACTATTAGTGCCTTCTCGACACTGATAACAGTGACTCCTCTCCTACTCGGTCTCTAGGCAGTGGATAGTGGCGACAATAGTACTGCCTATAGGTATGTGTCCATACCTGATTAATAATAAAACATTTGAATAAAGAAATAAATGCTCAGAGGTGGGGCGCATTGTCTTCCCCCCCATGACACAGTGTGTCCCCAGATGGGGTGTCTGAGGGTGAGAGGCAATGCACCCCACCCTACCCTTAGAGTCCGAGAGAGCTTCCTTTGCTCCTTTATGTTTATTCTATTGATTCATCTTGTATAACCGCACACGCCTATTTATTGGTTTCTGTTGTATAACGGATAATGTTCATTTTGTACGTTCTATTTACCTAATCTTAATAAAAATATTGAACACGAAAAATGCACTGATTACTGAGTAAATGCCATTGGCAGTGAAGGGGTTAACCTGCAGGGGGTGCTCTAAGGGTTAACTGTGTTCCCTGGCCTTGTTCTAACTGTGTGTGGGCTGCCCTGGCTGGGGGAAGGAGGTGATCACAGCTTCCATATACAGGAAGCCTCTGATCACCGCTCTTCCCCCTCTAACAGAACGGAGATCCCTGTTTATTTACACGGACCTCTGTTCTTTCACTGCGGGGGGGGCATCGCATGTAGCTGGCGGCGATCGAATCGGCCCTACCCCCTCCCTGCCCCCCCCCGAACACAGTCAGCGTGCGAACGTGCCTCCGGCGGCGCACGCTCACAGTGAGAGATATCGCAGCCGCCGTCATATGATGGCGGTTTGCGATATCGAGACACTTTGTCACCGTCAGACGCCGGTCAGCGGTCGGCAAGTGGTTAAGAATGGAAAAAGATTGATGTTGCAGTATGTCATTAACTTGTTCATTCCATGCCTAGAAGACTTGGTGCTGTCCTTACAAATCATGGACATGGAGGTCGTACAAACTACCAGATGTAGTAGATTTTGTTGTGGAATGTATTCATTTTTGCATAAACTAATTTGAGTAAAACTAAAGATTTTGTAATTTAAGTTATATTACATAACCTTACTGTCATGTAATGGCCCCCCCGGAGTGAAGGAACGGAGGTCCGTGTAAGTAAACACGGACCTCCGTTCTGTGAAGGGGGAAGGGCTGTGATCACAGCCTTCCTGTATACGGAGGCTGTGACCACTTCCCTTCCCCAGCTAGAGCAGCCCACACACAGTTAGAACACGCCCAGGGAACATAGTTAACCCTTAGAGCGCCCCCTGCAGGTTAACCCCTTCACTGCCAATGGCATTTACACAGTAATCAGTGCATTTTTATAGTACTGATCGCTGTATAAATGCCAATGGTCCCAAAAAAGTGTCAAAATGGTCCGACATGTCCGCTGAAATATCGCAGTACCGCTAAAAATCGCAGATCGCCGCCATTACTAGTAAAAAAATAAAAAAATAAAAACCCCAAAAATGAATTCTCATCATCCGTAAACGCGACCACTTTTGCGCAAACCAATCAATAAACGCCGATTGCGATTTTTTTTTATTGCAAATATGAGGAAGAATATAAAATCGGCCAAAAACTGTGAAAAAAAATGTTTTTTTATATTTTTTTTTTGGATTTGTATTTTAGCAAAAAGTAAGAAATTTGGGTTTTTTTGCAAAATTTTCGCTCTTCTTTTGTTTATAGCGGCGATCAGAAATGACACAGAGGTGATCAAATACCACCAAAAGAAAGCTCTGTTTGTGGGAAAAAAAGGATGCACATTTTGTTTGGGTACAACGTCGCACGACCGCGCAATTTTCAGTTAAAGCGACGCAGTGCCGAATTGCAAAAAGGGCTCCGGTCCTAAAGCTGGAAATCCTTCCGGGGCTGAAGTGGTTAAGATATTTATTAAAATTACACTTTTCAAAAGGGATGTGCTAATTTATGCTGAACACTGTGTATATCTACATACATATATTGTACATATAAATACACACACACACACACACACACGTGTTTGAGCTTTGGAGGTGCGCAACCTAATGCAATAGACTGCACACACCTATGACTGATCACAAACTGTCTTTAACCGCTTGCCGTCCGCCCGCCGTCAAATGACGGCGGAGCGGAACGGCTCTCGTTCCGGGCGGACGTCATATGACGTCGCCCCTTTAAGCCGGGATTGCGCGGTGGCGGCGTGTCCCCAGGAAACAGCTAGTCACCGACTGGGGTGAACAGCCATTGGGCACGGCTGTTTACCATGTGATCGTCCGTGACGAAGTCACGGCTGATCACAAAGTGGTATTCCCGATCTACACTGCGCATGCGCGCGATCGGGAGCGCGCTGCGCATGTACGTGGGCGGCGGCGTGTTCCCAGGGAACACTGCCTGCCACCCACAGTAAAGAACAGCCATTGGCCAGCGGCTGTTAGCATGTGATCGGCTGTGATCCATTCACAGCCGATCACAAATGTAAACACAGGCTGGTAACTAGCTGTTGTCACACATCTGCGCCCGTCACCCATCAGTGACCCCCACCTGTCACCCATCAGTGACCACCGCCTGTCAACCAGTGACCACCGCCTGTCACCCGTCACCCATCAGTGACCACCGCCTGTCACCCGTCACCCATCAGTGACCACCGCCTGTCACCCGTCACCCATCAGTGACCACCGCCTGTCACCCGTCACCCAGTGACCACTGCCTGTCACCCAGTGACCACCGCCTGTCATCCATCACATCAGTGTCCACCACCTGTCACCCATCAGTGACCACCGCCTGTCACCCGTCAGTGACTACCACCAGTTACCCGTCACCTATCAGTGACCACCGCCTGTCACCCGTCACCCATCAGTGACCACCACCAGTCACTCATCAGTGACTACCACCAGTTACCCGTCACCCATCAGTGACCACCACCTGTCACCCATCAGTGACCACCTCCAGACACCCATCAGTGACCACCTCCAGACACCTGTCACCCATCAGTACCACCACCAAGCACCCGTCACCAATCAGTGACCACCACCAAGCACCCGTCACCAATCAGTGACCACCACCAAGCACCCGTCACCCATCAGTGATCACCACCAAGCACCCGTCACCCATCAGTAACCACCACCAAGCACCCGTCACCCATCAGTGACCACCACCAAGCATCCATCAGTGACCGCCACCTGTCACCCGTCAGTGATCACCGCCAGACACCTGTCACCCATCAGTGACCACCGCCTGTCACCCATCACTTGCCACCCGACGCACAGCCATGTCCAAACTGTAGCAAGAGGAAGCATGTTTATGAAGGACTGGAGAGCTGTACAGAGAGTGACTGCAGGTGACAATGTACCAGGACCAATATTATGGCCGTGCTGGCTGTCTGGACAATTTCTATGGACAAATGCTTTGGCTGTGCTGACAATGTCCTTGTACAAACTATAGACAATATTCCTGCCTGCTGTCTGGATAACTACTATTGCCGTCACTAAACACATCCCTGCCTGCTGCCTGGACCAATGCTCTCCTCGGTTGACACTACTATAAACACAGGTAATACTTCTTTTTTTACCCTTTCCTCAATAGAATTTATTTTGGAGTGTAATTCTTGGTATGTACATGCTATTTGATGATGTGTGGTTCTGAGGAAATGATATGTGTAATTTATGCTCCTAGAACGCCTGATGGTACTATTTGGATGTTGGGCCTCTGTATGTGTCCAGGTTGTGTAAAAGTCTCACACATGTGGTATCGCCGTACTCAAGAGTAGCAGCAGAATGTATTTTGGGGTGTCATTTTTGCTATGTACATGCTATGTGTTGGAAATATCTTGTTAATGGATGACTTTGTGTAAAAAAAATGCGTTTTCATTTTTTTTCCACATATTCCAAAAACTTCTGGAAAAAAAATGACATGTTCGAAAGACTCATTATGCCTCATATATTATACGTTGGGGTGTTTGCTTTCCAAAATGGGGTCATTTTATGGGAAATTCCATTGTCCTGGTGCTCCAGGATCTTCAAAAGTGTAATAGGTGGTTGAGAAATGAGATGTGCAATTTATGCTCGTAGAACGTCTGAAGGTGCTAGTTCAATGTTGGGCCTCTGTGTGTGGCCGGGCTGTGTAAAAGTCTCACACATGTGGTATCGCCATACTCGGGAGTAGCAGCAGAATGTATTTTGGGGTGTCATTTTTGCTATGCACATGCTATGTGTTGGAAATATCTTGTAAATGGACAACTTTGTGTAAAAAAAATGCGTTTTCATTTTTTACCACATTTTCCAAAAACTTCTGTAAAAAAATGAACCATTGAAAAGACTCATTATGCCTTAATATATTATACCTTGGGGTGTTTGCTTTCCAAAATGGGGTCATTTTGTGGGCAATTCTTTTGTCCTGATGCTAGGGGGCCTTCAAAAGTGTGATAGGTCGTCATGACATTAGATGTGTAATTTATGTCCCTAGAATACCTGATGGTGCTTCCTGCATGTTGAGCCTCTGTATGTGGCCAGGCTGTGAAAAAGTCTCAGACATGGGGTATCGCCATACTCAGGAGTAGCAGAATGTGTTTTGGGGTGTAGTTGCAAGTATGCATATGCCATGTGAGAGAAATAACGTATTAAAACGTAGTAAAAAAAAAAAAAAATTATCTTCATTTTACAAAGAATTGTGGGAAAAAATTACAACTTCAAAGAACTCACCATGCAACTTACTAAATACCTTGGAATGTCTACTTTCCAAAAAGGGGTAATTTGGGGGGTATTTGTACTTTCTTGACTTGTTAGGGTCTCAAGAAATGATATAGGCCGTCAGTATATCAGGTGTGATCAGGTGTGATCAATTTTCAATGATTGGCACCATAGTTTGTAGACTCTATAACTTTCACAAGGACCAAATAATATATACTTATTTGGGTTATTTTTACCATAGATAGGTAGCAGTATAAATGTTGGCCAAAATTTATGAAGAAAAATTACTAATTTGCTAAATTTTTTTACAGAAATAAAGAAAAAAAGGAAAATTTCCTATCAAATACTTACCGTAATTTTCCTTTCCTGATGGACTCCATGGCAGCATACGTATGGGTTAACCCCGCCTCCTCTCCACGCCTATAGGACCCCACTCCCATAAATTTAGGCTCAGAGCCAGGGGCCGTGTTCTGTAACTAGCCTACTCCTGACACTGGGGTGGGAACTCCTGCTGCCATGGAGTGCATCAGGAAAGGAAAATTACGGTAAGTATTTGATAGGAAATTTTCCGTTTTCCTGACAGACTCCATGGCAGCATACGTATGGGACTTAACTAGCCATACACCTCATGGGCGGGCAATGCTGAAAATACTGAACCAAAGGCTTTAATTCGTACCGTCAACAGACAGGCCCTTCAAGCCACAAAAAACAGAGGATAACGAAGCAGGCTCTGCATAATAATGAGCCATAAATGTATTGATTGAGGGCCGCAAGGCCGCCCTACGGAAACTGCCCGAGATGTAGACAAACTCCTGGATGAGCGAGTGGTCACCACCTCCAGAGAGCCAAGCCCTCAGCTCTGAGCCCGTTGGATGGCCCGGACAACCCATGCCACCATCATCCTAGATGAGGCACATTTTCCATGTTATTTCCGGCAAAGAATGAATAAGCATTCTAAAGCCTGAAGGAAGCTATCGCTTGCAGATATGATAATATCTGAGAGATTCCTAGAACCAAAGAAAAGGCCATCTTATACATAGCTCACATTTGATTTACACTACCAAGTCAATCAAAGTAGTGCAAAAGTCAGATCACTTATTTGAAAAAGAAGGTTATTACTGAGAGCCCAACTCAGGATACCACACCATGACCTCTCCCATGTCTAAAGGATGCATGTTAGTACTCTAAAGGATAGCAGAACAATTCCTTGTTGCCCATGAAATGATGTCATCTTGAGACATGAGTCAAGCATAGGCAACGGCATCACTCACTCTGGAAGAGGCTTAAGGTTCTATATGGTGATGCCTCAGTTTGAGACTTTATATGCCGACGTGATAGCCACGAGCAAGGTGAATTTGACCGAGGTCTTAATAGGGACAATCTTAGAATACTGTGCTCCAATTCCCGAGGGAGTCGAGAACAAGAGGGAGGTAACACTTGGGAAGCCTCTGCTTACTCCAAAACCTGACCAGGTCATGACAGAAGGTCTGGTCTGAGGGGAATGGTTCTGGTTTCCGGCAGCTGATCCGCGCTAACACAGGGAGCCATGGCGAATACGCATCTCTGCCTCTACCTGCCCGACTTTTGTTTGAATCTCCTAGCATGGAGATAGGAACTATGCAAGCGCACACTAGATACAGAAGGTACATTCTGTGATAATATTATAACACAGAATACACACTAATACTGCCGTGCCACCTACTGGCATCGACAGTTATAGTGTATATATGTAGTTTACGGTACCGAGCAACTTTACTGTTGTACCTCCAACATTATAAACTTCTCCAACTTCTCGGTGCACTGGAAGACAGACAGGTTGATTTTGGACTGACCCCCAGGGACCTGCCAGACAACTACCACATGGAGAGACCATCTGTTGCTCTTCAGTTGGACTCTGGAAAGAAAACCTGTTAGAGTTATTCAGGATTCCGGGGACATAAACCGATGAGATGTCGGTTAGAGTCCAAGGCATACTGGCTTGTAGAAGGCTGCCAGTAATTTCAGAATGTTTGCACACTCCCGTGAAACTGACAGCCCCACCTGTCCTGCATTATCCCCGATAGGCAGTAAGCCCCTCCGTTTGTATTGCTGGTATCAAACGCGAATGTGAAGCAGGAGATGGGGCAATGGAATGGCCAGTAAATGCCTTCCTCCATTGCAGCCACCTAGGGCTCTCTCATGACTGAGGCCTTGTAGATGACCTGCTTCTACATCCTGGCTCCCACTGCTGGGGAAACCCCTTATGGAAGGGCCACATTCTCCAGAGTGTCCACTTGACCATTGGCTACGTAGACACCATAGTGCCGATAATTTTAGACACCGAAAGGTGAGCAGGTGGGAGAAGAGTGACCGAGATTCAGGTAACGATGGAAGTTAACGTTTGAGGTCTACGAATTGAGCCAGTCACCTGGCTGGATCCCAATTGAACTTCTTTAGGTGAAAAATGTTTTAGGTGTGTGAGGTCTCTAGCTGGCCCCTGCAAGCTATTCTTTATGACCATGAAGAGGGACAAGCACATGCCCAGAAATCCTCCGCCTTCTAGGGCTGGCACAGCAGCACTTTGCGGCACCAGAGACCTTAGCTAATACAAGAGTATCTGCCTCTTTTACCTTAGGGTAAGGTAAATCCGGGAAAACAAAACTGAGCTGAGGAGGAAATCCGAAGGCCCATGCGTATTCTGAAACAACAGTTTTAAAGTTCCAACAGTCGAGACCCCAACTCGGCCCCTCGGAAACCTGAGGTCAGGTTCACTTAGCCGGCCTTAAGGAGACACCTAGCCTCTCCGCCAGCTTATCCCAAAATCCTGACCAGGTCTGTAAACGCGTGCGACTCCCGCACACACTTGAATATTGTCTTTTGGACCATGTAATCTTCCGGCCTAGCAGGCGCCAGTCCTGAGGCAAAACGCAACTGTGGCCCAGGTTATGGTGCTATTCAGCTCGTTGCAAACGATGAAGCTCCCTCAAGGGGATCTTCCACCACACCTGCTAGGGGCAGGATCCACCAGCCCAGGCCAGAGCCATGGCGCTTACTTAGCCGTAGCTAGCCAGGACAAACCCACAATGTGTATGATGTCACATGAAGCCTCATCCTGGAACCTACCGCCAGCTTTGGCTCTTGAGCTACCAGGTTTCTGGTCGCTTCACCTGAATACTGCGTCCGCACTCTCTTCCACATATTCAGTGCTATAAAACATGGCCACTAGAGCCTAGGCCGACTTTCGGCCCAACCACCGCATCTTCCAGGGAAGAGCGACCGGCTTGCTTGCCTTAGCAAACTTCGACAAGTATAGAGGCAGCCTTTAGATCCTTCACATCCTTATCCCTGGATGGATAGAGCTTGGCCTGCTCAGAAGGGAGGTATATCTCGCAACCTGGCCCATCCAAAATTATGTCGCCTAGTCCCGTAGGAATAGGGAGAATAGAACACTCTCTCTGAGGCTACGTCTCTGCTCTCACAAAGTCGCATGATTCAAAGTGCGACTCTACAGCGTGACTAAGTGCAGCCCCCGAACCAACTTACAGTCTTTCTGTCCGAGGAACTAAGCGAGGCCTCATGAGGCCGAAATGAGCCTGTATCCTCCAGGGCTCTTGATATAGTGGTGGTTTCGCCCTGAGTGTGGGACGTGCCCCATTTCTTTAGGGATTGCTGCACCACATGCTTTACCGGCGACTCCATCTGCTGGTTTTCTGTCTTTTTTCCCGACTGCCCGGGCGTAACAGAGGTCGCACAGAGACTTGTCCTCTGGGACTTGTGCCCGACATCCCCAGCAGGCTCTGTGACCAGAGCGGCTGTTGTGGTGGTGGGAGCGGTGTCTGAAGGAGGAATGGAACGTCTCCTCTGAAGGCGGTCTCCAGCGAGGTAGCGCAGGGACCTTTCCAGAGTTGCTGCAACTTTAAGTCGCATAGACAAGTCGCACTGGAGGGAACAGAGCCCGAGGCGCCCCTACAAGGGCAAAGTGACTCTCTGCCTCACTGTCTGACTCACTTGGTGCCTTATCTGCATCAAATTAACCTCAGAACCTGTGCAATCCACACGCGCCCGGGCCCAAAGGGACGAGGCGGCAACCCCAGCTGACATAGCGGGGAGTGCGGTGCCTAGAGAGGGATTCAGAGCTTCTGCTATGAAGGCTGGATCTTGACAGTGACTTATGATGACCAAATCTGGATGAAGAAAGTTGATTTTGTGACCTAAGGAGGTCTTACTGAACTCCTGCCGTGTACTGTGAATCTGACCTAGAAGGACACAAAAAAAAAAAGCACAAAATAGGGTAGAAAAGAAAACCAACAGTGTGCCCAGGCAAGCAAAGGGTTAAACACCCTCTCAAACTTTTTACACAAGGGCTGGCCACAGGGGGAGCAGTAATACATCTGGTGTGTGAACTGCACAGATAACCAAACTGCACAGGTGATACAATCACACCAAGACAGCACACAAGGTTGCATAGCAGAGCATACACCTGTGATGATTGCATACAGCATTGGAGACTGCTGCAAGCTGTCCACAGAGAAAAACTCAATATCAACAGTCCTGACCATTGAACAAATTTCCCCCTCTGCAATGATGCCACTGCTGTCCACAGCACACCTGCGCTGAGTCTCTGGGTAGGAATAACCCAGGGACACTCGGCCATTTCAGGTGCGCTCCAGCCACCACAGGCTGAAAGACATTAAAGCCAGGAAAAGAAAACAGACAAACAGATAAATGCACAAACTGCTGCCATGGAGTATGCAATAGAAAGGTATACATTACCGCACACGGCATCCCCCACGATTATGCCTGGATACAGAGGACGTTGTTGCTGCATGGGCTCAGGGTGTTTATGGCCGCCGCCTCTTAGCTAGACTATTAGGCCGTACTGCTGCTTTGCCTGCCAATGGCCAGGCTTGAGTTCTTCATGACACCGCATCCAACACCCCTCTCCACCCCGCTCATGGCTGGGGGTTCTGGAGATTACACATGATGCCACATCCATCACCCCTCTTCAATCCCACTCACAGCTGGGGACTACTAGGGATTTACATGGGACCGCATCCATCGCCCTTCTCCTCCCCGCTCATAGCTGGGGCTGCTGGAGATTTTACTCAACCATCACCCCTCTTCACCCCACTCATCGC
>BLSH010307273.1:312855-326646 GCA_018402905.1 Glandirana rugosa
ATACACACATTTTGCAGAACAGTGATATGGGTACTCTGGGCTTATTTATACTTTTTGGGCATAGTTTGAAGATGATTTTAGAACAGTTCTATGGCCTCTAATGTTAATTAATACTTTTCAGACCCATTTTGAAGATGATCTCCATTTTTGCATTTTTATGTTTTTATTTTTTTAAAAATATTTAAAGTTATTTCACTGTCCCCATTTCTTTGTGGGGCACTTGTCCCACCCTTACCCACATTTTCCTTCTTTTTGCAGACCTCTAGGACCTTCCTGGGCTTTTTTACAGCATTTTTAACATTTTTCATTAAAATTACCAGAACCCCGGACCCGAACCCAGACTTTTTTTGAAAAGTCCGGGTCCGGGTCCCGGACACCCCAAAGTTCGGTACGGACCCGAACTTTACAGTCCGGGTTCGCTCAACTCTAGTAATTAGCATTCGGCCGTTCCTGACTTTGGAGCATGCGTGTTTTGCACAATACAACTTGTTGTACCAACTGCTTTGTACACACGATACAACGGTCGTATGAGCACTTGTTGGTACGACCAAGTTTTCTAGTCTGCTCATACAACTCCCTTGCACGACCGTCGTATGTTCAACTGTTCTAATCGCGCATACGAACTATCTGTTGTATACGATCGTTGTCCCGTGTGTACGAGGCTTAAGGGAGCTCTGATAGTCCCTCATCAAGAGTGCCTAACTATGTCCATCCTTTCTGCTCCAACCCTATATTAATAGAAGCCGATTGGTACTGAAGTTTGTATGAATGAAACAGGATCTATGAATGGACAGATCAGATCTTTCAATAAACCTCCAGTCCTCCATTCATAGTTAGTGTTTTATTCATAGAAGCTGAAGTACTGGCTTTTATGAAAGAGGAGTTGGGTGGAATTTGCAGGCATAGTCAGGCTCTCTTGATAAATGACTGGCACAGCTCCCTCTGTTCTAATAACCCCTGCCACATCGGAAGGTTATGGTGGCTGGGGTGGGGGGTAAAAATGAAGAAGCAAGATTTCTGCTAAACCAGGACACTGCAGCACAAGGGACACATCGCATTGAAGGTAAGTAATGTCCCTTGTGCTGATTTTTTTTTTTTTTTTAAATAAACGTAGGCTTTAAGGAATCTTTACATTATGCTCTCTGTTTAATAGCTCTGTTAGCCTAAAAAAACTGCTCCAGCTTGTAAGTGGATAGTGGGGATATCAGAAAACTACACCTTGGATATTACATTCAGTGCAACATATTCTAGAAAGACGCTGCTGCCATTTAAAATAGAAGGTCAGACGAAAGGTTGCTATCAACATGTCTGTCTCCGTTGCTTTTTCTTTTACGTTTAGCGAGTGCATAGATCTTCTTCTTTGGCCAATTAGCAGGTGAACAGCGTAGGATGTTTACTTGCTGCAGATCAGCATTACAGCACAGCAGGAGTGGGGTTATTAAGTCCAGTGCCGAATGCTGTATGAAGTTTTATTTTTTTTCCCCTTCATTTCTTTTAATCATTGCTGTTATATAATACTAGACAGTGATTAACCCATTTTCTGCTGCCGATTTTACCTTTCATCTAAACCTTCTGACTCAAGTTTCCCCTCATTAAGGCGTAGCTTCATCTCCTACGCATCTCATTTATGTGTAGAGACTCAATTAGTTTCAGGAAAAGAAGAAGATTTTCAAAATCCTGCAGATTTCTGGGGGATAAACACTTTTTGTGTCTCCACCACATATTAAGATATGTTCTTGAATACGTAGGGATATACCTAAAGTGTATGTACTGATCTTCTGTATTACAAGTGATATCTCCCACAAGAATTGAAGTATTGTCTAGACTTTACCTGGGACCCCCAAAATAATGTATACGCTTAGCTATACAACACTTCCTGGTCTTGACTTTGCACAGCAAAAGAAAGCAGACACCGGAATAAAGGCACCCACAAGAAAAATTCACATTTTCTATTTGTCCTAGTGGAAGGTTGCTGTGTTTCCTACTTTGCCTCATTCAGCTGTGTGTGTTGTAAATATGTATGAACAATTGGCGCTCAAATTACAAGCTACTCGCAAAAGAGAAGTAATGTTACATAGCAGTGCCTGCACCAATGCGAGGAGCACCAGACCAGATGATAAGAGTTCAAATTATTTATTGGTTTACACACCCAACATGTTTTGGGGACCAGAAGAAACCTTCCAATCATAAGGGCTTCAGTTATATAAAAATAAAACCTTGAATGGAGTCAATATAGGGCTTTCCTGTGTGGATCTATTTAGGGAAGATAATCTCGGGACCAGGAGAGTTACTAGCCAGTAGCATCTGAGCGAGCAATCAAGATCCATTAAGCCAATAAATGATCATTTGGTCTGGTGCTCATTGCATTGGTGCATGCTTTTTTTCTGGCAACCTGCAGGGTACCCACTGGATGGTAGTCCTGTCTGTTGTGTTTTTGTCCTCTCATTACTTTGTATGAACTCACATCAAAGTCCCAGTGCCTCTTGGATGTTTTTTGTTCTTCAAATATGTTAAATTCTAGGCTAAATGTTATCTAATCTATGCTGACTAACATGTGTAAGAGGGATGTATATACTTACCTATTTTCAGGCTGCTTCGGTCTGGCTTTGTGATCTCCTCGACAGCTGCAGGAGAGAGGAGAGAATACTCAACAATGGCTGGAATGCCTGTAAACTGTGATGTCACCCATAGGCTCATCCATTGTTGGTGCTCCCTTCCCTCACCTGCAGCCAGGGCTGGCTGACACAGGAGAGACAGATCACATAACCTGAGTGGCCTAAAAGTAGGTAAGTATACACATCTTTCTTACTCAGGGGGTGGGGGATTTTTAAGATTAGTTTAGGCTGAGATTCCACTTTAAAGACACCACTCTTCAGGAGAAAGTATAAAATATTCAAATTCAATGTTTCATGTTTCCCTAATGAAATAGAAGCAAAATATATTTTTAATTGTCAATTATTTAGTACTGAACAAGGTAGAAATAGATACAAAACACTGTACATTTCCTCTGGGCCCAGATCTTCAAATGTTAGCTTCTGAGAAAAATATACACATATAATGCATAAGTCAGTACAAATAGAAAAAAATATACTTTCAAACATAATGTTGAAAATTACAGTAATCTTTTTTTTTAGATGATTATTCCAAAACTTCTTTAAAGGTTAAATGTTGCTATCGTAAGTAATTTTCTATAACTGAGCAACGTTTCATTTCCATTGGTTTGCAATATGCCATGTCTTCTCCATCATTAAAGCTGGAACACTCACTTCAGGTACACCATAAACCTTGAATATCATATTCATGACACCCTAGGATGTCTCCTCCAATAGAATTAAAATGAAAATGTTGCTTTGTATAATATCTGAGTGTTTCCCTGCTGTGCTTTTCTATAGCCATATAGCAAAGCCCTTCTTTTAAGTGAAGGATTGTTTGCACAGGAGAAAATTGTTCACAATGAAAATGTCTTCAATAATACATTGTATTACACACATATATTATGATAATATTATTTTTTTGAATGCCATATGTAGCGTTTCAATAAGAAGATGCTGGAGATAAGTAAAGCAATTTGTTAAGGTTTGGCATGTATCTAACTGCATAATCCAAGAGAAGAGTTTAATGCATTCTTTTAAAAGTCCCTTAAAGTTTGCTCTTAAAGGTATACTTCTATGAAAAACAAAAATTAAACCTTGAGTTAAATATTGAGAGCATGACGATGGTAATCACATGGAGGTGTATACCATCTATGGGGAGACGAGCCTACCCAGGCTGCTAGAGGTTTTCAATACCTCTGTTAAGGCAGGCTACTTTCCAGCTTCTATGTCACGGGCTAATGTGGTGTTGCTTCTCAAACCCAGGAAAGACCCCCTGGACCCTAACTTGTATAGAACCATCTCCCTATTGCAGAGTGATGTGAGCCAAGATATTAGGACTGAGGGTGAACAAATTAATTCTTTCCATTATACCCTCTGACCAAGCGGAGTTTATGCCTCTAAAATCCATGGTCACTGACCTCAGGCAACTATTTCTGAATATGCAGACACCAGGAAACCACATGGGGCAGCGGGCACTCCTTTCCCTTGACGCAAACAAAGCATTTGATGGTGTCAGCTGGCACTATCTTTGGGCCGTACTGTTTAAATTTGTTTTTGGTGCTTGTTCCTGGGTACGCCTTTTGTACAGCTCACCGCAGGCAGCTATAAGGGTGTCAGATAGAATGTTACCTGCCTTTGCACTGGGCAGGGGGACTAGGTAGGGCTGTCCCCTGTCACCCCTGCTCTTTGCCATAGCAAATGAACCTCTGGCTGCCTTGGTGCATATTAGTCCACATGTCACTGGGTTTCAATACGGTGACTTGCATGAGAAGATTATGCTGTACGCCGATAAAATGTTACTGTTTCTGGGAGATACTTTTTCCTCTCTAACCAGTGTTATGTCCATCATCTCTGATTTTGGGCAGTACTCTGGCCTTACTATTAATTGGACCAAGTCCGCATTGATGTTGCTAGATGGTGCATCGGGGCAGTCAGTGTCACTCCCATGCCCCAATCCCTCAGTATCCTCCTTTAGATACTTGGGCATCCATATCTCGCTCACGCTCACAGATTATTGCCACATCAACATGCACCCCCTGCTAACTTGCTTTCGAGACAAAATTAATATTTGGAATAAACTTAAAATGTCCCTGGCTGGGAAAACTAACCTAATTAAAATTATACTTATGCCCCAACTTTTATATGTCCTTCACAATTGCCCTGCAGTTGTCCCATTAAAAACATTCCGGATGGTAAACTCCCTTTTGAGGCTACGGCTCTGGAATGCATGCTCCCTAATGTCAAACTGGAACAGTTGCAGTTTCCTAAAGATGGTGGGGGCATGGCACTTCCAAACCCCTGGATTTACTACATAGCTGCCCAACTACAGCGCCTAATAGGTTCTGTGACGGAACCGCTTCTCACACTCCGCTTGAGTGCTTCCGTCAGTATACCGCTTCCTCCAGTCTGAACATAGATATCAGATATTGTAGCCGACCATACAAGACTAACCCACAGTAGCTTGTATGACATCGGGAACATTTATTGAACAAACCCACCCGGAATATACTGCACAGGAGGAAGCCAATGTGACCACCTCTTTCAATGAACATGTATAATTCTGAATCAAACAAACTAGGAATAGCCTTCAGGGCAAATCCAAGAAAACAGTCCCTCAAAAATGTAATATAGAAATAGGCCGTTGCTTCTCCTCCCAGCCAAACAGAAAGTAGGTTATGAGACCTGATTGGCTGGGAGTCCTAAGACTCCCTGGCCAATCGGGTCTCAGGACCTGCTTCCTGATTAGCCGGGAGGAGAAGCAGGAAGACATTAGCAAATAATAACTTGCTAATGTCACACAACTAGGTGGGCTCAGGTTGCAGTGCTCTGCGCCCCGAGCACAGCCTATTTTGAAGCCAATTAGAGCCTCAGGCTCTAATTATGTGCTTCAAAAAAAAAACCTCCATGTGTCCGGCGCCCTGCATGTAGATTAGGGGCCGGGTGCATGGATTAGGGGGGCTGCCCCTGCTTCCCTAATGGGTGGGCCGTCACTGTCGGAGAGCCTGGAGGCCCAATTGTTCCAGAAACCTAATAAGCTAATGCCTGTGTATAGCCCAATCTGGGGTAACATAACTTATACTGAACTAGCTGAGTTTCAGCAAGGCTCAGATGGCGTGCCTTAGGAGTAACTCTTCTTTCACAGGTTTTTCAGAATCGGAAGCTGTTTCTTTTTAAAGATCTCCAGCGCAAATTCGCCCTACCATCCTATAATGACTTATTACCCAGGGTGTTGCAGTGGAATGGGTGCCTTCACCCACCCGCATCCTTCACCTACCCCAGCCTATTACCGAAACAAAAGGCTTTATCTCTCAGTTTTAACACATGCTCTTGACGGAATATCTGAAGGCATACCCTACAAGGGCAATGTCTCAGTGGGAGGAGGATGTGGGCATATTGACAGGCGATCAGTGGGAGGAGGATTTCAGTTAGCTAATATATGCTCTCTTAATGTACTGTATCTCAGAAGGTATCCCAATTGTACATTCTACTTAGAGCACACTATATCCAGTGAAGCTCCACATGATGGGCAGGCTCCCTGACTCACTATGTGGTAAATGCAGACGAATGCCTGGATATCTTATTTATCTCCTCTGACAGTGCCCATAACTTCATGCTCAATGGAGTATTGCAGGTGACCGTGCCCTTGAACCATATTTACTGCTTACTTGGAATTCTTGAGGAGGTGATCCTAGAGGAGATGACCAGAGTAGCCTTTTCTGATATTTCAGGCCAGGAATGTCATTCTTCTAGGCTAGAAATCTGACCCCCCCCACATCAGTTAAAACATGGATGAACTATATGGGGAACACACTTCTCCTGGAAAGATATCTCTACCAACACAGAGGCTGGCTAAGTAAATTTAAAAAACTTTGGTCTCCATGGCTTAATACCCCTGGGTTGTCTCTCAGGGAACTGGTCCTGATGAGAACTCTACAATGCCCTGCACTCCAGAAAACTCTGGGTACACAGGAGTGGTATATACAAAGTATATATCTTCATATGCTGTAGGTCCCACACCCTCACTGCTTGCTGCCTCACCGCATATCTATGCTGCTTGATGTAGTCAATAGGGCTGGGATATGTTAAATTTGACAGAATAAAGATGCAACAGGTCTCTGTAGTTGTTTACTGTGGATTGTGAGAGTTGTATATGGTCATCTACTGATGCACTGGATTGGAAATTCTGTACTTGCCTATTGTGCTTGGTATTTTCTAAATAAAATCTTTTCTGATTTTAAATATTGAGAGCACAGCCTGCTTTCAGTTTTTTTTTTCAATCCAGGCATTGTAATAGTATACCAGTTCACTAATGTCCCTTTTTGTTGACAAACTGTTGTTCTTAGAAGATCTAATGCTGTTTGGAAACACACCTGGTGCAGGTTCCTTGCTGTCGGTTGCATAGGTTTCTGTAATAAAATGTGATTATGAGTGTCTCAAAGTCACCAACTGAATTTAAACCTGCCTTGGAAGAAGTTTGAAAGCAATTGGTGATACGGTAAACAGAGAGATAGAGAGAACATTACACAGCCCAGGCTTCAGGAAATACTTTTATTAATGCAGAGCTATAAGCTGTGGTAACAGTATCCCAGATGCATTTTGAAGTACCGAAAATCAGGATTATGTACTGTGAGAGATTAGCTCTTGTGGGGATCACCTTCCCTGAGATAAAGGCAGTTCACGCGGCAGGTTCTTAAGGCCTTAGGCCTCATACACACGGACGTTTCTAAAAAAATAAAGCAAACGTCGGGCCCGACGTCAAGGGAAAAAAAACTGCGTTTTTCGGCGTTATGCATCGGCGTTAGTGAGCGTCAGCGTCAATAGGCGTTTTTTTAAAAGATCATCCCTCTGCTATTTTTCAACTTAAAAACATCGGCGTCAAAAAACACTGGTTAACGCCGGTACAGTATTAGTTGGCGTTTTGCGGCATCGGCGTCAAAAAACGCCAAAACGTTACAGCCTCAGAACGTGCTGGCCGTGGGTTCTAGTTTCAGCTCACTAACGCCGATGCCATCTACAGCTCAAAAACATTGGTGTTTTTATGGGGCCATTGACTAACACAGAAAGCTGCAAAAAACGCCAGAAAACGACGGCGTCAAAAAACGTCCGTGTATAAGGCCTTAAAATCTGGCTTGCAGCCAGGTTTATTGTTAAACGGTTGCATTCAAAATGAACAAAACAGAAAAACAAATCCTTGCCATCCAGGCTCTAACTAAATATTCAGCATTCATATCTGAGTGGTGTAGGACTTCTCCCAGACACCCACAAAACATAGATAGTGCAAACCTTGTCTTAGTCCAGTAAGCTTTCAAAGTGTCAGCTCTCTCAGGCTTAATGGCTTCCGAGTCTCAGGTCAGAGCAACTCTTTGCTCTCTTCCTGGCAATTTATACCATCTGTTAGTGGACAGCAGTGGACCACAAAATCCGGCCCGGATCAGCCCTACCAAAGTGGCTGGCGAAACCCGGACCGGATTCCACCATAGTTCGTTGTGAACGAACGCAAGCGAGGTGACGTGTACCTTCCATCGATCACCTCGCCACAGTATGAAAATAATAGGTTGAGTTAATATTAAGGGTGGTGAGTTTTAGGGTTGGGGTTATATGGTCTTTAGTATTAAAGTTCGGGTTAAAGGGAGGGTTGATGTGAGTGTCAGGGTTCAAAGTAGGGTTAGTGTGAATCAATAGTCCCAAAAAACAGCACTGATTAGACAAGAAATGAGTAGCAGTACTCTGCCCTCTTGTCAACAATGTCTCAAGCAACCTTAGACTGACAACACGCATTAGTGCAATGCAGCCTGATTAGCTCTTTGATCACTTTACTTCTCTTTGTTGTTTGGGAAAATTTGAGACGTTATTGGGCAGTAATAGTTCATTTTTACTTGTTGTACTTATGTTAGCAGTAGTTAGAGAATATGTGTATATATATATATATATATATATATATATATATATATATATTTTTTAGCAAACGCTTAATTTGGCTGAAGGATGTATTACTATTTGCAAGGTTTTTCACTTTCAACCAAGTGAAGTCTGATATAAAAATTACAATTACTGATATATATATATATACACAGTGCTGCCCATAATTATTCATACCCCTGGCAAATTTTGACTTAAAGTTACTTTTATTCAACCAGCAAGTCATTTTTTGACGTGAAATGACATAGGTGTCTCCCAAAAGATAATACGACGATGTACAAGAGGCATTATTGTGGAAAACAAACATTTCCCAGCTTTTATTTACATTTGAGCAAAAAGTGTCCAGTCCAAAATTATTCATACCCTTCTCAATAATCAATAGAAAAGCCTTTATTGGCTATTACAGCAATCAAACGCTTCCTATAATTGCAGACAAACTTTTGCATGTCTCCACAGGTATTTTTGCCCATTCATCTTTAGCAATGAGTTCCAAATCTTTCAGGTTGGAGGGTCTTCTTGCCATCAACCTGATCTTTAGCTCCCTCCACAGATTTTCAATTGGATTCAAGTCTGGACTCTGGCTGGGCCACTCCAAAACGTTAATGTTGTTGTCTGCTAACCATTTCTTCACCACTTTTGCTGTGTGTTTTGGGTCATTGTCATGCAGAAATGTCCACTGGTGCCCAAGGCCAAGTCTCTCTGCAGACTGCCTGATGTTGTCATTGAGAATCCTCATGTATTGCTCTTTTTTCATGGTGCCATTTACTGTGATTAGGTTCCCTGATCCATTGACTGAAAAACACCCCCAAAGCATTAGGTTCCCATCACCATGTTTGACAGTGGGGTGGTGTTCTTCGGGTTGAAGGCTTCTCCTTTTTTACACCAAATGAAGGAAACATCATTGTGACCAAACAATTAAATTTTTGTTTCATCTGACCATAACACAGAAGACCAGAAGTCTTCTTCTTTGTCCAGATGAGCTTTTGTGTGCCTTATCTGGAGAAGTGGCGTCCTCCTTGGTCTTCATCCGAGGAACCCAGCAGTGTGCAGTGTCCATTGGATTGTCTGCCTTGAGACATTGCCACCAGCAGAGCCCAGATTCCCCTGGATGGCCTTGATGGTGATCCTTGGATTCTTTTTCACCTCTCTAACTGTCCTCCTGGCCAGCATAGATGTAACTTTTGGCTTCCGACCACATCCTCTGAGATTTTCCACAGTGCGGAACATCTTGTATTTTTTAATAGTACTTTGCACTGTAGCCACTGGAACTTGAAAACATTAAGAAATGGCCTTGTAGCCTTTCCTGACTTGTGAGCAGCCACAATGCGCAGCCGCAGGTCCTCACTGAGCTCCTTTGTCTTAGCCATGACTGTCCACAAACCAACTGCAGAGAGCTTCTGTTTTTCACCTGTTGAGTTGATTAAAACAGCTGTTCACAATTAATCTGGGTAATTAGGATGCTTTAGAACAGCTTGAACTATTTGGAATGGTATAGAACTTTTGATTTTCCCACAGACTGTGACAGTTTGTGAAGGGTATGAATAATTTTGGACTGGACACTTTTTGCTCAAATGTAAATAAAAGCTGAGAAATGTTTGTTTTCCACAATAATGCCTCTTGTACATCGTCTTATTATCTTTTGGGAGACACCTATGTAATTTCCGGTCAAAAAATGACTTGCTGGTTGAATAAAAGTAACTTTAAGTCAAAATTTGCCAGGGGTATGAATAATTATGGGCAGCACTGTGTATATATATTATGTAATACTGTAGGTTATATGGGGTGATATTTTATTTATCTGGAGGTATAAAAGTGTGCCCATTTTATGTTTAATTATGCTACTATGTAATCTGTGTATTACTATTGTGATATAAGTACAAAATAGATTTTACCGGTCTGATAAATATAGCTTATGTCTTCATTTAGTACTTCTTCCAGGAATACGATACTGTGTTTTTAATCTGGGAAATGGACTCATGCCCTGACTTACTGGTACATTCTGCAATCAGTTTATCACTGTCCTATTTAGGGGATGATAAGTGAATCTATGACTAATATGTAAATATCTGTAGTTTCTGAAAGCCCTGGTGCTGTTTTTCTACAAAGTATGTAGCTTGTGGGAAAATCTTAGACATACAAGCCATTAGCTAAAATACAGGTCTACCTGTTGTCAGAGGATAAAGTAGATTTCACAGCCAACGGCATCCTGTAGCTAAAGTGACTCTTAACTTGACAACATGGAAATATGTTGCATATAAATATTTTCTGAAAATCAGGAATTGAGTTTTTATTCATGTTGCATATTTTGGTAACATTCTTAATATATAGAAAAATGTTTTGGTGAAATGAAATTAGAAATGAGGCACACAACTGTAACTGTGAATTCATGTGTAGGGTAAGCAGCTCCTTTAAAGGGTAACTCCACTTTTGTAGGAAAAATAGGAAATAATAAAAAAATATATAGTATATACATTTGCTACTCAAGCAATATCGTAATTGAATGTGATCAAACATTATCTTTCCTTTGCAATCTGCAGCACTGTCATTTTTAAAAAAAATCAATGCAATATGGCAACCTGGAGGTATTCTGTACATAGTTGGGGTATGGAACACTCCCTTGAAATGTAATTTCCTGCTTGTGTGATTGGCTCATTGACTTTCCCAGAAGTCTGTACTCTAGGGAAAAAGAATCCCCTTAGAGAGTACAGCATTGGGGGTACAGTGTTAGCCAGCACTACAGAAGAAAAAGATTTGGGGGTGCTAATTTCAGATGATTGCAAAATGAGCAAACAGTGTGACCAGGCAGTGGGAAAAGCAAATAGAATTCTGGGATGTATCAGTAGAGGGATCGCCAGCAGGAGGAAGGAGGTTCTGATTCCTCTATATAGATCTTTAGTGAGACCTCACTTAGAATACTGTGTCCAGTTCTGGAGACCTCACTTACAAAAAGATATTGATAAAATAGAACGAGTTCAGAGACGGGTAACAAAAATGGTGAAAGTACTGGGGGATAAAACATATCAAGAGCGACTTCAGGAACTTAATATGTACAGTCTGGAGGAAAGAAGGGAGAGGGGAGACATGATTGAAACCTTTAAATACCTCAAGGGGGTGAATAAGGTTCAGGAGGGCAGTCTTTTCAATATGAAACCAAAATCAAGAACACGGGGACATGACCTCAAACTAACTGGGGGGAAGTTCAAAACTAATCTTAGAAAGTATTATTTTACTGAAAGGGTGGTTGATGATTGGAATAAACTACCAACAGAGGTTGTGAGACAGTCAACAGTAAATGGCTTCAAACATGCTTGGGATAAACATAAATCCATAGTCAGACAACAAGGTTAATGTAAAAAAAAAAAAATAAATAAATAAATAAATAAATAAAAAGGGGCAGACTCGATGGACTACTCAGTCTTTTTCTGCCGTCACTTTTCTATATGTTTCTAAGATAAAAGATATACACAAGATTTCAGGCATCCCCTGCAACAGAAAATTGATTTTGGAGAGATACTTCCAGAGGGTTAAAGCAGTATTAAAGTGATACTAAAGAAAAAAAATCAAAAAATAACAAACATATTATACATTTCTGTTCTGTGCAGTTATTTTGCACGGAGCAACCCCGATCCTCCTCTTCACTCCTGTGTGCTCTGTGTGTCCATTGACATACAGAATGGGGCTCAGCCCCCCTCCCTGCTCCCTCCTCACTGGCAGCGATTGCCGGGAAAGCAGCTGCTCTTGTGCACATTACTGGATTGAGATCAGGCTCAGGTAAATATAATAGGAGGCAGGGAGTGGAGCTGCACACAGAAGGTGTTTTACCTTCATGTATAAAAGGTATGAAGGTAAAAAACCTTCATCCTTAAAGTGGTTCTAAAGCCTTAAGCTGTTTCACCTTAATGCATTTTATGCATTAAGGTGAAAAACCTTCTGTGCTGCAGCTCCACCCCAGACACTCCTTTTCCTTACTTGAGCCCATATGATCCAGAGATGTGCACAAATGCAGCGACTCTTGGCGCTGTCTCTCTCCTCTATGGACAGATTGATAGCAGCAGGGGCAATTTGCTCCTGCTGCTGTCAATCAAATCAGGTGACATGGGAGAAAGGGGCGGGGCCGAGTCCTGCTGTCTGTTTCAATGGATAAGCGACTTTCCCTGGGGGCATCCAATGAAGAGGAGGAGCCAGGAGCACCGGTGGGGGACCCCCAGAAGAAGAGGATCAGGGCTACTATGTGCACAGAGCAGGTAAGCAAAGGCATGTTTGTTATTTTTTTAAAAAAGGAAGCTTTATAACCACTTTAACCAGTTCCCTACCGAGTCATAGTAAAATGACGTCAGCAGGAACTGCTCGTCGATCCGGGCGGACGTCATATGACGTCCGCCGCTTCTCGCCGCTACTGCGGGCCCCCAGGGGCCCACAGAGCGGCGATCACGGATCACTCGTCTGCCGGGGGGTTGTGTCGGGGTAAAGAGCCAATAAAATTGGCTCTTTACCACGTGACCAGCTGTGTCCAATCACAGCCGGTCACTAACGGTCCTCTCGTGCACGCCGCTCGTGCGCGCCCTCGGGGGCGCGCAGCGCGGCGATCGGAGCTGAGGCTTGTCCCTCGGACAAAGCCCAGCTCCGATCCGTGTAAAGAGCCAATAGATTTGGCTCTTTACCATGTGACCGGCTGTGTCAATCACAGCCGGTCATGTGATGTAAACAACTGTTCTCCCGGTCACACACCGATCGTGTGTGACAGGGAGATTGCGGTAACAGCTCGTTACCGCCTACTGTGTACACCAAGCACACTGATCACCCACCCCAAAAAAGAGGACCTGTCACCACCCCATCAAAGTACCTGTCACAGTCCATCAGAGTACCTGTCACCTGCCCATCAAAGTACCCGTGTACCTGTCACCTGTCCATCAAAGTACCCGAGTACTTGTCACCTGTCCATCAGAGTACCCAAGTACCTGTCACCTAGCCCATGAGACTACCCGACCACTGTCCATGAACCCATGAGACTACCCGACCACTGTCCATGAGCCCATGAGTCCACCCGTCCACTGTCCATGAGCCCATGAGTCTACCCGTCCACTGTCCATGAGCCCATGAAACTACCCAACCACTGTCCATGAGCCCATGAGTCTACCAGACCACTGTCCATGAGCCCATGAGACTACCTGTCCACTGTCCATGAGCCTATGAGACTACCCGTCCACTGTCCATGAACCCATGAGACTACCCGTCCACTGTCCATGAACCCATGAGACTACCTGTCCACTGTTCATGA
>BLSH010307273.1:326656-345367 GCA_018402905.1 Glandirana rugosa
AGTACTTGTCACCTGTCCATCAGAGTACCCAAGTACCTGTCACCTGCCCATCAGAGTACCCAAGTACCTGTCACCTGCCCATCAGAGTATCCGAGTACCTGTCACCTGTCCATCAGAGTACCCGAGTACCTGTCACCAGACCATCTGAGTACCCGAGTACCTGTCACCAACCCATCAAAGTACCCGAGTACCTGTCACCTGCCCATCTGAGTACCCGAGTACCTGTCACCTGCCCACCTGAGTACCCGAGTACCTGTCACCAGCCCATCAGAGTACCCAAGTACCTGTCACCAGCCCATCAGAGTACCCGAGTACCTGTCACCAGACCATCAGAGTACCCGAGTACCTGTCACCAGACCATCAGAGTACCCGAGTACCTGTCACCAGACCATCAGAGTACCTATCACCTGCCCATCAGAATATCCGAGTACCTGTCACCAGCCCATCAGCGTACCCGAGTACTTGTCACCAGCCCACCTGAGCACCCGAGTACCTGTCACCTGCCCACCTGAGTACCCAAGTACTTGTTACCTGCCCACCAGAGTACCCGAGTACCTGTCACCACCCCATTGAGTACCCGAGTACCTGTCACCTGCCCACCTGAGTACCCGAGTACCTGTCACCTGCCCACCTGAGTACCCAAGTACCTGTTACCTGCCCACCAGAGTACCCGAGTACCTGTCACCACCCCATCAGAGTACCCGAGTACCTGTCACCTGCCTTTCAGATTACCCGAGTACCTGTCACCAACCCATCTGAGTAACCGAGTACCTATCTGAAGCCCATCAGAGTACCCAAGTACCTTTTACCAATCCATCAGATTACCCGAGTACCTGTCTCCAGCCCATCAAAGTACCCAGTACCTATCTGCAGCCCATCAGAATACCTGAGTACCTATCTGCAGCCCATTAGAGTACCCGAGTACCTATCTGCAGCCCATGCCTCATAGAATATACTTCCGGTGTTTGCTTTCCAAAATGGGGTCATTTTGGGGGTAATTCCACTGTCCCGGTGCCCCGGGGCCTTCAAAAGTGTGATAGGTATCAATGAAATTTTAGGTGTAATTTATGCTCCTAGAACGCTTGACGGTGCTCCCTGCATGTTCGGCCTCTGTATGTGGCCAGGGTGTGAAAAAGTCTCACAGATGAGGTATCCATATACTTGGGACGAGTAGCAGAATATATTTTGGGGGGTAATTTTTGCTATGTGCATGCTACGTGTTAGAAATATCTTATAAATTGACCACTTTGTGTAAAAGTAAAAGCGTTTTCATTTTCTTTCCACGTTTTTCGAAGACTTGTGAAAAAAAATGAACCATTCAAAAGACTCATAATGCCTCATAGATTATACGTTGGGGTGTTTGCTTTCCAAAATGGGGTCATTTTGTGGGCAATTCCATTGTCCTGGTGCTCCAGGGCCTTCAAAAGTGTAATGGGTCTTTAGGAAATTAGATGTGAAATTTCTGCTCCTAGAATGCCTGACGGTGCTCCCTGCATGTTGGACCTCTCTATGTGGCCAGGCTGTGAAAAAGTTTCACACATGTGGTATCGCCATACTCGGGGACATTAGCAGAATGTATTTTGGGGTGTAATTGGAAGTATGCATATGCTGTGTGTGAGAAATAACTTGTTGTTTTGACAATTTTGTGCAAAAAAAAAAAAAAAATAATAATTTCTTAATTTTCCCAAGAATTGTGGGAAAAAAGTACAACTTCAAAAAACTCGCCATGCCTCTTGCTAAATACCTTGGAATGTCTACTTTTCAAAATGGGGTCATTTGGGGGGTATTTGTACTTTCCCGACATTTCAGGGCCTCAAGAAATGAGATAAGCCATCAGTGCATCAGGTGTGATCAATTTTCAATGATTTGGACCATAGTTTGTAGACTCTATAACTTTCACACAGACCAAATAATATACACTTATTTGGGTTATTTTTACCAAAGGTAGGTAGCAGTATAGGTTTTGGCCCAAATTTATGGACAAAAATTACATATTTGCTAAATTTTATCACAGAAACTAAAAAAAAAGTGTTTTTTTTCCCAAAATGTTCGCACTTTTTTGAATTATGTCGCAAAAAATAAAAAATCCAGAGGTTCTTAAATACCACCAAAAGAAAGCTCTATTTGTGTGAAAAAAATGATAAAAATTTTGTTTGGATGCAGTGTAGCATGAGAGAGTAATTGTCATTCAAAGTGTGAGAGCGCTGAAAGCTGAAAATTGGTCTGGGCAGGAAGGGGGTATAAACGTCTGGTATTGAAGTGGTTAATAAGTTCTTTAATCATTTCCCGACTGTGCTATAGCTGAAAGATGGCTACAGCATGGTCGTCCAGTTCTGGGAGGGTATCAATTGACATCCTCCCAGAACCCCGCCCCCCCGCATGCACTCGGGGCGTGCATCGGGTGCTCTCTGTGATCACTGTATTCACTGGACACAGCTCATCACAGATCGAGGTAAAGGGCCAATCACAGCGGCCCTTTACCAAGTGATCAGCTGTGTCAAATCACAGCTCATCAAATGTAAATAAATGACGATTATTGGCATTTCATTTCCTCAGTGCTGTCACTGCGTGAGAAAAGGAAAGTCGATAACCAGCTATTATTTGACAGGGGACATTTACACTGATAATCAGTGTCCTGATCATCAGTGCAGCATATCAGTGTACATCAGTGCAGCATATCTGTGTCCATCAGCGCAGCATATCAGTGCCTATCAGTGCCACCTTATGAATGCAGCCTCATTAGTGCCTCCTTATCAGTGGCCATCAGTGCAGCTTATCAGTGCCCATCAGTGCCGCCTTATTAAGGCCCATCAGTGCAGCCTATCAGTGCACATCAGTGCAGCCTCATCAGCACACATCAGTGAAGAAGAAAAATTACTTATTTGCATTTTATAACAGAAACTAAGAAAAAGGGGTTTGTTTTTTTTTCCCCAAAATTTTCTGTCTTTTTTTCATTTGTTCAGCAAAAAATAAAAAGCCCTGTGGCGATTAAATACCACCAAAAGAAAACGCTATCTGTCTCAAAATATTGTTAAAAATGTATTTTAGGTACAGTGTTGCATGGACGTGCAATTGTCATTCAAAGTGCGAGAGCACTGAAAGTTGAAAATTGGCCTGGTCATGGTGAAAGCTCCCAGTAGGCAAGTAGTTAAAGTGGAAGTAAACTCTCCTATAATTTTCAGCCAAGGAAGCTGCCATTTTGGCCTCTGTTTATTCCTCAACTGCCATGATGCTGCACATATGATCAGTTATGGCACCAGCTTTTGGATGGTTTGACGGTTTGGTTGAGAGCACAACCAATGTGAAGTTACATTCCTGGCATGTGCCGGTAATGGAAGAGTTTTTTTTTAAACTATTAAATCGATGGGTTTACTTCCACTTTAAATCCTAAAGCAAACATTTATTGTACTGCAGGTTACCAATTACTAGATTGGATGGCAGTGTTAGTTTCCTTTTTTAGGCTTTCTTTCTTCTTTTTTCATCTGGTGCTCCAACCAACAAGGATTTTATTTTATAATGCAAAACCCTTTTCCCAAAAGGAAAAAAACTGGCAGGCATTTGGCTTCAGTTTGTTAGTGTATCTAAATCTGCTAATACATTTAACATTACTCTTCCTCAATAAGCACAATTCTGCTGTCTGCTCTGCCTCCTGTGTTTTTTCATTAAGATTTGTGTCTCACTAGTACAGGATATGTTTTACTGGCCAGATCACCAGGTGAAAATAGAGACCAAAGAAAAGAATACTGATGCAACCACCACATCTAATGATTGGTAATCTGCAATATTTTTGGTTTTGCATTTAGTACTGCTTTAAGTACTTCTAAAAGACTGCTGACATAATTAATAATGAACAAATCACTCCCATCAATATAGATAAACAAACCGCTAAGAATACAGGTAGGAATATGCAACTCAATGTGTGAAAATCCTTGCAATGTACATTGACCACCCAGAAATGGTCGACCAAAGAAGTTGAGTGAACATGCTCAGCGTCATATGCAGAGGTTGTCTTTGGGAAATAGACATATGAGCACTGCCAGCATTGCTGCAGAAGTTGAAGGGGTGGGGGGTCAGCCTGTCATTGCTCAGACCATACGCCACACACTGCATCAAAATTGTCTGCATGGCTGTCGTCCCAGAAGGAAGCCTCTTCTAAAGATGATACACAAGAAACCCCACAAACAGTTTGCTGAAGACAAGCAGACTAAGGACATGGATTACTGAAACTATGTCCTGTGGTCTGATAAGACCAAGATAAACTTATTTGGTTCAGATGGTGTCAAGCGTGTGTGTCGGTAACCAGGTGAGGAGTACAAAGACAAGTGTGTCTTGCCTACAGTCAAGCATGGTGGTGGGAGTGTCATGGTCTGGGGCTGCATGAGTGCTGCTGGCACTGGGGAGCTACAGTTCATTGAGGGAACCATGAATGCCAACATGTACTGTGACATACTGAAGCATAGCATGATCCCCACCCTTTGGAGACTGGGCCGCAGGGCAGTATTCCAACATGATAACAATCACAAACGCACCTCCAAGATTACCACTGCCTTGCTAAAGAAGCTGATGGTAAAGGTGATGGATTGGTCAAGCATGTCTCCAGACCTAATCCCTATTGAGCATCTGTGGGGCATCCTCAAACCAAAGGTGGAGGAGCGCAAGGTTTCTAACATCCACCAGCTCCGTGACGTCATCATGGAGGAGTGGAAGAGGACTCCAGTGGTAACCCGTGAAGCTCTCATGAACCCCATACCCAAGAGGGTTAAGGCAGTGCTGGAAAATAATGGTGGCCATACAAAATATTGACACTTTGGGCCAAATTTTTATTTAGGGGGGTACTCACTTTTGTTGCCAGTGGTTTAGATATTAATGGCTGTGTGTTAAGATGTTTTGAGGGGACAGCAAATTTACACTGTTATACAAGCTGTACACTCACTACTTTACAGTGTAGCAAAGTGTAATTTCTTTAGTGTTGTGAAGATATAATAAAATATTTACAAAAATGTGAGGGTTGTACTCACTTTTGTGAAATACTGTACATACACAATGTGATTCAAAAAGGATAGTGCAAAATGAAAGCTGATTTATTCATAATGGAATGAACCTACACAATTGTATTATTATGAGAAGACACATTAACTATCCAAGTTTTTTTCACATTAAAAGTTTATTGAAGTATTATTTAGTTTACAACATCCCAACTGTAGATATGACTACACATAACATTTCATTGATCGGAAAGCAAGTCGCCTGATTATATGGTACCATAATAACTGGTACATATGGTGGAGGTAGGCTCCAAGGCCAACTTTAAACATTCATTAAACAGTAGTCACATGGCACCTTGCTTGTACTAAGTAGTGTGATAACAGTCAAAACATCAATCGACCATTATCATATTAAACAATAATTTGTGGCTATATCTATATTAAGAAGTTGGGCGTAATAAAAAGTAGAGAAAGGGAAGAAAAAAAAAGGAAAGAAAAATAAAAGAGAGTTGATGTGGATCAAGCATCCAAGTGTCAAATGCCTTCTGCTAAACAGGGCTGGGAGTGGTTAGTCTGGGTGCAGTGTGGCAATACTCCCCTGAATTCTATTGTTTCATCAAAATTTCATAATCCTTAGTATACTTAACCACCTCCTATCCGCGCTATAGCCAGATGACGGCTACAGCGCGGCTCTAAAATGCCGGGAGGACGTCTATTGACGTCCTCCCATTCGGCTCGTGCTGGGCGCGCTCTGCTGCGGGAGCGTGCCCGCGGGTCGGGCGGACCCGATGTCCGCCGGAGACCCGCAATCTCCTTACAGAGAGGAGGAACGGGGAACCGCCGAAGTAAACACGGCGGTTCCCCGTTCTGTGAGGGGGGGCATGACAGATCTACTGACCCCTGTCACTGGGATCAGTTAGATCTGTCATGCCCCTGTCAACCCCGCCCCCCCCACAGTTAGAACACACCCTGGGAACATAGATAACCCCTTCACTGCCCCCTGCAGGTTAACCCCTTCACTGCCAATTACATTTATACAGTAATCAGTGGATATTTACATTTCTGATCGCTGTATAAATGTCATTGGTCCCAAAAAAGTGTCAAAAACATCCGACATGTCCGCCCCGATATCGCAGTACCGATAAAAATCGCAGATCGCCGCCATTACCAGTAAAAAAAATAAATAAATAAAACCGCCATAAATCAATGTCCATAGTTTGTAGGCGCTATAACTTTTGCGCAACCCAATCAATAAACGCCGATTGCGATTTTTTTATCCAAAAATATGTACAAGAATATATATCAGCCAAAACTGATGAATAAATTTGTTTTTTTATTTTTTATTTTTGGATATTTATTATAGCAAAAAGGAAAAAATATTGTTTTTTTTTCAAGATTGTTGCCCTTTTTTTGTTTATAGCAGCGATCAGAAATGACGCAGAGGTGATCAAATACCACCAAAAGAAAGCTATATTTGTGGGAAAAAAAGGACGCAAATTTTGTTTGGGTACAACGTCGCACGACCGCGCAATTGTCATTCAAAGAGCAACGTCGCTGAAAACTGAAAATTGGTCCGGGCAGGAGGGGGGTTTAAGTGCCCAGTAAGGAAGTGGTTAAAGATTAACCATGGCTGTCATGTCTTATGGAAACTCTCAGCCCTTTCATGTGCTTGTGCTGGAGTCTTTTCCATGTCGCAGATGTCCGCTACTTTGTGCCTCTGGATTAGAGATTTGGCCGCATTTAGAAGAGTGAATTTTTATATTTTTTCAATGTGAAGCGTGTTACTTGTAGTAAGCAGCAAGGAGCGTCTAGGGTGAGAGAGGTATCTGTGATTTTGCGAGTAGTCTCCCTGACCTTATCCCAGTAGGGTGCAAGTAACCGACATCTCCATCAAATATAGACTAGTGTACCAATATCCTTTTGGCATCTCCAGCAGGTCGCGAGAGTTTGTGGGTTCCACTTATGGAGTTTTGCTGGAGTATTGTACCACATTGTGTGAGGCTTGTAGGCAGTCTCCTGCACTTTCGTGTTTATAGAGCATTTGTGCACTAGGATGCATGCATACACCCATTGGTTGACTGAGATCTCCATCTGCAGTTCTTCCAACCATTTCCTCTTGAGTCCTCCAGTAACACTGGGTTTAGAGGCTTGGAGCCACGAGTACAATATTGAGGTCCTTTTGTTAAATTGTTCACCTTTATGGCATACCAATTCAAACTCTGTAAGTGGTCTATAGAAATCTTCTTATTTTTCCCCTGTAAATAGCTACGGATCTGTAATTAAGAACAAAGGGGCATCTGCGGTAGTTTTTTTTTTCGGTCTTTATGGCTAGCCAGTCTTTCATTTTGTTCCCATGGAAGCAGTCTCCCACTAGTAGTGGGGTGTCTCGGAAAGTGTTGCTTGTAACGTTGGGTTGTCTACTCCCGGAACAAAGTCTGGGTTGTTTCTCAGTGGGGTAATAGGTCCTAGCGGTGAGGAGATGTCTGAGCTTTTGATTATCGCATGGAAGAAGTTAAGAGTGATACCTGTAATAGGGTTTTGTTTCAAGTTGTTGGAATAGCTCTTCCAGGGGATCCACGTGGAGTATTTTAGTGGCAATGGAATCAAAGCTGATTCCAGGGAGACCCAGTCTTTGCTTTGGTTATGACAGTGCCAGCCAATTACTCTGGTGAGGTGGGATGCATAATAATAGTTCCTAAAGCTGGGTAAACCCATTCCTCCATGTTCTTTTGGGCCTAGTCAGGAGTGTGAATGGAATTTGGTGGTTTTGGTGACACCACAAGAACCTCAATTAGATGGATTGCAATGTGTTGAAGAATATTTGGGGGATTCTCACTGGCAATGATCTCATGAGATATAGCAGCCTGGGCAGGGTAACCATCTTTATTATCGCTGCCCTGCCGAACCACTAAAAGTGGTCAGAATGCCATCCCTTTAGGTCTTTCTCAATGAGTTTGAGGAGTGGAATGAAAGTTTTGGTCAAAGGTCAAGGATATTCGTGGTGTCAGCCAGATGCCCAGGTATTTGCGAGCTCTAGGGTCCCATCTAAATTCGGAAAGTAAACATTTGCCAGAGTTATGAAAGTTCCTTTCAAGAAAATATATCTGCCTTTTGGGTCCACCAATTTTTCCATGAGCTCAAATTGAGCCTCCCTGCTCACCAGTATGGAGACCCCTTTAAATCTAGCGTCATCATTAGTGGCATGGAAGGCCTTAATGAAAAAGCGGTCTGTGAGTTTCGGTATGTGATGTGTCTTAAAGTGGGTTTCCTGCAGAAATGCAAAATGTGGCTTACCTTTCTTAAGTTCCCTTAGTAGAGAGGACCTTCTTTCAGGAATGTTCAGACCCCTTACATTGTCAGATATCACAGTGGGATTCTGCCCCAGGGAGGAGTATGCCATGTGGATGACTCAGGAGGAAGATTAACGACTGCTGACCTGCAAGACAAACATGTTTATCGGAAGGCAATGTCCACAGTGAGTGAAAGCTATTAAGACAAGTAAAGTTATAGTACAGAGATATGTAAAGTGAGATAAAGGTAGCATAGGCGGAAGAGTATATGACAGAGAGAAACTGTCTTCCAAAGATTGAAATTAGTGCTTCCTGGTACAGTAAGTCTGTTATCAGGAGCACTTTGTGGGGGTAAGTGGGAGACAATAGGATACAGATTAGAATTACACTATAGTGCAATATCATTGAATATCAGTGATCAACATCTAGGAGGCAACAGTAAAGTAGAACGAAGCATAACACACAGCCATAAGGGCTAATAGTGAATCTTATTACACTCAACCCAGCCTTGAATGGCATATAAGTCTTTGAACTTTAAGGGGGAACATGGTGTGGCTGGGTGGGGAACTCTTACCCGCCTGTATCATAGCAACTGGGAAAATACCTTCTGTATTAACCCATAGATAGTCAGTGTGGGCGGACAGTTAGTATGATCAGGATTATGTGACTCAATTCCTGTGTCCTTCTTATCCTGCATAAGATTACCCACGTCCATGGCTTGGTCGTTTAGCAATTTGGGTATGTGAGCATCTATCCTCCCTGTTTTTGTGTTTTATGATTTTGTAATCACGATTTCACTAATAGGCCGTGCAGTCAGGTCCTTTGGAAATTGTGTGGTATAACTGGGCACTGGGCTGTACAGAAGGTAGTGAAGGAGAAATAAGCATAACAAAGTTGTGTGGGTTAATGCAATGGTATCCTGGGTGAAGTAGAGGCGGCGATTGCGTCAGGTTGCACTTTAGTCTTCCTCTTAGACCCTTGGGGGTCCTGCACCAGAGCAGGGGGTCCCAGCTTTGGATCCTCTGCTACGGGAGTGCTTCATCCTTTTTGCATGTCTTTTCCGGAGAGTAAAACAGAGACCGGGGTGAGTACCAGTCAGGTAAATTCACCTGCCCGGGGTTCAGTGCCTCGCAAAAGTCTGGCAGATCGCTTGGTGTGCGCAGAATGTTTTGGTGACCGTTAGATGTTACCGTCAGAGCAAAAGGGAAACGCTATGTATGCTTCAGATCTTTTCCTCTTAGTTTCTCCGTGCAAGGCCCTGCGATTTCTCAAGGTGTTTTTGGAAAGATCTTGAAAGAACAATATGGCTGCTCCATTGAAGACAATGTGATCATTTTCTCCTGGCCTTGCGCATAATGTCTTCTTTTAATGCAAAGTTTTGTAAGCAGCATATTATATCTCTCGGTGAGGCCGTGTCTGGTCCCTTTGGTTGTAAAGCTCTGTGTGCTCACACGCAATCAATCTCTGTATCTTCCTGTCTTTCCAAGAGTGAGTTAAAGACTCTCTGCAGTGCGGCCATTATCTGGTCAGCCTTGACCGTTTCTGGGATCCCTCTCACCCTTATATTATTCCTTCTACCCCTGTTGTCAAGGTCCTCAATGTGTCTATTCAGTTCAATAAAGTGCTGGGCATGTGTAGTGGCAATTCTCTTCAGTTTATGTAAAGCTCTGTCACGCTGTTTCCCTGCAGCCTCCACAGACACCATCTTGTCAGTCAGCGCCATGAGGTTAGATTTCAAGTCGGTGATAGCCACTGAAAATGTGGACTTAATGTCCGCAGCAAAGCCTGACATGTTGGTGTAGGTGAGTGGATGGTCAGAGCGGGACAGGCTCCTACCTGTATCCTCGTATGCCAACTGGGAGTCCTCCTTGTTGTGAGCCGGCGCCATCTTGGGTCCCAACACGTTGCTATTGCGGGCCGCGGGTGTTGATTTGAACAGCTCAGAGATGTTCTTGGCTGAATAAACAATGGATCCCCTTTGCAGGCATGAGTGCGGGATATTGTAGAGTCACTTGCCTGGCATCTGTGATTGCTGGGTCGGTTGTATATCAGGAGTAAGGCTGTGTGTGTGCAGGACCTCCACCAATGTGCTGCCATCTTTGTCTATCACCAGGCCACACCCCATGGAACTATCCAAGTTTTATGTCTGCACTGCAAATGTTTGATGTTGGTGACACAACAGATGTCAAGACTGTACTCCAGTTCCAGCATCACCCCAGGTCATTTAAAGCGGTTGTATGCCCATTTTTCTAATTTTTACCCACAATTAAGCCTATAATAAGGCTTACCTGTAGGTAAAATGAATATCTCATAAACCTGCATGGTTTAGCAGATATGCACCTTGTATGCAGCCACTGATGTCAGGGGCACATGCACAGTGAAATTCCAGAAAAGGCGCGGCATATCTCGCGGGAAAGGATGGCTCATGCGCACATATGCGGGAGTGACATCTTGTGGCTCTGACCACTCACAGCGCTGGAGACGCGCACCCAGAAGGAACCCCCGAGGGAACATGTCAACCCCCCCAGCAGATGTTGAAGGGGTGGGGGGGTTAGCCTGTTAGTACTCAGACCATACACCGCACACTGCATCAAATTGGTCTGCATGGCTGTCACCCCAGAAGGAAGCCTCTTCTAAACATGATGCACAAGAAAGCCTGCAAACAGTTTGCTGAAGACAAGCAGACTAAGGACATGGATTACTGGAACCATGTCTTGTGGTCTGATGAGACCAAGATAAACTTATTTGGTTCAGATGGTGTCAAGTGTGCGTGGCAGCAACCAGATGAGGAGTACAAAGACAAGTTTGTCTTGCCTACAGTCAAGCATGGTGGTGGGAGTGTCATGGTCTGGGGCTGCATGAGTGCTGCTGGCACTGGGGAGCTCCAGTTCATTGAGGGAACCATACATGCCAACAAGTACTGTGACATACTGAAGCAGAGCATGATCCCCTCCCTTTGGATACTGGGCTACAGTCCAACATAACAAGCCCAAAAACACCTCCAAGATGACCACTGCCTTGCTGAAGAAGCTGAGGGTAAAGGTGATGGACTGGCCAAGCATGTCTCCAGACCTAAGCCCTATTGAGCATCTGTGGGGCATCCTAAAACCGAAGGTGGAGGAGCGCAAGGTCTCTAACATCCACCAGCTCTGTGATGTTGTCATGGAGGAGTGGAAGAGGACTCCAGTGGCAGCCTGTGAATCTCTGGTGAACTCCGTGCCCAAGAGGGTTAAGGCAAGGCTGAAAAATAATGGTGGCCACACAAAATATTGACACTTTGGGCCCAACCACACTAAGTCTCTATCTCTGACTCCATATCTAGTACGCTAGATCCACTTGAACTGTTTCGCCTACCAAACTTGTAACAGCCGTCTACACCTGTTAAGGCTGCATTGTTATGACGGTTTTGTTATCCCTGTTCTTATATTCCTCCTCCTTTGCATGTGAACCTATCCATGTATCCACCGGACTGTCTCGATGAATCATTTACCAACAAGCACCGGACACTCCGTAAATATTACTACCCATGGACACACGTCGGTAGACCAGCTTTATCTCAGCACTACTTAACCGTGAGTAAGACGCCCCCAGCACCATACCACAGGCTCCATGTCGCTTAAAATTGTGTCACTGAACGTCTCGCAATCTTGCAAAACAGGCCTCCCTATGGCAGACCGCACTCCAATCAAAGTACGACATTATTTGCGCACAAGAGACCCACTTTAAAGAATCGCAAACTCCTCTACTTGGCCACAAACAATCCCCACATATTTTTCTAGCGTCCAACCAATCCAAAAAAACAAGAGGTGTACTAATCGCCATCAATAGTTCAACAGACTTTACTCCTCATGAATCGATACTGGACCCTGGAGGCAGATACCTATTCAAGGTTGAACTTTCTGTTATGGGAGAGCGTGTCAACCAAGCAGGAACCAAATACACAGTAGCATGGATCTACGCACCAAACCCACACCAATTGCACTTCTTAAACAAAGTAATGAAAAAACTTAACAAATGTAAGCAAGGATCACTGGTGATATGCGGTGAATTCAACACTGCTCCAGATCACGCATTGGACACCTCTAATCCTTCCATTAGACATCCCTCACCTATACAGAACTTTATTACAACCAACGATCTGTACGATGTGTGAAGATGCCACCACACAACAGAAAAAGATTTTACCTTCTTTTCTACTCCCCACAACTCATATTCCCACATAGATCTGTGTCTGGTTGACAAGTGGCTTCTACAATGGACCTCACACTCCGATATTGGCCCCATAACCTGGTCGGATTATGCGCCAGTGAGCATAACAATAACTTTATCTGCATCTTTTAACCCTGCCAAAGTTTGGAGAGCCAACACCAAGGTTATGCAGTCACCACCATATGCAGACCAGATCCTAACCCAAATGCAAGACTTTTTCTCCCACAACGAGGGCTCAGTAGCACAAACGGCTACTCTCTGGTTGGCTCATAAAGCCTTTATTAGAGGGGTCTTAATTCAAATGAGTTCCCTGGTGAGAAAGAGGAGGACACAGTGTCTGGATGATATTATCACTGAAATCTCTAATACAGAATCCCAAAATAAACAGAACCCTACCCATGACCTTAAAGTTAAACTACTAGGCTTTCGCCAAGAGTTACGGCAGCTTCTCCTAGACAACTATGAAAAAGCTCACCGCAGGCTTAAAACCACTTACTACTCCACCTCCAATAAGGCAGGAAAAGCTATGGCACATCGTATTGGTGGCCAACATAGTAAAGCTAAAATCCCACACATTTATCACCCGTTTGCCAAAGAGAAAATCATCAACCCTCATGACATAGCCAATGCCTTTAGCACATACTATGACTCCCTCTACAATCTCAAAAAGACCAAGCAACTCCCCAACCTAACTGTGATCTTATCAGACAATTTCTATCCAAAATAAACCTCCCTGCCCTTAACACAGACAACAAGCTCATTTAAATGCTCCTTTCTCCGAGCAAGAGATTGGTAAGACGATCCAATCATTATCAATAGGCAATCCCCTGGACCTGATGGTCTACCAGGAGAATATTATAGGCAATTCTCCTCAACACTCATACCCCACCTCTAAAACATATTCAATGATGCTGCCTCCTCCTCTGGTTTCCCAGTCGAAATTAGGATTGCAAATGTTGCAATTGCGACCGGGCCCTGGCTTTCCACCACCCCTCCATGGGGAGGCCCGAAGATGGCAGAAAGGGTGCCCACTGCAGAACTTGTGAATGGGGCCCTGCTGCGGTACCGTAATAAAGGGACCCGCGATAGGAGTAAAAGGCCCCAGGATCAGAGAGAAGGGCCCTGGCCAGGGGTCAGGGGGCCCTTCATAATTTCTTGCACCGGGGCCCTGAAGGTTCTTGTTACTCCTCTGTTGCAAATAGAATATTCACATTACTCCCATCTCTAATTAACGCCAACCAAACAGGATTTGTCCCAGGCAGACAAACCTCTGACGCCACCAGAAGACTCATCAATATTATACACTCAGCCAATGCCAATGGAACGCCTTCTTTGCTTCTCTCTTTAGATGCAGAGAAGGTCTTCGACAGAGTACATTGGGGTTACGTGGAGGAAGCTCTCCTTAAGTTTGGACTTAAAGGCCACATACTATCCGTCATCATGACATTATACTCTAAGCCAAGGATATGCAATTTAGCGGACCTCCAGCTGTTGCAAAGCTACAAACCCCATCATGCCTCTGCCTCTGGGTGTCATGCTTGTGGATGACAGAGTCTTGCTATGCTTCATGGGAATTGTAGTTCTGCAACATCTGGAGGTCCGCTAATTGAATATCCCTGCTCTAAGCCATCAGCCCAGGTATATGTTGCAGAGATGCCCCGTTTCAAATCTCAAACGGCACACAGCAAGGTTGCCCCCTTTCACCCCTCATTTTTAATCTCATGATAGAACCATTAGCAGAACGTATTAGATGCTCCACACAAATCACAGAAATACAAATAGGAGAGTACAATCATAGGACAAATCTGTTTGCTGACAACATAATATTGATGCTAACCAACCAAAACACCTCTTTAACAGCAGCAAAACATATATTAACTGAATTCTGAGCCATATCCTATTAATAAGGTCAACGCTGCCAAGTCACACATTCTAGAGTAGATGGCACCACCCACAACTTATTATCCTTGCAATACCCTTTCCAATGGGCAGACACAGGATAACTTACCTAGGGGTCACTTTGATCAAGCACTCGAAAAGACTATTTAGGGAGAACTACATTCCATACAAACAGAAACTTCTCCATTCCCTTGACCAGCTAAAGAAACATGAATTTTCATGGGCTGGACAACTAGCGGCCTGCAAAATGACTCTCCTCCCTCAATGGATATATCAATGGATATATCTAACCCGCTCCCTCCCTATCCCGATAACCAAAACATTCACCAACTCTCTCTAGACCTTCGTTCAAAAATTCTTATGGGCAGGGAAAAAACCCAGAGTATCCAAAAAGAGGCTTATCAAGCACAGACTAGACGGAGATTCGGGTCTTAGTCAGGAGACTATTATACGGCAAGTATCTTGGCACAACTTAAGGAGTGGTTTCTTCCCCCAGCATCTACCCGTTGGGGGGAAATAGAAAGACACTCCATTCCCAGGAAAAATCTATCAGCATGGCTTTATAGCATCCACTCTAAAGCTAGAATCCCAGCACCTCTTGCCAACCATGCATGCAGCAATTAGATCATGGCGCAAACTTACCTCTATTAAGTGGACTGCTACCCCCATCGCACACCTTAAAATACCCTTACAGACTATCAAACTCATCCCTGACCTCCCTAACCAAAAATGGCCTAACCACGAATCTCTCCTTTTGTCGGATATATCCCAAGGAGACCGATTGAAACACTTTAGCTGCCTCTACTCAACCCTAGGGCTTGGCCCAGGAGTCCACTTCCAATATATGCAGATTGCACACTCCACAACTTTGGATCCCCATTCTCATTAAAGCTCTATCTTAATACTCACCCAGCTCTTTGGGGAAAAAAGGCATTTCCATGGTTTATAACTTAATCCAAGAAAAAACACTCTTCCAAAACCCTCTGGACTTTGCCCAATATGGGCGAGATCTGGGTAAACAATACACAAACGGCCAATGGCAAAAGGCACTATTGTCTATATACCAAGCCACAAAGAACACAAAAATGTGGGAACTTACACAAAAACTGGGTCAAAGCAGATATATCACCCCCAATATAATGGCAACATTTGACAAGTCTATACCTCCCATATGCTGGAGAAACTGCGGGCTACAAGGCATGCTAGTACACACATTATGGGTATGCCCAAAACTGTCACAATACCGGAACAAGATTTTCCTATTAATATCTCAAATCACGGGGGTTAATATACAACCTACACCTGACCTAGGCCTATTAAACATAAACATAGAGAACATAGCATACACTCACAGAAGAGTAGTTACACAAATATTACTAGCAGCAAGACATAGCATAACTAAACTGTGAAAAAATACTAGAGTTCCAAATGTATACAAAGTCATTCAAATTACCCAAACCCACAACACATATGAAATCCTATTTATTAACTAAGGATATCAGCTCATACAAGAAAATGCAAACATTATGGAGTCTGTGGTCCAACTGGTACAAATCTTATGTTTCATCTACTCTTATCACTCATACCCTTTCACCCCTACACACATCTTTCACCTCCTTTCCCTCTTCCCCCCACCTATCCTGTTTAGCTAAATGTTGTTCAAATTTGACTTTGAGCATGAGTAATACTGTTATCACCCAATTACTGTTTTAATGCATAACTCGTTGGCATACTTTGTTACTTACCTGTATTAATTACTGTATGCTCTTAAAATGTATCCACATTATTAATGCACAATAAAAATCATTGAAACGAAAATCAACACGGGTGTATATAACAAATATATGAGACAGGTCTTTAATTTAAGAATGAGAGAATATGCCTGGGTTAAATTAGATGAGTGTTTGGCAAACCCCATTTGAAATTGGGGTACACAAACTGCAAACCTACTGATGATTTGTAGAAGGGGGATCCCTCTTAGTAACTTCTGGCATTGTTATGGCTACTAGGCAGTATTTGTAAAGAACTACACTGAAAAAAAAACAAACACTTTAAATTACAGGCTTGGGGAAGCCTTAAATTGTTTGTTACCCTAAAAAAATATATATTGATCCTGTTCCTTTAAAGCATGTTATACACCACAGTGCTTGTGCTGTGTAATGTGGCCCCTCTATCACCTGAAATACCTGGCTGATCCTGCCTGGCTCTGCCCTCCCCCTGTAAACTGACCACAGTTTATCATGGCTGCTGAGCCCTGACACTGTGGTCAGTTTATGTGCTCTGCTCTCCTCTGTCCCTCCCTGTCTGTCAGTTCTTACAAGTGCCCGCCCCTCCTGTTGCTAAAATGACTCTTAAATTTTCACGCAAACTTCTCTGTTTGCTAATGACAAGTGTCCCAATGTGTGTGCTTTTATAAATAAAGTGCCATTCTATACCTGATTTCAGAGTGCCGCTTGGTGCTCACGTGACCTGCCCTCCCGTCTGACATCAGCGGGGGATTCTTGGCACCTCCCATTCAGACCGAGAGAGGGGAGAGCAGGCTGGTCACGTGAGCGGCGCTCTGAAATCAGGTATAGAACGGCCCTTTATTTATAAAGCATACACGGGCCACTTGCCATTAGCAAACAGAGAAGTTTGTGTAAAGAGAATGGAGTGGCTTAACAACCACTTTACATTTGTACTTGGTGTTATAGAACAGTATAATTTTCATGGATAGCCTCAGCTACAGTGTACCCTGGCAAAGCACATTTGACTGTGGAATTGATTTTTGTTTTCATTTACGATTAGCTTGCATACAGCAGCACCCCAATTTGATTAATTTCAGCCTGAAAAAAATGTTTCTTTTTTTTCAGATGGTTTTAGCATTGACACATGCATTTTCGTGAAGCAGTAATAAGCATGCTTTGGCTGGCAGATAGAAATTGACCAGTGGTTTGCTGAGACTGTCTCTGTTCACACTGGCTAATTTCTATCAAACTCTCATTAAGAATTAGGTGATCGCAGATGATGCAACAGTGCAAAATCAGTCTGCGGCAGGACAGTTTTAATTAACAAGACTAGGTTGAAATGTACAGGCAGATGTTTTCTACAAGAATAAGAGCATGCAAATAATAAAGCAGTATAAAATTGTGCAGCATTAAGAATGTACAGTGGTACCTCGGTTCACGATTGCTTCTGTTCACAAACAACTCGGTCCACAAACAGAAGAGTTCACAAAAAATTGCTTCGGGTTCGTGATCTTTGCTTCGGTTCACAAACACGATTTGCGGTATAGACACCGTAGGAGTATATACTGTAGCATATCACCACAGGGGTATATACAGTATCACTCAGAACAGTATATCGCATATCACCAGATGAGTATATAGCATATAACCATAGGGGTATATACAGTATCACTCAGAGGAGTATATAGCATATCACCACAGGGGTATATGCAGCAATGCAGCATCACCAGAAGGGTATCAGCATCCATCTACCCCCCCCATGGCACTGACAGTACTCCCTCCCAGGGCAGTTGGGACATCAAAGTCCCACACTTACCCCATCTAGGAGCAGGCAGAGTCCGGCGAGCGGGGAGCATGCTGGCAGCGAGCAGAGTCCAGTGAGCGGGGAGTGTGCTGGCAGTGAGCAGAGTCCATCGAGCGGGGAGCATGCTGTTTGAGCTCCGGCGGCATCCCCCTCCCCCTCCGAGAAAGGCGTCCAATAGGATCGCCTGTCTTCTCCGTCAAACCGGTAATATACCGGCGCTTCCTTATTGGCGGAGAGTGGCTCAGTGTTAGAAAAGCAAATCTTCATTTGCTTTTCTAAAGGCTTGTGACGGCACTCTCTGCGCCACAAGCAACAATTTATTGAAGCCTATGAGAGCCTAGGGCTCTAATGAGATGCTTCATAGACACCCCCCACCGCGGTAATTCATGCCTCAAAGGGGCCGGCCACATGAATGGGGGGGTGGTCACGGGCGGCCATGGATAGAGTCATGCTATGCATGACTCTATCCATGGCATAGAGGCAACGAACACCGCGTCTCTCACGGCAGTGTTCGGAAATCTTTTCGTTTACTTCTAAACGAAAAGATTGTGACTCGGTGAGAGGCGGTTATTCCTTCGCGGCCATATAATGGCCAAACTGCCTCTTCTGTCCGCTAGGATAACCTGCGGAAAGAGCCTCCCCCTCCCCCTACGGCGGCCTCGAGTTTGTCGTACGAGGGGCGAGCTACCTGAGACGAGTGACGGTCGTGTGAGGGGCGAGTGACCTGAGACGAGCGACGGTCGTACGAGGGGCGAGCGGCCTGAGACGGACGAGGATCTACCCCATTCACACCCTGA
>BLSH010307273.1:345377-360780 GCA_018402905.1 Glandirana rugosa
TGAGATAGGTACCGGCGGGCACTGGTGGGGGGTAAGTTCACCGGCCGGGGAAACTCCGTAGTTAATGGCACCATCCCCACAGATACTTCGTAGAGTAATCTCGGGATCCGAGACTATCCGAAATTATTTCACACCGAACCTCAAAGGGGCCGGCCACTTGAATGGGGGGTGGTCACGGGCGGCCATGGATAGAGTCATGCTATGCATGACTCTATCCATGGCATAGAGGAGGTGGCGTGGACAGGGGGGGCGGCCCCCGTGTGTCCTTAAAAGACGGGCTGCCCCTGGATTGCAGGTCACAGAGTGACACTGAATGTGTACAGTACTGTGAAAACACTAACAACACAGTATTGAGAAGCCTTTTGGTGTGCTTTTTAGCACATACATACTGTACTGTAAATCCAGTTTGGCTCCAAAGAAAATGAGTAAGCATGGTGGCAAGAAGAAAGTGCGGAGCAGTAATGCAGGTGACAAGAATATGCAAAGCACAAATGCAGGTGACAAGAATGTGCGAGGTTAGTGTTCTCTCTTTTCATACTGTACTGTACTTTTTTTCATAACTTTGTGGTTCAAAAACAAAAAAAATTTCAGAACGGATTAACCTGATTTACATTAGATCCAATGGAAAAATTTGCCTCTGTTCGTGACCAATTCGGTTCACGACCAGAGTTGGTTCACAAATTAAGTTTTTGAACCAAGATACCACTGTACTAGGGACAGGTGTGTTGGAATAACATTTAAGCCTAGGTTCACATGTATGTGGCTGCACTTGATGCATTTTTCAGGCACATTTTGCAGTGCATTTTGCGTTTTTAAACCATTGTTTTTTTATGCGTTTTTGCATGCAGTTTACATGCATTTTGCGTTTCACATTTTTTTCCTCTTTAAAAACACTGTAAACTCACTGTAAATAACTGGTTGCTAAGCAGGGGGCCGGGAAGCCGACCGCCATGTCCTTAACAACCAATAATTCATCAGCTGTCAGTGGGGTTCCCCGCTGACAGCTGAATGCAAAAAAAAATTTGGAGAAAAAAAATTCTGAGGAGAACCCCCACAGCAATTTTTTTTTAAAAAATGGTGTGGGGTCCCCCCCAAATTCATACCAAACCCTTATCCGAGCATGCAGCCCGGGAGGTCAGGAAAGGGAGGAGATGAGCGAGCACCCCTCCTCCTGAACCATACCAGGCCGCATTTCCTCAACATGGGGGGGATGGGTGCCCCCCAAAGCACCTTGTCCCATGTTGATGGGGACAAGGGCCTCTTCCCGACAACCCTAGCCAGCAGGGGGCTTATCGGAATCTGAAAGTGTGATGAGGGCAGGTTCTCTGGGTAATGGCATTGGATGACCACGCCCCATGGCTATATAAGAGTTGCCAGAGAGCTGGTGACAACACAACACAGGAAGACAGCTACAGAACAAAAGTGTTTTTTTTTGCGGGTAACCGGCAGCAAGGAAGAATAGAGAAGATAGCAAAAGAAGACAGCAGCGGGAGAGACAACGTCAGAAAGAGAAGCCACTGGGTGAGATGGCGCATGGTGGGGGGAAGAGACAGCACCGGGAGAGACAGTGGTGGGCAGAGATGGCACCAGGAGAGAAAGCAGCAGAGAGGATGGCACCGGGAGAAGACAGAGCTATTTAATAAAGGTCTTGTCAAAAACCGGCTGTTGTCTTTTTTACATTTCACCCATGTAAATGGGTAGAGGTACAGATGGCCGCGTTTTTGCCGCATTTTGCTCTTTTTTATTTTTAATTTTTTTTATAATATTTTATTTTATTTTTTGGGAAAATTTTGTTGCTAGGCAGATTTAAAACGCAAATTGCAGCAAAAACGCGGTAAAAACGCATCACTTGAATTTTTCTTGCATGCCCATTGAAGTCTATAACATGCAGAACGCTGCTTTTTGCATATAAAAAAGTTCCCAACCCTTTTCAAAAACACAGAGGCACAAAAAAGCATTGATGTGAACATGTTCCATAGGAACCCATGTTAAAAAAAATTCCCTGCATTTCTGTAAACTGCAAACTGCATCAAAAAATGCACTAGTGTGAATTTAGTCTAAAATCGGGTGTAACATGTAATGTAACGTGCTCCCAACGATGAAGTTATCCTTTAAAAAATAATCTTCACATCCACTACTTAAAGTGATTGTAAAATCTTGTTTTTTTTTTTTTTTTTAAGCAAACATGTCATACTTACCTGCTGTGTTGCAATGGATTTGCAAAGAGCAGCCTGGACCCTCCTCTTCTAGGGTCCCTCTTCGCTTCTCCTGGCCCTCCCTCCTGTCCAGTACCCTCACAGCAAGCAGCTTGCTATGGGGGCACCTGAGCTGAGCTGCAGCTCTGTGTGTCCATTCAGACACAAAGCTGTAGTTCGGCCCCGCTCCCGCTCTCTCCTGATTGGCTAACTGACTTTGATTGATGCTGCTTTGTCTTAGCCAATCTGGAGGGAGAGTTTTGGACAGCCGAGGGACTCGTGGACATCACTGGAAAGAGATCCCGCTCAGGTAAGGATTAGGGGAGCTGGATAGGCTGCTGCACACAGAAGGCCTTTTATCTTAGTGCATAGAATGCATTAAGACAAAAAAAAGTTCTGCTTTTATAACTCCTTTAATGGCCCTCAAATCTATTTTTCATGAAATTGTTCTTACTGTGTTTTCTGCCATTTTGTAATGTCCTGAACCTCTCCTGTCCCCCCTCACTATTTGCCTGGAACAAGCTGCCCCCATTAGCTGTGGTCATGTACACTGCATATTCCATGGGCCATACTCCTTCTCAACTGTAGCCTGCACAGGTGTGCTCTTCAAGCAGTTCCAGTTTGCAAGCTGCATTCAGGTCCACAATTCCAAAGCATCAGTGAAACTATTCTCTGTGGGTATGCTGCAGGTGGTAGTGTAGTAGTTCCATGCTGTTTTTTTAGTTTGAAAACATGCATAGCATGCTGTGCGGAACACTCCCAGCACAGAGAATGGGTTCTCACCTACTATACCGAGTCTCGCACTAACGATCGGGACCTGGGACTCTTGGTTCCTGGTCACCTGATCACTGTGAGGGCTTCTGATTGGCAATCACAGTGATCAGTCACTGTATAACCCACCCACCTGTGTTTTCCTTCTCTTCTGATTGGAGAGAAAGATATATTGTATTTTTCTCTCCTTGCAAGAGAGAAAAATTATAACAAATACGTGTGTAAAAAAAAAATAGCTAGATCAAGGTTTGATCTGGGTTAGTGTTAGGGCCAAGGTAAGAATCAAAGGTGAGGGTCAGTATATTTTGGGTAGTTTTTTTACATACAACAAATAACATACACATAAGTGTTATCACTGCGATCGTCAGAAGCAGGATAATTTATTTTGGATTGATCTGTGGTGGTACGTTTTGATGGTAGCAAGAAATATACAGCTAAATTAAAAAAAATATATACTGTATATTTTTTTACTATTTTGGCCCAGTTTTTCTTTGATAATAAAATAAAAATCAGGGGCTATCTGTTACCATTTACAACCAAAAGACAACCTAATTTGTCCTGAAAAATACAAGGCATAATCCACCTGGATACACTAAGTAGTTGCAATAAAATGTACAGCTAGATTTAGCAGCGATTTACCGCTATTATAGCGGTGCTATGGCGCTGCTATGTAGGCGGGAGAGGGGCACTTTTAACCCCCCAAGAAGGGGTCAACAAGGGGTTAAAAGTGCCACCGCTCTGCCCTTCCAAGGCGGTGTTCAGCAAATTTGGAAGCGCCGCCCATTTTTTTCTCATCCTGCAAGCACACCGCCCCAGTGTGAAAGCAATCGGTCTTTCATACTGGGGAGCATGGAGGGGGGGAGTTTTTCAGGAGCTGTACAGGTGCTAGGTTTAGCACCGCAGCACCTGAAAAATGACCCATTGTGAAAGGGGTCTAATGCATGACTTCTGTCTGTAGTCTAAAAACCAACACTTCCTGTGGAGAAACTATTATTTCCCTTATGTTCATTGGCGGACACAGCTCTTCTCATTATTGGCTATTGGGTTTATAGCGCCACTTACAGGAGTAGGACACTAGACAGAAAAAAGAACAAAGCACTGCCTATGGAGAGCCCTAACTGGTATAAACCCCTCTCTGCTATAGGCAAGCCAGTTATTTCTGCCTAGTGTCTCAGAAGTAAGGACCTAGTTGTCTGCAGGGACCTGTGGTTCCATAGCTTTTTTTTTTTTTTTCTACTGTTTTCCTGGGATTTTTTTCCCACAGAGATCTTCAACCAACAGCTGAGCTGGGTGATGAGCTGGATAATCTAGATCCAGTGGTCTCCCCAGTCTGGCCAATGAGTGCACACAGACCTTTAACTACTTGCTGTGTCAGCTGTGACAGCTATATGTCCCACAATCCCTGGGTCTCTCACTCTTGTGCTGGTGAAAGCAATTAACAGAACACGCCCAGACAACGTCAATTAAATAATGAAACCGGTTGGCGCGTGACATGAGAAGTGTGATCCTGCGTTCCTACGGCCGCTACATACACCTACCCAGGTTGTTCACTATATGCTTTTTCCGTCTTGAGACAATGTGAGTGCAACATGTTTTATTACAATTTAATAAATGCTAAGCAGTATTACGCTATGGCCATTTGTATTTTTTAATATATCCCTGGATGAGCGGTGGAGTGGCTATCCCTGGTGTGTTGAAGAGGCTATATATGCTACAGCTGAGTCCATAAGGGAGTGTAACGTCCCTGCAAGCACTTGTTGGCTTTTCCATTAGTTCGGAAGCCAGTTTGTTCTGGTAAGCAGCTTGGCTTAAGTGGTGGTGGACACTTTGCTAGTATGGTCTCTACTCATCTTCCTCACTGGGTGCCTGCACTATTTGGATGGGATATCCCTTTATGCTATTACCTGCAGATGTGCCTTTGGATTTGACATTGAACTATTTTTTCTGATGTACTCATCTATGCATAATTGCTATATGGACTGATCAATACTCTTTGTGCATATTAATTTTTTCTATGAAGTTATTATGTATTTTTTAAGTCATTTTTAAAGCGCCGCTACTTTTACTGTTTCTAATTAACAGAACTTGCTGTGCTAGAAATGATGTGTATGTTTCATAAAATTAGCACACATTTGCAACACAAAGAAATGGCTAGGTGGCATGGACCTGGAACAAGTTGTTGCTTATCTCGCTGGTGAATAGGGACAAGCAATAAGTAGGTGGATTATTTCACAGAGATAAAGGAATCTATCAACCATGACACTATGAACTGTACCCACAATGTGTGACTCCATCATTACAAAGGAAGAAAAACAACACAGGGATAATAACTACACTTATACGTAGTGTGGGAGATTAGCTCGTAGGGATCATCTTTCCACAGGAAAATAGTCAGCGTACAGGCAACTTTTCTTTCAAATCTGGCAGCTTGCCAGGTTTATTGTTAAAAGGTTTCAGGTTAAAAACAAACAAAATAGAAGATACGTCCTTGCCGTCCGGCGCTAAACTAAACAGTACAGTTACCTCACTATACGGTGTGGGGCTGGCCCCGACACCCACAAAACATAAGCCAAAATGCAAACCTTGTCTTTTAAAGTCCAAACAGACACAGAGCTCCCTCAGATTCCTCTCTGGGTAGCAGGTCAGAGCTAGAGTGTGTTCTCTTCCTGGTTATTTTAGCCACCTGCTGGTGGACTCCAGTGGACCACAAACTCCAGACCAGAATCAGCCTTGCCATGGTGGCTGGTAATATCTGGACCGAACTCTGTTTAATCCTGTCTAAATGAATGCATACGAGGCGACAGGTAGCGTTTGTCTACTACTTTGCCTCACATACCATCACATATCCTCCCCCTCTGCTCAAGTCCCTGTGGCTGAGTAACTGTCCCAACCATACAGTGGACCCGGGAGAGGGCATCCGCATTGTTCTGGAGTCTTCCCGCTCAGTGTTCCACTGTGAACTTAAATGGCTTTAGGGCCAGGAACCACCTAATCACCCGACTATTTTTCTTCCTGTTGTCACACATCCACTTTAGGGGGGCATGGTTGGTGACTAGCCTAAACAACCTTCCTAAAAAAGGTAGTACTTCAGTGCCTCTAAGGCCCACTTGATAGCCAGGCACTCCTTCTCCACAATGGCATAGTTCCTCTCATGCCTGTTAAGCTTCCTGCTTAAGTAGACAACTGGGTGCTCCTCACCATCTCTGATCTGGGACAGAACAGCACCTAGTTTCACCTCAGGGGAATCCATCTGTACAACAAACTCCTTTGTGAAGTCCAGGGCACTGGTTATACTCAAAGGGCCTGTTTCAACTTCTGGAATGCCTTCTCGGCTTCGGGATTCCACTTAACCATGCCCAACCTTCTCCCCTTCGTCAGATCTGTTAGAGGACCACCTGTAATACCCTGTAATCCTCAGGAAAGCACAAACCTGTTTTTTATTAACCAGTTGGAGCCATTTTTGAATTGCCTGGATCTTATGTGTCTGGGGCTTGATTAGTCCCCGACCAATAACATACCCAAGGTATTTGGCCTCCTCCAGGCCTATGGCACACTTTTTTGGGTTGGCTGTTAAACCTGCTACCCTAAGAGAATCTACGACTGCTTTTACTCAGGGCAGATGCGATTCCCAATCTGCACTGTGGATGACCACATCATCCAAATAGGGGCAATGCGGCCTCAAGGTTTTATCCATCATTCTCTGGAAGGTTGCAGGGGCCCCATGCAGACCAAATGGCATTCGCTTGTACTGGAAGGACCCCTCGGTTGTAGAAAAGGCGTTTATTTCCTCCGTTAGGGGGATCTGCCAGGGCACCTCCCAACCTGTCCACAAGTTTGTCAACCCACAGCATCGGGTATGCGTCAAATTTAGACACCTTATTCAGTTTACTGAAATCCTTGCAGAACCTGATAGTGCCATCGAGTTTTGGGACCAGCACTATAGGGCTCAACCAGGCGCTGTGGGACTCCTCTAACTCCAACATGGTTTTTATTTACTTCACCACTGCCTCCCGTCTAGCCTCAGGTATTCAGTAGGGTTTTACATTTATGCGGACCCCTGGTTCCGAAATTATGTCATGTTGTAGTACGGTGGTCAGTCCGGGTAGGGGAGAGAAAAAATCTCTATTTTTACTGATTCCTTAACGTCATTTTGTTTCATCAGTGACAAGGTTATGGGAATGTCCAGAGTCATGGATAGCCTGTCCTCTCGATGAGTGGGCACTGCCAATAAAATCTCTCTGTCTTTCCATGGTTTTAAGAGATTCACATGGTAAATTTGCTTGGTTTTTCTTTTCCCTGGCTGGTAAACTTTGTAGTTCACGTCCCCTACTCTTTCCCTAACCTCAAAGGGACCCTGCCACTTTGCTAGGAATTTACTTTCAACCATGGGGACTAGCACCAGCACTCTGTCTCCGGGGTTGAAAGTCTGATATCATATCACTGTTCTGCAAACATCTGGAAAGTGTGTGTGAAACTATAGCAGGGCAAAACCATATCCCTGTTCTTCTCTATGCTGTAGTTTCACACACACTTTCCAGATGTTTGCAGAACAGTGATATGATATCACTGTTCTGCAAACATCTGCAAACTGTGTGTGAAACTATAGCAGAGCGAAACCATATCCCTGTTCTTCTCTATGCTGTAGTTTCAAACACAGCTTCCAGATGTTTGCAGAACAGTGATATGGGTTTGCCCCGGTTTTTGTTAAAGTGTTACACAGACTTTCCAGATGTTTGCAGAAGAGTAGTTCAGTTAGTCCCGGTTTCATTTAAAGTGACACACAGACTTTCCAGATGTTTGCAGAACAGTAGTTCAGTTAGTCCCGGTTTCATTGAAAGTGACACACCCAGTTTCCAGATGTTTGCAGAACAGTGATATGGGTTCTCCCGGCTTATTTATACTTTTTTGACACAGTTTGAAGATGATTTTAGAACAGTTAGATGGCTTCTACCGTTAATTAATACTTTTCAGACCCAGTTTGAAGATGGTCCACATCCACCTCCATTTTTGCTTTTTTTATGTTTTTGTTTTTTTTAAAATGCTTTTAATTATTTCCCTGTCCCCATTTCTTTGTAGGGCACTTGTCCCACCCTTACCCCCATTTCCTTCCTTTTGCAGACCTCTAGGACTTTCCAGGACTATTTTACAGCCATTTTTGTGATTTCAATGGGGTTCGGGGTCCGGGACAAAGTTCGGGTTCTGTCCGGACCCGAACCCGGACTTTGTCCCGAAGTTGGCCGAACCAGCAGAACCCGGACTTCTAGAAGTTCACTCAACTCTATTCAGTGGACAATTGGCAGCAATATGGCCAATGCATGGCATCTGTATCACTGTATGTGCTCTATACCCAGTCCTCTCCAGGGTCCCCAAGACCTTCCTGGCTTCTTTGGCCAGTGACCAGATCTATATCCCATAGTCTCTTTAGCTATAGCAGTCTTATCAAATTTCCCCATGCCCCTGAACCCTGGAACAGTCTTACCGGGTCCGCCGGACGATCTTTCACCCCTAGATACATTGGAGTGGGGAACAGATGGGTGCAACAAGTCCTCAGCAACATAGTAACTCACCACCAGGTCAACGAGTTGGTTTGCGGTTTTGGGTTCCCCATGACTGACCCATTTCATCAAAGCAGCAGGGAGCGCACGTAGATAGTGGTCCATGACCACGCGCTCAACAATCTGGGGACCTGGCAACGTCTCTGGCTGTAGACACTTCCCGGTGAGGTGGACCAGGTCAAACATCTGCGAGTGGGGTGGCTTGCCAGTGCGGTAGGTCCACTGATGCACCTGTTTGGCCCAGACTGCCATGGTGACCCCTAGGTGTGTGAATATCTCTGCCTTTAGGGTCTCGCAGTCCTGGGCCTTATCTGGTTCTAGATCAAAGTAGGCTTTTTGGGTCTCACCGGTCAAGAATGGTGCTAATAGTCCTGCCGGCTGATCTTTTGGCCATCCTTCACGAAGAGCGACTCTTTCAAAAGTCGTGAGATATGCCTCCACGTCATCCGCAGGTGTCATCTTCTGCATGTGGTAAGAGGCGTGTACCAACTTTGGTTCCACTGTCACCGGAGGTGTGGGTGCTTTTTGTAATTCCAGCAGGGACTCCGCAAACTGTCGGTCCATCTCCTGTTGCCTCATGCTGTCTGTGATTCTCCTCTCGCTGTGCTGCAGCGTCTTGGTGACTTTCCTCCCGCTGTGCTGAGGCGGCTTGTGCGACTTGGAGGTTGGTTTTCCACTGGGTCGCAGTCGTCTGTCGCAAGGCCTTCAATATCTCCTCCATCTTGAGAAGATGCCCACTGAATCCACCACGTGTGGGAGATTAGCTTGATAGTCAGCGTACAGGCAACTTTTCTTTCAAATCTGGCGGCTTGCCAGGTTTATTGGTAAAAGGTTGCAGGTTAAAAACAAACAAAACAGAAAATAAGTCCTTGCTGTCTGATGCTAAACTAAACTGTACAGTTACCTCACTATAGGGTGTGGGGCTGGCCCCGACACCCACAAAACATAAGCCAAAATGCAAACCTTGTTTTTTAAAGACCAAACAGACACAGAGCTCCCTCAGATCCCTCGCTGAGTCCCAGGTCTGAGCTAGAGTGTGTTCTCTTCCTGTTTATTTAAGCCACTTGCTAGTGGACTCCAGTGGACCACAAACTCCGGACTGGAACCAGCTCTGCCATGGTGGCTGGTAAAATCTGGACCGGACTCCGTTTATTCCAATCCAAATGAACCCATACGTGGCGACAGGTAGCATATAGGTTATGGCCACCATCCAGCCCCAGGGCCAGCACAGAGGAAACAGCATAGGAGTTAAGGCTGTCCATGGCTGTCATACCCTATCAAATTTCTTGGGACAATTTTTGTTGATATAAGTTATTTATAGAGAGAAAGTCCAGCATTTATAGTTTTTTTCCCACAAGCTCACAGAGGGAGGGGAATGGGCATTCCATCTAATAATAATTTCTCATTTGGCATGGTAGAAAAGGTATGTTAATAGTAATTTAGTTTCAATAGTTTTTTATTGAAGAACCCATTGCAGTTACATGTTATTAAACGTGGTACACACCTCTATGCGAGGTTACCTGGTTGATACAGCGCATACATGGAACCATAATTATAACATTGTACAGATACATAACTAAACCATACAACTGCTGCTTAGCTGCATCTCACCCCCAGAGGGACACCCCTCCGTTATCGACCACCCACCGCCCCCCCCCCGCGCCACTCGGGGAAACATACTGCGGTAGGGAGGGCCGGTACACCGGGCCGGGGACCGTGCCTCCAGGGTCAATCCCTTCCTTTGCAAGCAGACAGGTATCTGATCAACACCTCAAATTAATAAACGTTTTAATAAGATGCAGTAGGTCCTTCATATTTGAGCAAGTGTAAAAAGATAATTAACATTAACTTAAATGAACAAGAACAAAAAAAAGAGGATTATGGAATATAGACAGATGGAAATATCATCTGGTGGGAACGAAGAGAAGAGTGTGCATATCTAAATATGAAAGAGCGAGTTGTGAGTAGAAGAGCATTGTGGCAGTCTGGTGAGTTGTCTCAATTACCATTCAATGCGTACCAATCAATCCAAGGTTCCCATACCGGGAGTTTGTTGTGATATTGACCTACTGATGACGCAAACATCAGTTCATATGTTATGTGAAGATTTATTGTCCTAACTATTTCCCTGATGGGAGGTAAATCTGTTTTTTTCCAATGCCTGACCAATTCCAATCTAGCTCCCATTAGTATATGGGATATTACGTGTCTCCACCTTGGCGGTGATTGGTCTATGGTTAGAGATAGTATGGCCAAACCTGAGTTTTGTGTTATTGATAAGTTAGTTATTTTGTTTATTAGTTGGAATATGCCCCTCCAGAACTGTTGAGATTTGGGGCAGGCCCATAGAATGTGCCAAAGGGAACCGTACGCTCCGCAGTTCCTCCAACATAGTGGAGAATGCTGAGGATCGTATTTGTGGAGTCGTGATGGGGTTAAATACCAGCGTAAAAGTATTTTTTGTGACAATTCCCATAACCCAGCGCTTCTAGTAGAAGTATAAGATATTTTAAGGGCCTTTTGCCATTGTTTTGGAGTATATTGGGTTTTGAGGTCGTCTTCCCATAACAACATAGAAGAGGACTTGGCAAAGACAGATTTCTGGTTGAGGTAATTGTAAAAGAGGGATATACCTTTGATTTTGGATATCGGGTTAGTATAGTAGAGAGCAATTCTCCATGGTAAGGGGGTAGCAGTGATGGGATTAGATCTTAGAAAGTGGGAGATTTGGTTGAATCTTTAAATCTCTACTTTTAGACTGAATTCAATTTGAAGGGCCCTAAATGTCTTAAGGGAGGGTCCTATTTTTAAATCTTCCGCTGTGTAGATCCCTTTCGCTATCCAATGTTGGATTCTTAGGTCTGGGATTATTAGTGCTAAAGCTGATAATGGCATTGGGATATCTCTTTTAATCTGGTCGTCCGTGTCAGCTTTCAACAAGGACGACCACGCTTGTAGAGTTGCCACCATTGTAGGTGCCACTGTGGATGTGTTTGGGACTATGAATTTACTAGATATGAGGAGATCATAAAGGTTTTTACTTGGGCTTTGGGATTGTTCTAGATCCTGCCATCTAGAGCCATTCATGTTAGGAAACCAGGACTTCAATTGGGCTAATATGGACGCTGTATAATAATCTTTCAATACTACGTGTCCTATTCCCCCGGCTCCTCTGTTTTTGAGCAATTTTTTAAATGCGCATCTGGCTTTTTTGCCTTTCCATAGATAATTGTTAATCATATTTTGGGCTTTTTTGAAAAAGGAATCCGGGACAGGTATTGGGAGTGCTCTAAATATGTATAGGATTTGGGGGAGTATAAGCATCTTAAAGGCTGCCAATCGACCCGTCCAGGACAGTTCTGTTCTGGAGAGCTCCACCAATTTCCTGGGTAGGGTTTGTAGGAAGGAAGAATAGTTGTCTTCCACTAAGTGGCATGTTCTAGCTGTAAGTTCTATGCCTAGATATTTAATCCCCCTTTCCCACCACACATATGGGAACCTTGTGGTGAGAACTTCCTTTAGTTTGGGGGGAAGTCCCAGTCCCAGAATGTAGGATTTGCTTTCATTGACCTTATAGTATGACATTCTATTGAATAAGTTTAAAGTATCATGAACCGCCGCCAGGGAGGAGCCAGTCTCTGTTATAGATATGATTATGTCGTCTGCGAAGAGACTAATGGAGTGGGCTGTGGACCCTATGTCAAAACCCTTAATTTGTGGGTTTGTTCTGATAGATATAGCTAGTGGTTCTATGAGTAGATTGAAAATCAATGGTGACAGAGGGCAGCCCTGTCTGGTACCGTTAGTTATCTGGAAAGGCTGAGACAGGACTCCCCCGGTGAATACTCTGGCTGTGGGTGAAGAATACAGGGCCAGCATTGCCTTGAGAATGTAGCCTGAGAAGCCGAAAGACTTCAGGGTGCTGGCGAGGTACAACCAGTTAACTCGATCAAAGGCCTTCTCCGCGTCTAGTGCTAGAAGCAGAGAAGGCCTTTTCTGCACCTCAGCAAGGTGTACGATGTTCACTAGCCTGCGGGTTGCATCTGAGGTTTGTGGGTTTTTAATGAACCCCGTTTGGTCTGGGTGTATTAGTATAGGCATAATGTTTACCAACCTTTGTGCGATCATTTTAGCATATAATTTCACATCTATGTTTAATAGTGAAATTGGTCTGAAATTTGCAGGAGAGACTGGCTCCTTCCCCGGCTTTGGCAACGTTATGATAAGGGCTTCAAGCATCTCGGACGGAAAAGAGGATGAGGCAGCAGCAGAGTTGAAAACCTTTTCCATATATGGGATTAAAGTTTGTTTAAATGCTTTGAAGTATTCCCCATTGAAACCGTCTGGTCCAGGGGATTTATTTTGAGGGAGAGATTCTATAGCGTCTTGTATTTCTACTGCCGTGAATGGTTTGTTGAGTGTTATTAGCTGTTCCTCTGATAATTTGGGAATTGGTAGAGTGGATAAAAATTGTTCTATTTCGTTTATTGAAGGTTGATGTGTATTGGTATCGTCTTTAAGATTATAAAGGGAGCTATAGAAGTGGCTAAACGCATCCGCGATTTTTTGGGGGTGATATTCTTTTGATTTGGATTTGGGGTGAATGATGTATGGTATTTTAGATTTATATCTTAATCCTTTAATTTTTTGTGCTAAGGCTTTGCCTGCTTTGTTGCCAGTGGTATAATGTGTCATTCTCATTCTCCTGGCTGATTTTTCAAATTCATCTAGAAGGACAAGTCTAAGGTCATATCTGAGTTGGGTTAATTTGCTCGATAGTTTTGGTGTGGTTTGATGTTTATTTTGGGATTCAATATTAGAGATTTCAGTCGTAAGGTTTCGAATTATACTCTGCCGCTGCCTCTTAACCCTCGCCCCCAGCTGTATAAACATGCCTCTAATATACGCCTTATGGGCGTTCCAGAGAGTGAAGTGGTTTTGTATTGAGTTTACATTCTCTACAAAGTATTGGTTCAAATGATTATGAATAATGTCTCTATGTTCTGCTCGTTGTAACAAATGAGAATTAACTCTCCAAATGGGATTGGTAGGAGAGGTCGCCGAATCCTCTATGAGGAGGGTGACTGATGCATGGTCTGACCATGTGATGGTGTTGATTGTAGAGGCTCTGGTTTTGCTAAGCGTATGTTGATCTACTATGAAAAGGCCGATTCTCGTATAAGTTCGGTGTGAGCATGAGAAGAATGTGAAGTCCCTCTCATTAGCGTGAGTGCATCTCCATGCATCGAATAGATTATGCTTATGTAAAGTTAGTTGGAAGTGGGGATTTCTGTTTTTAGCCAGGGAGGTGGAATCCAGTAATGGGTCTGGAGCAATATTGAAGTCGCCACATATTATAAGTGCACCCTTTTGAACGTTCCGGATTTTTTTCAACAGTTTGTTAAAGAAGTGGGTCTGATGCCTATTAGGGGCATAGATATTGACCAATGTGTAGGTCGTGGAATTTATGGCACATATAAGTATCAACAATCTACCCTGGGGATCAGATATTTCTGAGTGTAGCGTAAAGGCTACAGTGTCCCTTATGGCTATCAGCACACCTTTGACCTTAGAGTCAGCGTTAGCCGTAAATACGTTTGGAAAGTGTTTATGGCTGCATCTAGGAAGAGAGGAAGCAGAAAAATGTGTCTCCTGTGCACACAGTACATCACAATGGTTTTGTAAGGCTTCGTTCCATAATGATTTCCTTTTTGCTGGATGATTTAAACCTTTGGTATTAATAGACAGGAGCTTAATCCCCATTTTTAGGTTGGAACATAGTGAAGCTGTCCGTACCCCCTGATGCTGGTGTGATTGGTGATTCCTCCTGCGTACTGGTGAGAGCCCGCCGGAGGAATGTTTTCTTCGTGGTGTAGTATGTATGGGAGTACTCACGCTTTTCCACACAGTATGTAATAGATTCTTTCTGAAGAACAAACCAGGGTAGAGTTGACCGACGGGGTCCATCTTTGTTAGGAGCCGAGAAGCAAGTCACTCCATCACTGTCTCGTAGTCCATTCTCTTTTATAAGTTGAAATAGAAGAGTAAAACAAAATAAAGGAAGGTAAAAAGAAATTTTAACATGTGAACAACATCCATAACTGTGGTCTACAACATGTGGAAACCACCATGGGTATTTTCTACCCAGGGACAGCATTACGCTGCTGAATTGCAGAGGGGGTTAAGTCTATGACCATGGCTAAGGAGCACTCCGGCCAACCGCCGGGAGATGGTTGGAATTGTAGCCCACGGTTTAGTTGTGTGTTTTAGAGTTTTTAGCGGTGACTGTTTTCCACTCCTGGTCCATATGGTGTGGAGATGAGTGAGGAGGGGAGTCATTAGCATGTTCAGGAAGGATGTTCCATTCCTTTAGTAGGGCTATTCCTTGATCTAGGTTAGACACGGAGAATGAACGATTGTTCCTGGTGATTGTGAGTTTTGTGGGGTATCAGGGTTGTTATGCATGGCTACCATAAGGGCCTCTTTAACGTGAAAAAAGTGCATCCGGAGAATGACATCTCTGGGTGTTTGTTCCGGTAGATGTGCCGGTTTCGGTAACCTGTGTATTCTGTCGTTACTTGAACAAGTTTTCGGAGTAAGGACTAGAGTGTCTATATCTACAGTGTTATCTGTCTTATGTGTCCAATGGCTTTGGCCGTGTAGATGGCCTTGTTTGTGGGTCTCTACAGTAAGAGGCCTACGTGAAAAAAGTGCAATTTCTCCGGGAATACCATCGGTACGTATTGTTGGGACTATGGGGTGTTTTGAGTGTTAGTGGTCCTTGTTAGCAAGTAAGAGGCACAGATTGGATCTAGTTCCTTATCGGGATGATTTCCTTACCTTGTAGGAAGGACTTGTACGATTACTGAGGGGAGGAGTGAG
>BLSH010307273.1:361595-374900 GCA_018402905.1 Glandirana rugosa
TGTGTAACTTTGTTTTTACCCCCTAATGCGACGATGGTAATTACTAGAACATCTGCGTGTACTTCTATTTCTTTTTCTTAGTCTTACCAAATCTCGTTTTAATCGTCTGAACCTTCTGTCTTGTTCTTCCTTGTTGAAATTTTATGCCCCATAGGGGCTTAGACAGGTCGTTAGACTAGACGCACTAAAACGTTACTTGAACAAGTTTTCGGAGTAAGGACTAGAGTGTCTATATCTACAGTGTTATCTGTCTTATGTGTCGTGAAAAAAGTGCATCCGGAGAATGACATCTCTGGGTGTTTGTTCCGGTAGATGTGCCGGTTTCGGTAACCTGTGTATTCTGTCTATTGTGACATCTATATCTGTGAGATCAGGAATGAGGCTTTTGAACAAGTTCATTGCAAAATCACGCAGATCAGATTGCTGGACAGATTCGGGGATACCCCGTATTTTAAAGTTGTTCCTTCTTGTTCTGTCTTCCAAGTCTGCTAATTTTGCTCTAAACCATTCTGATTCTTTTTCTTTATCTTCATGTGCGTCTACAAGATCATTAATGGTAGCAGCGTAATCCCCCATTTTTGTTTCAATGTGTGTAACTCTCTCCTCCACTACTTGGATATCTTCGTGATATCTGTGCATGTGTGCCGCTAAATCTGATTGTATGGTGCTTCTCAGAGAGAGGAGCATGTCCTTAAGGACCGTGTCCAAGATAGGCTGGTTCTGTGTGGGGAAGGATTCGATTGAATCCGGCATCTCCCTTGTGTCATCCCCAGATTCAGAAGCGGCCTCCACGCTGGATCCAGTGGCATCCAGCCTGGGCTTGGCTTTAACAGGGCTTGTAGATGTTGGTGTGGAGGGGGAAGATGAATTCCCGTTAGGGGAGTCTCTGAATTTGGGTTGTGTCCCCTCGGTTTGTGGAGGATGGTGCTGCATGGCGGACGGGGGAGTGTAGGCCCGACCGCCATCTTGCTTACCTCCGCCCTGGCCAGGGGAGAAAAAGTCCGTTAGACGCTGCGGCTTTTTTTCGTTTTTGCGTTTCCTGGACATCTCTGGGTGATAACCCGGTTCTGCACACCGCCACCGCCGGTTCTGGGTCGCCTTAGAAGGGCTGCTTCGGGTTGCTTTATCCCGCCGTTCGCCGGAGCTCCGAGCCTGCACGTCCGCTCAGCTCTGCATCAGGCCACGCCCCAGGTATGTTAATAGTAATTTGGTGCCTCTGCTCATCGTCCTGTATACCCAGCAGAGCCATCTCTGGTGATACCGGAATATTTAATTGGAGACGACCGTTAATGAGTTCTATCACCTCCCCCCAATACCGTGCAAAACTCGGACAGCTCCAGAACATGTGAAAGTATGTCCCCTCTGACACCCCATATTTGGGGCATTCTTGTGACCTCAGGGGATAGATCCTACCTAGCCTCTGTGGGGTATAATACACTCTGTGTAGTAATTTAACCTGAATCAGTTTGTCCCTGGAGGAGATCATCAACTTAACACTATCCTCTAGGCTATATTCCCAGTCCTCCCTGTCCAAATCTGGGAGGTCAGCTCGTCACTTCTCCCATAGTCTTTCCATCTTGGGAGATTCCGCACTATTCAGAGCCAGATATAAAGTTGATAGGGGTTTAGACAGGGATTACTGAGCTAGTAGTTCGCAAATTGTGCATGTGCTGCATGGCGTAACTACAGATAGCGGAAATACATTCAGCTAGGCATGTGAAATTTGGAACGTAATTTCGCAAAAGATCGCAAAACCCCTACATTAAAGATATCTCTCAACGTATTAATTCCATACCATGCCCATACCTGAGGGTCAAGGAGCAAATGGAAGAGAGGGAGGTGGGGGTTGCCCCAAAGCGGGGTAAAGGGGAACACTGGTTGGGATGGTGAAATCTGCGCCTAGCAATTACCCATATTTTTAAAGTCATTTTAGTAGAAAGCGGGAGATTATCAAAGGCTCTAGGCCCTTTATATATAAGATTGCTAAGTTCCTGAAGCAAGCCCACAACCGACGCCTCCAAACACACTGCTGCATTGGTTCTAGAGTGCTCAAACCACCATCAGGCCATCACTAGAATATGTTCGATAGTCCGGAAGGGCCAACCCCACGCACCATGCTGAGAGCATCATCGTTGATCTGGCCAACCGTGGATGGCCCCCCCAGATGAAAGTACCAACACAGCTGTCTATGGCGGAAAAAAGGATCTAGGTATCAAAACTGGAGAGGCCCGGAATATGTATAAGAATTTTGGAAGGAATACTATCTTGAGCAAATTAATACAGCCCAAAAGATTCAATGGCAGCATGTTCCAGGAGGTACATTTAGTATGCAATTGGGACAGTACAGGCGCCAGATTAAGGCCATAAAAACAGGACAGGTCCCTCCGAATCTGAATACAGGCGGTCCCTTAGTTACAAACATCTGACTTACAAACGACTCCTACTTACAAACGGAGGGGGACAACAGGTAGTGAGAGGAAATCTACCCCTAGGAAGGGAAATTCAATCCTGTAAAAGTTATTATGGGAAAAAGGTGTCCCCACTGATGCTTAATCACCAAGGTTGTTTCCACAAAAACCCAAACATTTCAAAATCCAATTATCATTGGGACAGGAAGTAAGGTGAAATCTTTTAAACAGAAACTTAGACAGCAAAACAAACATTATAGGGGTGTTACCCCTTCCCTATGCTATCCAAACAGCTTAAAAATTGTTTTTTTGGCTGAAGTTTAAAAAAAATGTACCTGTTCCCACTTACAAACAAATTCAACGGAACAAACCTACAGACCCTATCTTGTTTGTAACCCGGGACTGCCTGTACCAAGATATTTGAACTAGTCAACACTCTGCAGGGGGGATCAGCCGCTTGCTCCCTAGCTTGGGGGTCCAGGGGGGAAAGGACTGACTTCGCCCAATTAATCCTAATACCCGAAAACTGTTTGAATGAGTTAAAAATATCTAGGGCCACCACCAGGGATTAATTAGCATCCTATAGATACAGAAGGGCGTCGACGTAATAGAGCAATATTTTTCCTCCAGAGATCCCACCCTCAGTCCCTTAATCCTGTTTGTATGTCGAATTAGTATAGCTCGTGGCTCCAAAGCCAGGGCAAATAGGGCAGGGGATAGGGGACACCCCTGGCGAGTACCTCTGTACAATGAGAAAAGGGGTAAAAGATTACCATTAGTTCTTATACAGGCCCTAAGTGCTCTGTATAACATGCAGATCCATCTAATGAAGTTGGGTCCGAAGCCAAATCTGCCCAGTACCTCCCATAAAAAGACCCATTCGACCGAGTCGAACGCCTTTTCGGCGTCAAGGGAGGCGATAACCCTGCGGCCACTATTGGAATGAGAAACTGATAAATTTAAGAAGAGGCATCGGAGGTTGATATCAGTGCCCTTCCCGGGCATAAACCCAGTTTGGTCAGCCTGAATCAGCTCCTCCAATACCCCGGACAACCGATTAGCCAAGACCTTAGCCAAGATCTTGACATCAACGACGTCAACATTAATAAGGGACATCGGTCTATAGGAGGAGCATTTGTCAGATTTGCCTGGTTTGAGCACCAATACCACCACCGCCATGGTATCTGGAAGGGCATTCAGAGAGAAGAATTGGGCGAAGAATGAGACAAGTCTGGGGGCTAGTAACTCCTGAAAGTGTGAGTAAAATTAGTCAGGAGGCCATCCAGGCCTGGGGTCTTTCCTGTCTGAAGCTGCGAGAGGGCCAACTGTATCTCCTCAAGGGTGATCTCAGCCTCCAACTTCTCTAGGTCTAGAGTAGGGAAGGAGATGGTATCTAGGTAAGAATCAAGCTCGGCTCTGGTATAGTCCACCCTTGATGAGTACAGCTCTCTTTAGAATTGGTAAAACCTCTCATTGACCCCGCCAGGCTATCCCAACAGCACCCCATTAGAGTCCTTAACCCCACCAATTCTTATTACCATCTTGAAAAATCCGATGTGTGGTGTTTAGCATAGATTTCTGCGTCATATCAACCCTATGCAGGGAGAGCGCCCTCAAAGCATATTGCCAGACTCCATAGGTTACCTGATCTGGGTTAGCCACATAACCTGCCTCCCTATGACTAGCAGCCTCCTCCACCCCCACCAAAGACTTCACCAATTTCTTTTGCTCCCTAGCAATTCGGGATATAAACTCTACTCTGGTCCAGGCCTTGAATGCATTCCATTGTACTAAGGGGCTAGTGGTATCAGCATTGGTCAACCAGAATGTACACATACCTTCCTGCACCTCCTCCTGAACTCCCTCCTGTTCAATCCAGTATCTGGACAGCCTCCACAGCCTCTCCCCAGGGGGACCCAGTGATATCTTTAACAACAATGGAGTATGATCTGAGATACCCCTGGGCAGAATATCCACCACAGAGACCTTCTGAAGTAGAGAATGAGAGGCAAGAATTAAATCAATATGGGAGAGAGTACGAAAAGTAGATGAGTGTCAAGTAAATTCCCTGTTGTCCGGGTAAAAGTGATGCCAGACATCAGTAAGGGCAAATGTGCTGACCCATTGTGCCAAGCCCCGGGTCCATCTATAGGTAGAATGGAGTCTGTCCAGATCCGGGGAGGGAGTCAAATTAAAGTCCCCTATCACCACAACATTGTCAACCCCATATAATAATAATAATAATAATAATAATACATTTTATTTTATATAGCGCCTTTAAAGGTGGCTTCTGAAACTGCTTTACAAGGAAAACACAAGAAATACACAGGATAACAGGAGATACACAGGATAAAACACAAGAAATACACAGGATAGCATAACATAAGGGATAAAATGGACAATTAACCACTTGCCGACCGTCAATCGGCAATTGACGGCGGCAAAGTGGCTCTGTAACGCGGATCGCCGTCATATGACGGCGGTCGCGTGATCGCGCCTAGTGAGCGCGCCCGCGCGCTCACTGTGCTCGGGGAGGGCCAGGGAGCGGGTGCGGCAGCTTCGATTGCCGCCGGCTACCCGCGATGCCCCCCCCCCCGAGCAGAGGAACGGAGGTCCGTGTATGTAAACACGGACCTCCGCTCTGTGTGAAGGGGGAAGGGCTGTGATCACAGCCTTCCTGTATACGAAGGCTGTGACCACTTCCCTTCCCCAGCTAGGGCAGTCCCCCCACAGTTAGAACACGCCCAGGGAACACAGTTAACCCTTAGAGCGACCCCTGCAGGTTAACCCCTTGACTGCCAATGGCATTTACACAGTAATCAGTGCATTTTTATAGCACTGATCGCTGTATAAATGCCAATGGTCCCAAAAAAGTGTCAAAATGGTCCGACATGTCCGCTGAAATATCGCAGTACCGCTAAAAATCACAGATCACCGCCATTAATAGTAAAAAATAAAAAAAAAATAAAAACCCCAAAAATGAATTCTCATCATCCGTAAACGCGACCACTTTTGCGCAAACCAATCAATAAACGCCGATTGCGATTTTTTATATCGCAAATATGAGGAAGAATATAAATCGGCCAAAAACGGTGAAAAAAAAGAAAGCTCTATTTGTGGGAAAAAAAGGACGCAAATTTAGTTTGGGTACAACGTCGCACGACCGCGCAATTTTCAGTTAAAGCGACGCAGTGCCGAATCGCAAAAAAGGGCTCCGGTCCTAAAGCTGGAAATCCTTCCGGTCCTTAAGTGGTTAAGTGAAAGTTTGTCTAAAGAAAAACATTTTTAGATTTGATTGAGTTTAGAGAAGGTGACATTCTTAGGAAGTGAATTACATAGCTTTGGAGCATAGCAGGAGAAGGCTCTGTCCCCCATTGAGTGTAGGTGATTAAGGGGGACATGCGGTAGACCGGAAATTGAGGAGCGGAGGTTACGAGGGGGAGAGTACGTTGAAAAAAGATGATGGGGTGCCAAGCCATGAAGAGCCTTGTAGGTAAGCAAGAGGATCTTAAAGTCTATGCGAAACCTGATGGGTAGCCAGTGCACAGACTCCAGGATAGGGGTAATATGATCACTTGTACCAGACCTAGTCAGGAATCTGGCTGCAGAATTTTGAACATATTGGAGCTGATTTATGATGGATTTAGGTACACCAGCAAGTAAAGCATTGCAGTAGTCAAGTCGGGAGAACACAAATGAAAAGAGCTTTTCAGCTACAGTGTATGAAAGCATGGGACGAAGCCGAGAAATGTTTCTAAAGTGGAAAAAAGATGTTCTGACAACATTTTGTACATGTGGCTCATAGGTCAGACTATGATCAAATATCTCCCCTAGATTTTTCAATTTGGACTGAAGCTCAAGTACAATTCCATCTATAGATAAGCTGTTTGTACTGGCCTTACGTAATTGGTGGCGGGGTGCCAATAAGCATGACTTCTGTCTTGTCACTGTTTAGTTGAAGGAAATTATGAGCCATTCAAGTTTTTATATCACAAATACAGTTAGATAGGAGAGAAGCAGCCAAAGTAGAATCTGGTTGAGTTTGGATGTATATCTGAGTGTCATCAGCATAGAAGTGATAGTTGAGCCCATGTGATCTAAGCAGATGGCCAAGTGGAAACATGAGGCCTAGAATCTTGGACTCAAGGAGGTGAGTTCCCTGCAGTACACAGATGTGTGGGGAATATCTCAGGATGAAATTAAATACCAGGGAGCGTTTACAGGTGGAGTTTAACCCTTGCAGGTTCCATGAGACTATAGATACTGGAGCCATGGAGATAGGGAAGAATTATGTAACATATATTGCACAGATGCAGCAAGTCTCTCAGCACCCAGAGGAGGAGTCCTGCATATGGGCCTCGGCCCATCCCCAGGCCCGCCCGCCCCACCCTACCCATTCATATCACATCTGCCATTACATATACAGTGCCTTGCAAAAGTATTCGGCCCCCTTGAACTTTGCGACCTTTTTCCACATTTCAGGCTTCAAACATAAAGATATAAAACTGTAATTTTTTGTGAAGAATCAACAAGTGGGACACAATCATGAAGTGGAACGAAATTTATTGGATATTTCAAACTTTGTTAACAAATAAAAAACTGAAAAATTGGGTGTGCAAAATTATTCAGCCCCCTTAAGTTAATACTTTGTAGCGCCACCTTTTGCTGCGATTACAGCTGTAAGTCGCTTGGGGTATGTCTCTATCAGTTTTGCACATCGAGAGACTGAAATTTTTGCCCATTCCTCCTTGCAAAACAGCTCGAGCTCAGTGAGGTTGGATGGAGAGCGTTTGTGAACAGCAGTTTTCAGTTCTTTCCACAGATTCTGGATTGGATTCAGGTCTGGACTTTGACTTGGCCATTCTAACACCTGGATATGTTTATTTGTGAACCATTCCATTGTAGATTTTGCTTTATGTTTTGGATCATTGTCTTGTTGGAAGACAAATCTCCGTCCCAGTCTCAGGTCTTTTTCAGACTCCATCAGGTTTCCTTCCAGAATGGTCCTGTATTTGGCTCCATCCATCTTCCCATCAATTTTAACCATCTTCCCTGTCCCTGCTGAAGAAAAGCAGGCCCAAACCATGATGCTGCCACCACCATGTTTGACAGTGGGGATGGTGTGTTCAGGGTGATGAGCTGTGTTGCTTTTACGCCAAACATAACGTTTTGCATTGTTGCCAAAAAGTTCGATTTTGGTTTCATCTGACCAGAGCACCTTCTTCCACATGTTTGGTGTGTCTCCCAGGTGGCTTGTGGGAAACTTTAAACTACACTTTTTATGGATATCTTTAACCAGTTCCCTACCGAGCCATTGTAAAATGACGTAGACAGGAACTGGTTGTCGATCCGGGTGGACGTCATATGACGTCCCCCGCTTCTCGCCACTACTGCGGGCCCCCAGGGGCCCGCATAGCGGCGATCACAAATCGCTCATCTGCCGGGGGGTTGTGTCCCCTCCAGATCGGGGTAAAGAGCCAATAAAATTGGCTTTTTACCCCGTGATCGGCTGTGTCTAATCACAGCCCGTCACTAACGGGCCTCACGTGCACGCCGCTCGGGGGCGCGCAGCGTGGCGATCGGAGCTGAGGCTTGTCCCTCGGACAAAGCCCAGCTCCGATCCGTGTAAAGAGCCAATAGATTTGGCTCTTTACCACGTGACCGGCTGTGTCAATCACAGCCGGTCATGTAATGTAAACAACTGTTCTCCCGGTCACACACCGATCGTGTGTGACAGGGAGATTGCGGTAACAGCTCGTTACCGCCTACTGTGTACACCAAGCACACTGATCACCCCCCCAATAAAGAGGACCTGTCACCACCCCATCAAAGTACCTGTCACAGTCCATCAGAGTACCTGTCACCTGCCCATCAAAGTACCCGAGTACCTGTCACCTGTCCATCAAAGTACCCGAGTACTTGTCACCTGTCCATCAGAGTACCCAAGTACCTGTCACCTGCCCATCAGAGTACCCAAGTACCTGTCACCTGCCCATCAGAGTATCCGAGTACCTGTCACCTGTCCACCTGAGTACCCGAGTACCTGTCACCAGCCCATCAGAGTACCCAAGTACCTGTCACCAGACCATCAGAGTACCCGAGTACCTGTCACCAGACCATCAGAGTACCCGAGTACCTGTCACCAGGTCATCAGAGTACCCGAGTACCTGTCACCTGCCCATCAGAGTACCTATCACCTGCCCATCAGAATACCCGAGTACCTGTCACCTGCCCATCAGAGTATCCGAGTACCTGTCACCAGCCCATCAGCGTACCCGAGTACTTGTCACCAGCCCATCTGAGTACCCGAGTACCTGTCACCTGCCCACCTGAGTACCCAAGTACCTGTTACCTGCCCACCAGAGTACCCGAGTACCTGTCACCACCCCATCAGAGTACCCAAGTACCTGTCACCTGCCCACCTGCCCACCTGAGTACCCGAGTACCTGTCACCTGCCCACCTGAGTACCCAAGTACCTGTTACCTGCCCACCAGAGTACCCGAGTACCTGTCACCACCCCATCAGAGTACCCGAGTACCTGTCACCTGCCTTTCAGATTACCCGAGTACCTGTCACCAACCCATCTGAGTAACCGAGTACCTATCTGAAGCCCATCAGAGTACCCAAGTACCTTTTACCAATCCATCAGATTACCCGAGTACCTGTCTCCAGCCCATCAAAGTACCCCAGTACCTATCTGCAGCCCATCAGAATACCTGAGTACCTATCTGCAACCCATTAGAGTACCCGAGTACCTATCTGCAGCCCATGCCTCATAGAATATACTTCGGGTGTTTGCTTTCCAAAATGGGGTCATTTTGGGGGTAATTCCACTGTCCTGGTGCCTTCAAAAGTGTGATAGGTATCAATGAAATTTTAGGTGTAATTTATGCTCCTAGAACGCTTGACGGTGCTCCCTGCATGTTCGGCCTCTGTATGTGGCCAGGGTGTGAAAAAGTCTCACACATGTGGTATCGCCATACTCGGGATGAGTAGCAGAATATATTTTGGGGGGTAATTTTTGCTATGTACATGCTATGTGTTAGAAATATCTTATAAATTGACCACTTTGTGTAAAAATAAAAGCATTTTCATTTTCTTTCCACGTTTTTCGAAGACTTGTGAAAAAAAATGAACCATTCAAAAGATTCATAATGCCTCATAGATTATACGTTGGGGTGTTTGCTTTCCAAAATGGGGTCATTTTGTGGGCAATTCCATTGTCCTTGTGCTCCAGGGCCTTCAAATTTTAATGGCTCTTTAGGAAATTAGATGTGAAATTTCTGCTCCTAGAATGCCTGACGGTGCTTCCTGCATGTTGGACTTCTCTATGTGGCCAGGATGTGTAAAAGTCTCAAACATGTGGTATCGCCATACTCGGGATGAGTAGCAGAATATATTTTGGGGGGAATTTTTGCTATGTGCATGCTATGTGTTATAAATTGACCACTTTGTGTAAAAATAAAAGCTTTTTCATTTTCTTTCCACGTTTTTCGAAGACTTGTGGAAAAAAACGAACCATTCAAAAGACTCATAATGCCTCATAGATTATATGTTGGGATGTTTGCTTTCCAAAATGGGGTCATTTTGTGGGTAATTCCATTGTCCTGGTGCTCCAGGGCCTTCAAAAGTGTAATAGGTTGTTAGGAAATTAGATGTGAAAATTCTGCTCCTAGAATGCATGACGGTGCTCCCTGCATGTTGGACCTCTCTATATGGTCAGGCTGTGAAAAAGTCTCACACATGTGGTATCGCCATACTCGGGGACAGTAGCAGAATGTATCTTGGGGTGTAATTGGAAGTATGCATATGCTGTGTATGAGAAATAACTTGTTGTTTTGACAATTTTGTGCAAAAAAATAAATAAATAATAATTTCTTAATTTTCCAAAGAATTGTGGGAAAAAAGTACAAAAAAAACTGACCATGCCTCTTGCTAAATACCTTGGAATGTCTACTTTTCAAAATGGGGTCATTTGGGTGGTATTTGTACTTTCCCAACATTTCAGGGCCTCAAGAAATGAGATAGGCCATCAGTGCATCAGGTGTGATCAATTTTCAATGATTTGCACCATAGTTTGTAGACTCTATAACTTTCACACAGACCAAATAATATACACTTATTTGGGTTATTTTTTTACCAAAGATAGGTAGCATTATAGGTTTTGGCCCAAATTTATGGACAAAAATTACTTATTTGCAAAATTTTATCACAGAAACTAAAAAAAAGTGTTTTTTTTCAAAATGTTCACACTTTTTTCAATTATGTCACAAAAAATAAAAAACCCAGAGGTTCTTAAATACCACCAAAAGAAAGATCTATTTGTGTGAAAAAAATGGTAGAAATTTTGTTTGGGAGCAGTGTAGCATGAGAGAGTAATTGAGATTCAAAGTGTGAGAGTGCTGAAAGCTGAAAATTGGTCTGGGCAGGAAGGGGGTAGTATAAACGTCCGGTATTGAAGTGGTTAAGAAATGGCTTTCTTCTTGCCACTCTTCCATAAAGGCCAGATTTGTGCAGTATACGACTGATTGTTGTCCTATGGACAGAGTCTCCCACCTCAGCTGCAGATCTCTGCAGTTCATCCAGAGTGATCATGGGCCTCTTGGCTGCATCTCTGATCAGTCTTCTCCTTGTATGAACTGAAAGTTTAGAGGGACTGCCAGGTCTTGGTAGATTTGCAATGGTCCGATACTCCTTCCATTTCAATATTATCACTTGCACAGTGCTTCTTGGGATGTTTAAAGCTTGGGAAATCTTTTTGTATCCAAATCTGGCTTTAAACTTCTCCACAACAGTATCTCGGACCTGTCTGGTGTGTTTCTTGTTCTTCAGGATGCTCTCTGTGCTTTAAACGGACCTCTGAGACTATCACAGTGCAGGTGCATTTATACGGAGACTTGATTACACACAGGTGGATTCTATTTATCATCATTAGTCATTGAGGTCAAAATTGGATCATTCAGAGATCCTCACTGAACTTCTGGAGAGAGTTTGCTGCACTGAAAGTAAAGAGGCTGAATAATTTTGCACTCCCAATTTTTCAGTTTTTTATTTGTTAAAAAAGTTTGAAATATCCAATAAATTTCGTTCTACTTCATGATTGTGTCCCACTTGTTTTTGATTCTTCACAAAAAATTACAGTTTTATATCTTTATGTTTGAAGCCTGAAATGTGGCAAAAGGTCGGAAAGTTCAAGGGGGCTGAATACTTTCGCAAGGCACTGTAAATTGAGATAAATCATACCATAAGGGAACATTCCATGTAGTAAAAATAATAAACATAAAAAAGGAGAAAAGCATAAAGTCCCAAACGTAGTCTGTAAATTTGTCGACAACGACCACCAACCCATTCCACCCACCTCGCAAGATCCTCCAGCAGCAAAACCACATAGTTCCTGAACAACCTGCCCCAAGGGAAACAAAAAAAAAGGAAAATTAAAGTGGGAGACGTGAATTAGATGAATTGAGATTTGAATCCCAGCATAGTATATCCTCTGAATCCAACAGTGAATGATGTAATCATAAAAGTTCCATGGGAGATGCTATTATTTCACCGAAACCGGGTTCCTAAAATTTTCCTGAGCAAGGCCATAGTTACATAGTTAGTCAGGTTTAAAAAAGACACAAGTCCATCTAGTTCAACCAAAAAAAAAAAAAAAAATGGAAAAATTATATATAATCATACAATCCCATATACAATTCTTCACCCACAGTTGATCCAGAGGAAGGCAAAAAAAACCCAGAAAAGCATGATCCAATTTGCTATAGCGGGGTAAAAAATTCCTTCCTGATCCCTGAGAGGCAATTGGATTCTCCCTGGATCAACTTTACCTAAAAATGTTAGTACCCAGTTATATTATTTACAGGAGCACTAAGCTTCAGATCCGTGTATCAACAAAGGCAACACGCCAACAGGAGTAACAGTTAATAGTGCCCATGCTAGGGGGACATCCACCGGCCTTCCCAGTCTGGAGTCAGCTCACCCCAACCGTCTGCTGCAATGGCATCGCTGCCAACCAGGGAGGGCTTCAGCTATGCATTTTCCCCCCTGAACAAAGTAGGTTCCTTAATTTGCAAATTGGTCAGTAGAGGTGTTAGGGAAAGCTTCATCTCAAGGGGGGCAAGATCTCTACCCAGTTTGCAACATCCTTGGGGGATGTAAAGAACCGAATGGACTCCCCATCGACCACCGCAGCTTGGCCGGAAAAAGCACACTATATTTCTTGTTAAAGGTTTTTATTGAGACATAATGAAATGTATAAGAACATGGATGACATAAAAAGGTTACAAGTTACAGACCTGGTATGAGCTCGGTGCGGGTAGCCGACTCGCTCGACACAGTAAACAGGAAAGAAAAAACATAGAACATGAGCAATGGGAAAAACCTACGTCATATAAATGGGGTACAAGAGCATACAATATAGGACAACGAGTATTTAGTGGTAGCAGTGTAGACAGCGGGATTTACCTTCAACAGGCACCCCTAACGGGAGCATACTGTGCCTGCGGAGGTAATCCCAGTACAAACCATCTAAAAATAAAGATTAGAAACAGGTCCCGTTGTATTTACGTAGTGTAAACAAACCGAAAGGGTAAATATACTGCATCCAAAAAGGGTAACGAGTACAAGATACAAAAAAGAAAGGACAAATGACACAGCTCGCTCAGCCGATGGGCGTGGCTCGAGTATGGTCCAGACATTGAACATTGGAAAAATACAGTAGGTACAAGAATATGTAAAGTAATACAGAGTTATTTTTGGAAATTGTTCTTTATATCACACGAAAAAGGCCGGTTCGACGCCACCAGCTACCCCTCAGGTAAGCCAAGAAATGTAGGGGGTTCCTACAACGTTTGACCCATCTCTAGAACGGGGGGAACTCTACTTCGAAAGGGA
>BLSH010307304.1:0-12943 GCA_018402905.1 Glandirana rugosa
GACTCCAGCCCCATATAGAGGCTGGGTCACATGGTGCACTGGCCAATCACAGCCATGCCATTAGTAGGCATGGCTGTGATTGTTTCTCAGGGAAAACCAGTGAAACACTTGCTGATTGGCTGCCCTTGGCAGCTTTTCAACACATGTAATAGAATACCAGAACCCCGGACCCGAACCCGGACTTTTTTTGTAAAGTCCGGGTTTGGGTCCGGGTCCCGGACACCCAAAAGTTCGGTACGGACCCAAACTTTACAGTTCGGGTTCGCTCAACTCTACCGGACACCCAAAAGTTTGGTACGGACCCAAACTTTACAGTTCGGGTTCGCTCAACTCTAATAGGAAACAGTATTAAATTTTCCTACTTCCCAGAAATGGTCCTATGCACTTTGGTGCCAACTTCTTTGAGGGACAAGCCATCTTCAAGTTTGTCGTGGCAAGCCATACTTTTTTCCTCAGGTTGTAAGACCAGTTCTCCCCTCCCCCCTTTTCTTGTCAAATGCCCTTTTGCTGTCTTCCTGCACCTTTGTGACAGTCTCTTGCAACAACTTATTATTGTGCATGAAGAAGTCCAAGGTGCTCTAAACTGCTGGGACAGAAGGTTCAAGGATAAGATCAGGTAGAAAGGTAGGATGGAATCCATAATTGGCAAAAACCAGGGATTGCTTGGTGGCAGAGTGGCTGGCATTGTTATAGGCGAATTCCGCCAGTGGTAGTAGTGATACCCAATCATCCTGGACAAAGGAAGAAAAGCACCGGATATACTGTTCCAGAGTCTGGTTGGTGCGTTCTGTCTGCCCGTTGGTTTGTAGATGATAGGCCCAAGAAAATGAAAGTTCAATCTTCAGTGTCTTGCATAGAGCCTTCCAAATCATCCAAAAAATTTAGTGCAGCGCAAAAAGTGTCTCTGAGTAAAATAATATATTACAAAGTCCATTAAAAAGTAGTTTCTTATGGAGAGTCAAGAACAACAAGTCCCACTGGTGAAACAACGTGCAGTCCTAAGTACATGCAGGTGAGGGAACACGTGGATCCTGCCACCACAGACACTCTTAGCCTCTCACCTCATCCACTCGACCCGTGAGGGTCACACAGCATATATAGATTATCCCTGCAGTGGAATCATCTAATCCTGAATGGTTCAGTCAGGTCCCCCCAAACACCGTCCAGGGGAGATGCCACGGGAATTGCATGTGAAAGAATAATAAAACAAAATCTAGTGCTCTCCGTTTGTTAAAACCACTTAGTATTTATTAAACAAAATGTTACTCACATTTTCCAACACCTCCACTGGTGTAAGTACATGCACGACTGGAATATAGGGCAGCGGTGTGAACTGGCAACTGGCGTGGCTTCCACCTACGGAGGCCTGAGCAGTTTCAATAGCAGATGGGGTGCCTCTTAGGGGTACAAATTAAGCCATCTTTGACAGCCAGTCCAGTACTACAAAAATGGCGGTACATCCTTCAGATGGTGGTAGTTTGACTATAAAGTCCATGGAAATCGTTTTCCAAGATCTATCGTGTACTGGCAAAGGTCTGAGCAACCCCCAGGATCTATTGCGATTACTCTTGCTTCAGGTACAAGTGATACAAGGGTTTATGTACGATTTGCAGTCTTTCTCCTACTCAGGCCACCAGAATGTGTGCTGTATCAGTTCAACAGTCTTATGAATCCCGAAATGGCCTGCTAGAGGGAGATCATGACAATACTCAAGAACAACAGTCCAAACATCATTTGGCACAAATATCTGCCCACCTCTCCATAGTAATCCATCTCTTCCTCCATAGTAACCCCTGGAGGACTGGGCGCCCAGGCAGAAGATTGTCATAGCTGAGACAAAAGATTGGATTGAAGTAAAAGGAAACTCCCAGCTGGCAAGATGGTGTCTGGTACTGATGTGTCTTTAGGATCTTCAAACATGCGGGACAAAGCATCAGCCTTGGTATGTTTTGGGCCTGTAGGTGATGTGAAATGTAAATCTCGAGAAGAAGAGAGCCCACTGAGCCTGACGGGGCCTGAGGTGTTTTTTTAAATTTGAGTTAAAAAATAAGACAACAGTAAAGTTAGCCCAAATTTTTCTATATTGTGAAAGAGGATGTTGCGACGAGTAAATAGATACCATACATGACACGGTTGAAAATGGTGACAAACTCTGGTACTTACAAAATCTCCATAGGCGACACTTTAAAAAAATGTTAACGGTTACCAGGTTAGAGGGGCAGAGGAGGTCTTTTGCTAGAATTATTGCTCACACTCTGGCGATTGCAGCAATATCTCACGTGTGTGGTTTGAACACCGTTTTCATATGCTGGCGTGACTTACATGCGTTTTCTTTGCTGCACGAGCTCGCGGGGACGGTGGCGCTTTAATTTTTTTTTTTTTTTTTTTTTTTAATTATATTTTTCATCTTAACACTGTTCCTTTAAAAAAAAAAATCTGATCACTTTTATTGCTATCACAAGGAATGTAAACATCCCTTGTGATAGTAATATATGGTGACGGGTACTCTTTATGGAAGGATGGAGGGTCTAAAAGACCAAAAATGGCGATTCTGAATACCGTCATATTTTGAAAACTGGCGCCGTTAGCCGCTGAGTAAACCGGAAGTGACGTTGTGAAGTTGCTCCCAGAAATGTACGAAGGAGTCCCAATCGAAGCTTATTCCGGCTTCCACAGGGCCTCCACACAGCGGCCAGAAGCGTCAGATCGGAGCTCCGGTCTTCCAGGGGGACGGGAGGCCGGAGAAGAGGGGCAGACATTGGCGGACGGGGGGGATGTCCCCTCCCGCTGCCTGGGATATCGTCCGAGCAGCTCCCAAGCCGGATTGGCTGTTATCAACAAATAGCCGGCCGCCTGCTCTAAAAAACGGTACCAGGGTATAACCTGTAGCTGCAGACTATACCCCAATACTTCCACTTAAAGCAGCCACCATTTATAAACAGCGATTTACGTTAAGTGGTTACATAAATTTACAACAGCAGGGCCCATTCCTGCGCCCAACAAGGCCCAAGTTTTCACCACCTGTTGGACTGGAACATGTCATCACAATTTTTAACCACTTAACGCGAATCGTCGTTTATAAAGTGGATGTATCGGGGTATAGTCTGCAGCTACAGACCATACCCCGGTATCGTTTTTTAGAGCAGGTGGCTGGCTATCCGGTGATAATGGCCGATCCGGCTCAGAAGCCGCTCGGTCTTTATCCCAGGGAGCGGGAGGGGCCACCCACCCTCCCACCACCGTCTGCCGCTCTTCTCTGGTCTCCTGTCCCACCGGGAGACCGGAGCTCCGATCCGACGCTTCTGGCCGCAGTGTGGAGTCCCTGTGGAAGCCAGATTGGCTTCAATCTGGACTCCTTCGTACATTTCCGGACGCAACGTCAGAACGTCACTTCTGGTTTACTCAGCAGGAAACGGCGCCGGTGTTAAAAAAAATGACAGTATTCAGTATCGCCGTTTTTGGCGATCTGAATACTTTGAAGTGCAAAGGAGGGATGGGGGGTCTTTTAGACCACTCATCCTTCCATAAATTGTACCTGTCACCATATATTACTATCACAAGGGATGTTTACACTCCTTGTGATGGCAATAAAAGTGATCAGATTTTTTTTTTTTTTTTAAAGGAACAGTGTTAAGAGGAAAAACATGATAAAATAAAAATAATAAAAAATGTAAAGCGCCACCGTAACCGGGAGCTCGCGCAACAAAGAAAACGCATATGTAAGCCTCACCCGCATATGAAAATGGTGTTCAAACCACACATGTGAGGTATGGCCGCGATCGCCAGAGTGTGCGCAGTAATTCTAGTAAAAGACCTCCTTTGCACCTCTAACCTGGTAACCATAAAAAAATTTTAAAGCGTCGCCTATGGAGATTTTTAAGTACCCAAGTTTGTTGCCATTCCGAAAGTGTGCGCAATTTTCAACCCTAACATGTATGGTATCTATTTACTCGGCGTAACATCCTGTTTCACAATATACAAAAAAATTGAGTTAACTTTACTGTTGTCTTATTTTTTAACTCAAAAAAGTGATTTGTTTTCCAAAAAAAATTGCGCTTGAAAGACCGCTGCACAAATACCGTGTGACAAATAGTATTGCAACAATCGCCATTTTATTCTCTAGGGTGTTTGAAAAAAATATATAATGTTTGGGGGTTCTGAGTAATTTTCTAGCAAAAAAATTATTTTAACTTGTAAACAAGTGTAAAAAATGGCTCCGGGGCTTAAGTGGTTAAACTAATTGAACAACTCCACGCACTTTGGAGACATTGGACTCTCTTTACCCATACAGAGACATACAAAAACGTATTCAGCTGATTATACAACCGGATAGACTCCCCAGATCCACAACATATAACACATAAACTCATTTAATAAGGAAGGTTTTTTTTTTTGTTTTGTTTTTTTTCCCCTCCCTCCTCGTCTCTCTTATTGATTCTATTCTTTCCTACTAGCTCTGTACTCTACCCTACTAAAAGTTTTTGTTTTGTAAAGTTTTCTCTGAATAAGAACTTTGACTAATTGAAGCATACTTATTGACCTCACTATTACCGTTGATAATAATTAATGTTAGAGTACACTTCTGATGTTATATTTTCAGCCCTGCTGGCTCACTGGCAGGATGTCAATTTACACTTGTTATCTTATTCAACTTTGCTGTAACTTGTAATTGTTTTAATTATTCTCAATAAAAATTTATTGTGAAAAAAAAGAAAAACTAATTTACAACATCAGGCCCAGTTCCTCCATCCAACAAGAGTAACTGGAAGGGGTTACAGTGTTCTGGCAACGCCAACACCCAAGGCCCAATTTTTCGTTACAACAGCAGGGCCCGTTCTAAAATAAACAAAAAAAATGACGTGCGGTTCCCCCCAAAATCAAAACCAGGCCCTTTAGGTCTGGTATGGAATTTAAGGGGAACCTCGTGCCAACATTTTTTAAAAAATGACATGCGGTTCCCCCCCAAAATTCAAACCAGGCCCTTCAGGCCTGGAATGGAATTTAAGGAGAATCCCGTGCCAAATTTTTTTTAAAAAATTACGTGCGGTTCCCACCAAAATTCAAACCAGGTCCTTCAGGTCTGGTATGGAATTTAAGGGGAACCCCGTGCCAAATTTTTTTAAAAAATGACATGCGGTTCCCCCCGGAATCCAAACCAGACCCTTATCCGAGCACGCAGCCCTGGCATGGCAGGAGGGGGTGGGGATGAGCGAGCGCCCCCCTCCGAACCATACCAGGCCACATGCCTTCAACATGGGGAGGATGCTTTGAGGTCCCCCCAAAGCACCTTGTCCCCATGCTGATGGGGAAAGGGCCTCATCCCCACAACCCTGGCCGGAGGCTTATCAGAATCTGGAAGCCCCCTTTAATAAGGGGGCCCCCAGATACCAACCCTCCCATGTGAATAGGTTTGGGGTACCCCTACCCATTCACCAAAAAAGGAGTGTAGGCACTTTTTGACAAGTCCTTTATTTTGTATTATAGCTCTTTCTTCTTTCTTCCTCCATCTTCTCCTGGCCGCTCCTTTTTCTGGTCGTCTTCTTATAATTATTTGAGTTATCTTGCTTCCTCTCTTCATCTTCAATCTTCATCTTGATCTTCTTTCTTCTTCCCCCACTGCCGCTCTCTCTATTGGTGCAGTCTGGCCCCTGCTCGTCTTGCCAAATGGGCAGTCTTCACGATGACAGTACTTTTATAAGAAGGGGTGGGGCCACCCAGTGATGTAACTGAGTGAACCCGCCCCTTCTGACGTCATGTGATGTCAGAGGGGGCGGGTCACCCATTTACGTCACGGGTGGCCCCGCCCCTTCCTATAAAAGAACTGTCATTGTGAAGACTGCCCATTCGGCAAGACGCGCAGTGGAGAACTGCACCAGCGGAGAGCGCGCAGGCGGAGAAAGAAGAAAGAAGATGAAGATTGAAGATTGAAGGCGAAGAGAGGAAGCAAGAAGACTAAAAGAAGAAGCAGAAGACCAAAAGAAGGACCGGGCCAGGAGAAGATGGAGGAAGAAAGAAGAAAAGAGCTATAATACAAAATAAAGGACTTGTCAAAAACAGCCTAATGTTTTTTTTTACACTACACTCCTTTTTTGGTGAACAGGTAGAGGTACAATGTACCCCAAACCTGTTCACATGGGGGGGGGTTGGGATCTGGGGGCCCCCTTATTAAAGGGGGCTTCCAGATTCTGATAAGCCCCCCGCCCGCAGACCCCCACAAGCATCGGCCAGGCTTGTGGGGAAGAGGCTCTTGTCCCCATTGGGGGCATTGTTGGGGACTAGGTGCTTTGAGGTGGGGGGGCAGAGCCCCCCTCCCCCAAAGGACCCATACTCCCCATGTTGAGGACATGTAGCCTGGTACGGTTCAGGAGGGGGGGGGCGCTCGCTCGGCCGCCCCCATCCTAACCGGCCGGGGCTGTATGCTCGGATAAGGGTCTGGTTTGGATTTTAGGGGGACCCCCACGTCAATTTTTTTTAAATTTGGCACGGGATTCCCCTTAATATCCAAACCTGACCCGAAGAGCCTGGTTTGGACTGGGTGGGGCCCCACACACTTTTTTTCAGCGATTTTCTTTTGGCAATACATTACAGCCGTGATTTTAAATGACAATTTTTCCTATGGAAATGTCATTTTGCTCTGGCTATGTTCTACACCTCACAGAGATGACTTGGTGATGGAGATATTGCCATGCAGTGTTTCTGACAGTAAGATGACAGGAATTCAATACTTCCAGAGTTCCAGTCAATTCGCGGGTTATGGGCCTGTAACCAATGTAATCCCAAGATGACTGGAAATCATGGTGAAGAAATTGCGTTTAAGCACAGCAGTTCTTGATGATTAGTGAAGGTGATGGCCAGCAACGGTGGGGTCTCCTTGTCCACAAGTCCTTCTTATGCGGAATCCATCAGCCAGGAATACCGTAAGTCCTTGTTCTTTAGTCTGTAATGGGATGCATTGCTGGCCTGCAAAGGATAGGTGGATGAAGCAGCTACAAGCTCATGAGTCGACAATTGCTGACACCGACACCACTCTTCCTGGAAGCTGAAGGGAGATTGGGAGAACTATGTGGGCTGAGCTGGTAGACAAGGTTGACTAGTTAGCTGAGGATAATGAGAAACACTTATGCAGCTTGGCCGGACAGGAGCGCACATAGTGACTAGTCTTTCCACAGTATAGACAGGAGTTGTTTTCCTGCTGGTGCTGGCGTTCCTCTGGAGTCAGTGAGGGACGGATTAGGCCAAGAAACTTGGGTTCGGGTACCTCCTGTAGTAGGTAGTAGGTGAGGTGAGGCCTCTGGATGCCGGATTAGAAAGATCAGGAGTCCCAGGCAGCTTCCACACAGGATGGGACTGATGAGTAGATCTTTCGAGTCTGCATTTGCACAGCCGGCGGTCCATCTGGATGGTCAGTGTAATTAGAGTTTCCAAAGAGTTTGGCACACCAACCCAAGCAAGTTCATCTTTGAGCCCTTTTGAGAGGCCCAGCCGGGAACTGATACCGTAAGGTGTCTGCACTCCAGCGTTTAAAGTCAGTTACATAGTCCTTGACCGCTCTGCGGCCTTGCTGGAGTGCATGTAGGGCTGCTTCAGCAGTTGTGGTTCTCTGAGGATCATCATACAACTGAGACATGGCATTGAAAAACAAGGATATAGTATTCACTTGCTCTCCTCCAGTAGTTGATGGGCCCACTTGAAGGAAATAATGAATGCCACCTTGGTAAATTCTGAGGAGAAAGTCCGGGGGTTGCAGAGTGGAATAAAGCTGACATGCGTTACGAAACGCTCTGAACTTGCTCCTGTCACCGTAATCTTTCAGGGATTTTTACTCGAGGTTCAGAGAGTACCACCATTACTGCAGGATTTGCAGAAGTCTCGGTTTGAATAGTTGCCGCGGCAGGGTTAGATGCGGAAACAGCAGTAGATGTCGCTGTGGCCAGGGACTGAACTCTTTCCTTCAGATGAATATATTCTTCCTGCAGGGTCTGGATGGCTTGTGTCAGAGTAGCCAGGTGCTGAAAGATCTCACCCAGAGGAGAGGATCCTCTTGCAGGCTCAGTCATGGCTGTTTGGTGCTGTCACATACCTGGTAGGGGAGCCTGACGGTAGAGGAAGACCTCTAATAAAACTCTGGCTCGCAGGCCGATGGCAGTGATACAGCAGCCACAGGAGCACGGTGGGGTAAGAGGGCCTGTAATCAGCCTGGGAGCAGCAGTCAGCAGGCAGATAGCAGATGAGCCGTATGATGCTTGGCTGGAAGCAGGAGGCAGATGTGCAGAGCTGGATGCTGTAGCAGGCTGGATGGACAGGATATAGGCTGCAGAGCTGGAAGCTGTATCCGACTGGATGAGCAGGATGCAGGGTCAGACAATCCGGGTCAGCAACAATCGGGTAGAGCAGGAGGTAAAGACAGCAGACAGCAGAGAGGTCAGGTGACATGCCAGGTTCATTACCGGGAGATCAGAAGGCAGAATCAGCAGGCTGGAGAGAAGTCTAGAGGAAAGTCGGGGTCAGGGCAGGTAGCAGACAATCACAGGTAGAGACAAGCCAGATAAGGGTCACAGGTACACAAATCAGGAACAACGCAGAAGCTGCAGACCAAACAGCAATGAGTCTTCTGCAGAGTCCCATTTAAATAGGCCGCCTAGTGCCAGCATTAGTGGCCGATGCAGGAGCGGGCATACGTATGCGCCGTGACAGTCTAATTGTATTGCGGACCTGCCTTTCTTGACAGTAATGACTTTTTCCTACATGTTTCTAGGATATTTTGGCAAATGCCCATCAGCAGTAGAGGAAGACTGTGGAATTAACGCATTAGGATTAAAACATTTCACAGATTCGCCACTAGATGGCGCCCACACTGGAGCTACAGTATCCTCCACTGCTGATGGAAGTAAAGCTGAAAAAGAAACATCAGACAGTGTTCTCATTCTAACTACCTCCTACACTAACAGCAGCATCGTTCAGCTTCCTGACTGTTTTAACTAAAACAGAAGAAAATATTTATAACAAATGAGAGGATAACTCACCAGCCCTAGAAGGGGGAGGTTCCGCCTGTTGGTCCCTGGATTGGACGACCACTGGGATGGGACTGCCAGCCAGATGATGCACTGGTGTTTGAGGGTTTTTTTTTTTGTAGAAAGGGGTCTTCTGGCTTGAGCTGAGCTCTCTTCACGCGCCCCCCCCCCCGTCTCTATATCTGGGCTTTGCTCCAGGCTGATAACTCCCCCACCCTGCTGCCAGTCGTACCATGCAGACGCTGAGGGGGACCCCCAGTGCAGTTAGTGGAGACAGTGCAGGGCGGTGAGGGGGAGTACCTTCTGTTCTTGCAGCGCTGCCTCTTCACCAGCCCCACGCCCAGATCGCAAATGACACGCTGCTCCTCCTGATGACCCGGATCCTTCTGTAGTGGTGGCCGTACCTCTTCCTCCAGGAACTTCAGCTGCGTCTATTCTTATAAATCCACCGGCGGGGAAGCATCGCTCGCAATGGATGGGGTAGCTCAAGTGGTGACGGCTGGAGAGGCAGAAATGATGGTAGCATATGAGGAGGCGGAAGTCCTGGAGGTAATGCCGGTTCTGCCAATCGGTTCTTGACCGACCGCCTGCAGAAGTTCCAGGCATTTCCGCATCCAGTATTCCCTTGCTTCTTCTCCGGCTCTCTCTCGATCAGCCTCCTCAGGAAGGACATCTTCTTCAGCACCGGTAAGCGCAGTTTGTTCAATGGAGAAAACTCTAGAACACCACAGCTGGTGCTTACAGGGGCACTGTACCTCAAGGGGCTCAGAACCCCCTTTTTATTTGAAATTTTGCTTGCTCAAAATTTAAACTGCCTAGACACAGAGGTCATCTGACCTCCTAGGGAGAGCTTTCCTGCATTTTCTAACTTGTGGGATACTTGAAACCTTGCTGCCGAAGTCACACGAGGGAAGGATTGGAAACTGTTTTCTCCCCTATTTCCATCATTCTGGTTGAACATGCTTGACACTGGTAGACGGCAGTGTGAAATTAGATAGCTCAGAAAGTATCTTCCAAGATTTCAGCAGAGGCCTTTTTCCATAGAGTTACATATGTGGAACCATCCCTTGTGACAGTGATTTTAGAGGGTTATCTCCACCTGTAACTGACGTGATTTCTGAGGGCTTTTGTGACGGTATTAAAATTCCTCCTGTTTTTGCAGTGTGAATTGGGATAGGTCTGCATACATTTGGAGCTCTGAGTATTGAGGTGGGATATGCTCTGGCCGTCATATGTCTCTCTTTATTGTGATAGAAATGTGGAACTGCGACTTCATTTCTAAGGATGTGGGCAGGGAGATGATCAGGTTTAGGGAGACGGTGGATTCTGTCTATCGTGACTTCCATGTCAGAAAGATCAGGCAGGATGGCTTTAAACATAGTAGTAGCATAGGACTGTAGCCGGTCTACTTGTTGGAGAGATTCTGGTACTCCTCTAATTTTAAGATTATACCTCCTATATCTCTACTCTATTATATGCAAGTTTAGCCTTAACCCACTCCATCTCTTCGTCTTTCCCCTCAGAGGCATCTACCAGGTCATTCATGGTGACAGCAAACTCCCCCATTTTGGTCTCTATGTGATCTACTCTAGATTCCACTGCACTTAATTCAGAATTGAACTTGTGCATGCAAGTCATCATATCAGCTTAAAGAAAGCTTCTTAGTGAAATAAGCACGTCTTTCATCACTGTGTCTAAACACTGGCTGGTTTGTAGTTGGAAACTCCAACAGTGGCGGCCCATCCATTAGAGGCACCTCCCCCCCATATCCATGCATCCGGCCTTATAATTTACATGCAGGGCACCAGACGGACAGATTTCATCAGGGTTTTTTTTTTTTTGATGTGATTAAAACCAGAGCCTCTAATAGGCTTCAAAAAAAGGTGGGCTCGGGCGCACTGTGCCCAAAGCCCATCTAGTTGTGTGACAATAGCAAATGAATAGACGCTATTGTAACATTGATTCTTGTCCCGGCCAATCAGGAAGAGGGTCACGAGACACATCACCCGATTGGCTGAAAGGAGGTCCGATCAGATTGGCTGCCAGGAAGAGGAGGGAGGAAATGCAGGGGAAGCGAGGAAGCAGCCAGAGAGAACAGCCCGGAAGGGAAGCTGATGCCGTCTCCTGCCCGGAGCGCTGCCCGCGAGATGGGGTAAGTACGAGGCCCCAACTGCTGACTGACCGACCCGGTGCCGTCCGTGACCCCCATGACCCGGCCGACTGTCCGACCGTCCTGGGGGTGGTGGGTGCCGTCCGTGACCTGACCGACCTGGGGGGGGGGTGGTGGCAGGGGAGGGGGAATGCTTTAAACCTGGCCTTCTCAGGGCTGCCAGACAGAGGTGTAAAGGGACAGGAGCTCGGGTTGTGTGGGGATCCTTCACAGTTGCTGGCTGCTGAGAGGCTCTTGGAAAGGAATGGGGTTTATTGAGCTCCTGGGAGGTTTTTCTGGGCCGTTGAGTTCCCCTGTGTAGCTGGAGCTCAAGTCCTAAGGCGCCATCTCACTCTGTGCAGGCTCCACCCCCACCATCAGAGAATTTTAATAAAACAAAAAAAACAGCACACTTGCATGACTGAAACTTCACAGCGCATATAAAAGCATATAAAATCAGACTGATATCAGTGATATCGCAATCAGATTGTTGTCACTATTTGAAATAGCAACAATAACATTATGCCACCAAATCATATTAAAACAAAAACAAACATAACAATATCTAAAATATCCCAAATTACTATTAAAACTGTTTACAGCCAAGTCATTGTTTATCCCAAGGCTTGACAAATTTACTTTGAATCTAGTAGTCACCTAAAAGAGTTTTTTTAACTAATCTTTATTTTCAACAACCAAACCCCTTCTCTTATGTAGCACTGATGTATATCTTTACAAGTGCACAGCACAGGTTTATACACAGTTATGCCTCTCAGCTTTTGCCTATTAACCTGCTTAGGATCCCTAGCATAGTACATTCAAAATTGAAATAAGTGAACGATAGTCTCCAGTCTCTGTCTATCCCCTACTGCTATTACAGTTTTAAATGTAGTAAGTTCTTAAGGATCCTAAGCAGGTTAAGAATATTGCTCTCATTCTTGCGTGCGCAGCAATATGTAACATGTGTATCGCAATCAATGTTTTTATGCGTAGGCTCTCCAAAGCATGCGTTTACGTCTCTACATGCGTATATAAGGGGGTGGGGGGGGGGGGCATCACATTTTTTTCAGGGGGAGATTTTATGTGCTTGTATATAACTATTTTTTTACAATTAAAACAACCAGGGTCCCTGAGCTCCATCTGCCTCAATGGCTGGGGACAATGACATCTGGGACCTTTAAGTGATGTCATATATGTCACTTCTGGATCAGGAATGACTCTTTTATCACAGTTCCTGGGATAGACATTTCAGGCAACCCTCAGCTTGTAGTACCCCATGTTTTCCATTCTAGCTGATATATTATGATTAGTGTTGAGCGAACCCGGACTGTAACGTTCGGGTCCGTACCGAACTTTCGGGTGTCCGGGGCACGGACCCGGATCCGGACATTTCAAAAATCGTTCGGGTTCGGTCCGGGGTTCTGCTATTTTACTCCACGTGTTGAGAAGCTGCAGGGCAGCCAATCAACAAGCGTTTCACTGGTTTGCCCTTAGAAGCCATCACAGCCATGCCTACTAATGGCATGGCTGTGATTGGCCAGTGCATCATGTGACCCAGCCTCTTTATAAGCTGGAGTCACAGTACTGCAGTCACATGCTCCTTGGGTTAGTGTAGGGAAAGGAAGCTGAAAGCGTGAGGGAGAGATTTGAGACATTTTAAGACCTGATCCTGCATCCTGAGATAGATTACTTTACTACTGCTGTCTGTGCTGTTGCTCTGAGGACAGATAGCAGAAATGAGAGATTTCACATACTGCTGTTGTGAGTTGCAGATCAAGCTCTG
>BLSH010307304.1:30387-43909 GCA_018402905.1 Glandirana rugosa
AATTAGACATGGAGTAAAATAATCACATACTGCTAGACTGAGAGGTATCTGCTGGTGCTGTGAGGTACAGATTAATTGTCTAAAATCAAATCCTAGTTCTATAGGGAGAGATTCCTGCTGGTGCTGTGAGGTACAGATTATTGTTCCAAAATCATCACATACTGCTATAGGGAAAGGTTCCCGCTGGTGCTATGAGGGACAGATTATTATTCTAAAATCATCACATTCTGCTAGAGGGAGAGGTTCCTGCTGGTGCTGTGAGGGACGGATTATTGTTCTAAACTCATCTCCTAGTTCTCTAGGGAGAGGGTCCTGCTGGTGCTGTAAGGGACAGATTATTGTTCTAAAATCATCACATACTGCTAGAGGGAGAGGTTCCTGCTGGTGCTGTGAGGAACAGATTATTGTTCTAAAATCATCACATACTGCTAAAGGGAGAGGTTCCTGCTGATGATGTGAGGGATAGATTATTGTTCTAAGATCATCACATACTGCTGGAGGTAGAGGTTCCTGCTGGTGCTTTAAAGGACAGATTATTGTTCTAAAATCATAACATACTGCTAGAGGGAGAGTTTCCTGCTGGTGCTGTGAGGGACAGATTATTGTTCTAAAATCATCACATGCAGCTTGAGGGAGAGGTTCCTGCTGGTGCTGTGAGGAACAGATTATTGTTCTAAAATCATCTCCTAATTCTATAGGGAGAGGTTCCTGCTGGTGCTGTAATGGACAGATTATTGTTCTAAAAGCATCACATGCTGCTTGAGGGAGAGGTTCCTGCTGGTGCTGTGAGGGAAAGATTATTGTTCTAAAATCATCTCCTAGTTCTATTTGGAGAAGTTCCTCCTGGTGCTGTGAGGGACAGATTATTGTTCTAAAATCATCTTCTAATTCTCCTAATTCTATAGGGAGAGGTTCCTGCTGGTGCTGTAATGGACAGATTATTGTTCTAAAATAATCTCCTAGTTCTATAGGGAGAGGTTCCTGCTGGTGCTTTAAGGGACAGATTATTGTTTTAAAATCATATCCTAGTTCTATAGGGAGAGGTTCCTGCATGTGCTGTAAGGGACAGATTATTGTTCTAAAATCATCACATACTGCTATAGGGAGAGGTTCCTGCTGGTGCTATGAGGGACAGATTATTGTTCTAAAATCATCACATACTGCTAGAGGGAGAGGTTCCTGCTGGTGCTGTAAGGGACAGATTATTGTTCTAAAATCATCACATACTGCTAAAGGCAGAGGTTCCTGCTGATGCTGTGAGGGACTGATTATTATTCTAAAAGCATCACATACTGCTGGAGGTAGAGGTTCCTGCTGGTGCTTTAAGGGACAGATTATTGTTCTAAAATCATCACATACTGCTAGAGGGAGAGTTTCCTGCTGGTGCTGTGAGGGACAGATTATTGTTCTAAAATCATCACATACTGCTAGATGGAGAGGTTCCTGTTGGTGCTGTGAGGGACAGATTATTGTTCGAAAATCATCTCCTAATTCTATAGGGAGAGGTTCTTGCTGGTGCTTTAAGGGACAGATTATTGTTCTAAAATCATCACATACTGCTAGAGGGAGAGTTTCCTGCTGGTGCTTTGAGGGACAGATTATTGTTCTAAAATCATCACATACTGCTAGAGGGAGAGGTTCCTGTTGGTGCTGTGAGGGACAGATTATTGTTCGAAAATCATCTCCTAATTCTATAGGGAGAGGTTCCTGCTGGTGCTGTAATGGACAGATTATTGTTCTAAAATCATCACATACTGCTAGAAGGAGAGGTTCCTGCTGGTGCTGTGAGGGACAGATTATTGTTCTAAAATCATCTCCTAGTTCTATTTGGAGAGGTTCCTCCTGGTGCTGTGAGGGACAGATTATTGTTCTAAAATCATCACATACTGCTAGAGGGAGAGGTTCCTGCTGCTCCTGTGAGGGACAGATTATTGTTCTAAAATCATCTCCTAGTTCTAGAGGGAGAGGTTCCTGCTGGTGCTGTGAGGGACAGATTATTGTTCTAAAATCCTCTCCTAGTGCTATAGGGAGAGGTTACTGCTGGTGCTTTAAGGGACAGATTATTGTTCTAAAATCATCACATACTGCTTGAGGGAGAGTGTCACGCACCTGATGGTGGAGTCTGTCTTGTGCAGGAAGCAACCACTCTTACGACCCTGGTTCGAGAACCCCTGATAGAGCAGACAGAGGGTTCCAGAGCACAGAGGGGCATGAGGGCTGGACTGGAACACTGGTGGCAAGATAGGTCCGTCAGAGGCTGGTGCAGGTGTAGAGTAGTGAGGCAGGCAGAGGTCGGAAACTGGCTGGCAAGCGGTACAGAAGGATCAGGCAAAAGGGTTGTCAGGTGCAGGCAGGGTCGTTAATGAGCAGGCAGTGAGGTACAAAGGCATCAGGCAGAAGAATGGTCGTGGGCAAGCTGGGGGACGGTGCAGGCGGAAGTCAATCAAAGGTCAAACAAGCCGGGTCTCAGGAACAGGTCAGCATACAGATTCAAAGGATAGGTAGCCCTCCAGATACACTCCAACGCTGTAGAACGGACAGAACTTGATACAGGAAGCAGGAAGTTTAAATAGGGCTGCTCATCCAGGAAATAGAGGAAACCACAATCAAATGCAATTAACTCTCAGGACAGTCTTTTTCTAACATTGCCCCCCCCCCCCCCAGGGGCAGCCTCCGTATGCCCAAAGGGGCTCTCTTTGTTGGGTTGCTCCTCAAAAAGGTCCGGATAAGTTCAGGGGCATGACGATTGCTCTCCGGTTCCCACAAGTTTTCTTCGGGGCCAAACCCCTACCATTTTATCAAATACTGTGTGGATCTGGATCTCCTCCGACAGTCCAGAATGGCTTCAACCTCAAACTCCTCCTCTCCATCCACAAGCACTGGTTTCGGTGGTCCCTTCTTCCAGCATGGGAACGGATCTGGATGAACTGGCTTAAGCAGAGATACATGGAACACCGGGTGCACACGTAAGGATGAAGGCAGGACCAGTTCATAAGTCACCCTGTTCACTCTCCTCTTAACGAGAAAAGGCCCAACAAATCTGGGTCCCAATTTTCTTGAGGGACAGGCAAGTTTTAGGTTTCTGGTGGCTAACCAGACCAAGTCACCCGGCTTGAGTTCCAACTCTCCCCGTCTTTTCCTGTCGAAAGCCTGTTTGGTGAGCTCTGTGGTCCTGGCAAGTGTGTCCCACAGGATCTGTGTATTTTCCCTGAAAAAATCCAAGGTGTCTTGTACTGCTTGTACTGTACCTTCAATAGCCAAGCCAGGTAGAAAAGTTGAGTGGAATCCATAATTCGCCCAGAATGGGGACTGTTTGGTGGCTGAGTGAACAGTATTATTGAAGGCAAATTCAGCTAGAGGTAATAGGGAGGCCCAGTCGTTCTGAGAGAATGATGAGAAGCACCGCAGATACTGTTCCAGCGTCTGATTTGTTCTCTCAGTTTGGCCATTTGTCTGAGGGTGGTAAGCCGAAGACAGGGATAAATTTCTAGTGCTGAACACAGGGATCTCCAGAACCTGAAGGTAAACTGAACCTAACGATCCGACACTATGCTCAGGGGTATTCCGTGTAGTCGGACGATCTCCTGTATGAAAACTTCCGCTGTCTCTGCAGCCGTCTGTGTCCCCTTCATAGGCAAGAAGTGGGCCATCTTGGTCATGCGATCCACAACCAAAAAGGGTGGATGGAGGTAGTTCCACGATAAAGTCCATGGCTATCCGGGTCCATGGACGCTCATGTACTGGGAGTGGGTTCAAAAGACCCCAAGCCTTGCACTTGTCCATTTTATTGCGTGCACAAGTGGTGCATGTGCTCACATATTTCCGGCAGTCTTCTTCTACCAACGGCCACCAGAAGGAACGTAAGATCTGCTCCAATGTCTTACGCGCTCCAAAATGCCCCGCCAACTTGTGGTCGTGGCAAAGTTCCAACACTGTGGGGCGTTGCTCTGCTGGAATAAAAAGCTGCTGACCGTGCCACCAAAGGCCATCCTTCTCTGACAATCTGGGGTCCCAGGAGCCGGTAGCACTAGCCAAGGACCGTCTAATTTGAGCCAGGAGGTCCTCCTGGGACAATAAGAAGTTCAGTGACGGAAGAATAGTGTCTGGGACAGCACAGTTGCCGGAATCGTTAAACATCCTCAAAAGGGCATCAGGTTTGACATTCTTCAACCCAGGCCTGTATGTTAGATGGAAGAGAAACCTCGAAAAGAAAAGTGCCCAACGAGCTTGACGTGGTTTCAGCCTTTTGGCCGTTCTCAGATACTCGAGGTTTTTGTGATCAGTATATATTAAAATAGGATGTGTGGCTCCTTCCGACAAGTATCACCATTCCTCGAGTGCTGAGTTGATGGCCAAAAGCTCTCTATCCCCCACGTCATAATTCCTCTCTGGGGAAGACAGTTTCTGAGAGAAGAACATGACAGGGTGGAGCTGAGCCTTGGGACCCTGTCTTTGGGAAAGAACTGCCCCCACTGCAATTTCAGAAGCATCCACTTCCAGGACGTAGGGCAGGGCCGAGTCAGGGTGCTTTAGAATAGGTGCTGCTGTGAACAGGCCTTTAAGAGTCTGAAAAGCTACTTCTGCCTCTGTGGACCACTGAAAGCGTGTGTTCTGTTTTGTGAGCTGTGTGATGGGTGCAATGATGGCCGAGAACCCCTTTATAAATTTTCAATAAAAATTTGCGAAGCCCACAAAACGTTGGACCCCTTTCCTGTCTGACGGTGCCAACCAGTCAAGGATAGTGGAGACCTTCTGGGGGTCCATTGTAATTCCGGTCACAGAGAGCACTAATTCCAAGAAGTGGATACTGGTTTGTTCGAAAGCGCACTTCTCTGCTTTGGCATAGAGTCCATGCTGTCGAAGATGGCCCAAGACCTTGGTGACATGCACTCTGTGTTCCTGAAGGGAGGAAGAGAAGATCAAGATGTCATCTAGGTATATAATCACAAATAAATCCAAGAAGTCCCGAAAGGCATCATTTACGAAGTGCTGAAATGTAGCAGGGGCATTACACAGACCAAAGGGCATGACTAGACACTCGTAATGCCTGAAACGAGTACGGAAGGCGGTCTTCCACTCATCACCTTCTCAGATGCGGACTAGGTTGTAGGCACCCCGTGGATCTAGTTTAGAAAAGATGATGGCAGATCCCAGTCTTTGGAACAGTTCAGGAACCAAGGGTAAGGGGTAACGGTTCTTGACCATTATCCGGTTTAATTCCCAGTAGTCTATACAGGGTCGTAGAGAATGATCCTTCTTCTCTACGAAAAAGATACCTGCTCCTGCGGGGGATGTGGAGGGTCGGATAAATTATTTTCCTAAATTGTCATCGAGATAGGTCTTGAGGGCCGCCAACTCTAGCTCTGACAGAGGATAAATCCTTCCGAACGGCACCTCTGCTCCGGGTAGCAGCTCGATTGGACAGTCGTAGGGGCGGTGAGGCGGGAGTTTCTCAGCCCCCTTTTTACTGAACACATCCAGGTATTCATGGTAAACGGACAGAACAGCCAGAAGGGTCTCAGGGTCAGAGTCCATGTCCAGACAACCCAATGTGGGCGCAACTTCCTGGACCAGTGTTAGGCAATGCTGCTTGCAGTATGGGGATCGGAACTGGATGGTCCCAGTAGTCCAATCTATGTCGGGACTGTGGGCCCGAAGCCAGGGTAGGCCCAAGATGATGGGGAACAGAGGGGATGCGATCACATCCAACAAAAGGAGTTCCTGGTGGCCGTCAGCGGTGGGGGCAGGTAGTGGGATGGTCTCCTGGGTCACCACACCCGACTTAATGGGCGATCCGTGGGCCAGGCGGATGGTGAAATTGTGGGTCTTCGGCCGAAGGGGAATCTGTTGCGATGCTGCAAAGTTTCCATCCAGGAAGCAGCTACACGCTCCAGAATCAATAATGGCTGCCACTTGAATACTCCTTCCTGGAAGCTGCAGAGAGAGAGAGAGCACAAGGTGAGAGACAGGGTGATGAATGCTAGGCACATCACTGAAGGAGGCTGGCAAACACTTACCGCGCTTAGCGGGACAGGATCTCACCATATGACCGGGTTCTCCACAGTAAAGGCACAGACTCAATGTGAACCTCCGCTGCCTCTCTTCAGGGGTCAGAGACGGGCGTAGGAGCCCTATTTGCATGGGCTCAGTGGTGTCTTGTGGAGAGGAGGAGCAGGTTGCTGAGGTAAACTGAGTTGGTCTTGGGTAGGCAGGGACTCGGGGAAGCATCCAGGTGGGCCGTGAGAGACCCGGAGCCCTTTCAGCACGGCGCTCACTGAGTCGCCGGTCAATCTGTATTGCCAGATTGATGAGGGCATCCAACGTAGTGGGCAGCCCCACCCGATCCAGCTCATCCTTGAGAGGGTCAGATAATCCAAGGCGGAACTGATAGCATAAAGCGGCATCATTCCATGCCGTGTCAGCACCCCAGCGTCTGAACTCCGCTACATAATCCTCCGCGGAGCGGTGGCCCTGCTGAAGGGCGTGCAGTGCGGCCTCTGCTGTGACTACCTGATGTGTATCTTCATACAATCGGGCCATGGCTTGAAAAAACAGAGCTGCAGAAGATACTTCGGGGGCTCTCTGCTCCCACAAACGGTGGGCCCAGGCCTGGGGCTTTTCCTGCAGTAAGGAGATAATCAACCCCACCTTAGTAGCCTCTCAAGAAAATGTGCGAGGCTGGAGGCCAAAATAGAGCTCACAGGAGTTGCGAAAAGCCCGGAACTTGTGGCGGTCTCCCAAAAACTTGTCTGGCAGGGGGACCTTGGGCTCTGATGGCAGGGCCACAATGGTGCGGCTAGCGGCCTGAGTGCCTCCAGAAGCGGTGGGTGCTGAGAGCTCCAAGACCCGTTCTTCCAACTAGGTGTAGCCATCTTGAAGGCTCTTGACTGCCTGTGTCAGGCTGGCTAGATGAACACACAGCTCATCCATCGCAGAGGGTGCTCCCTGCGCAGACTCAGACATGGCTGTCCATTGCTGTCACGCACCTGATGGTGGAGTCTGTCTTGTGCAGGAACCAACCACTCTTACGACCCTGGTTCGGGAACCCCTGATAGAGCAGACAGAGGGTTCTAGAGCACAGAGGGGCACAAGGGCTGGACTGTAACACTGGTGGCAAGATAGGTCCGTCAGAGGCTCGTGCAGGTGTAGAATAGTGAGGCAGGCAGAGGTCGGCAACTGGCTGGCGAGTGGTACAGAAGGATCAGGCAAAAGGGTCGTCAGGTGCAGGCAGGGTCATTAACGAGCAGACGGCGAGGTACAAAGGGATCAGGCAGAAGAATGGTCGTGGGCAAGCTGGGGGTCGGTGCAGGCAGAAGTCGATCAAAGGTCAAACAAGCTGGGTCTCAGGAACAGGTCAGTATACAGATTCAAAGGATAGGTAGCCCTCCAGATACACTCCAACGCTGTAGAACGGACAGCACTTGCTACAGGAAGCAGGAAGTTTAAATAGGGCTGCTCATCCAGGAAATAGGGGAAACCACAATCAAATGCAATTAACCCTCAGCACAGTCTTTTTCTAACAGCCTACTTCAGATGCCATTCAAAACTTGAAGTTTAGCAAGCAAAATTGTGCTGCCCAGGACTACCTTAACATTCTGCAAGATGTGTTTGGGCGCCCAGAGAAGGTTTCTGATCTCATGTACCAATTGGAGCACACTTACCAAAATGAGGGAGAGAAGCTGTCTGATTACATGAGACGTTTGGACAAGATCATGCATCAGATCTTGCTAAAAAAAAAGGTCTAGACCCCAGGAAAGTGGATGAAGTTAGTGCGCAACAAGTCTTGAGCTGTGCCCAGCCTCTGGATCCCATCACCCTCCTGTTGAGAACCCGGCAAGATGGTGGTATCCTGAAGTATCCAGATCTTATCAGGATTGTGCGGGAAGAAGAGGCCATGCTGGAAAGCAAGAAAAAGAATCAGAGGCCGGAATCTGTTGCTGGGGTCAGAGTGACTAGTGCGGCTGATAGAGACCCCAAGGTCGAGCTCCTTAAGACTCAGGTGTCGTAGCTGATAGAGATGATGGCTTTATTGACTGCCAAACCATCTGTTCTACCCAGTGATGAAGCTTCAGAGTTCAGGAAGCCTTCAAGCCCTATGGCTGCTCAGATGGACAAGCCAGCAAGTCCAGGGACCTGCTTCAACTGCGGTGGAGTTGGACACTATAGACGAGTGTGCCCAAGCCCAAAGAAGCCTGAAGTACAGCACCAGAAGCTGGTGGGAAGCTTCAGAGGACCCCAGTGAAGGAGCCAACTGGGTGTCCATCTCCAATAGCTAGCTCCCAAGTTAAAGACGCAAAGAGACAGCAGTGGGGGTCCAAACCCTTTCAGAGGGCCCCTGTTGTAGCCTCTGAGCGACCTAGTGTCCCGTCACCCTTGATGCGGGCTGACCGGCTTCCAAGAATCAATGCATACCAAACTCCCAGAACTCAGCCAAGACAAAAACCAGGTAAAAAAACCCACAAGAAAGGAGTGTGCATACAAACTAATGAACAGGCCAAGGCCATTGTATCCTCAAAGTTCCCAGGCAAGCTGGTGGAACCTTCCCCTATTGTACCCATCCAAGTTGAGGGAATCTACACCAAGGCCCTCTTAGATACTGGAGCTCAAGTGACCATCCTTTACCGAGACTTTTATGACTGGCATCTCAACCACCTGCCATTGCAGAAGTTAGAGGAGCTGGAGATATCGGGCATTGGGACCAGAGCTTCCCCTACGATGGCTACCTGCCAGTTAAATTGACATTTGATCCCTCTGTAGCTGGAAAGGCCGAGACCTTTGATACTTTGGCGGTGGTTTGTCCCTGCCCACCAGGGGCCAGTAAGAGTTCTCTAATAATCGGGACTAATACTGACCTCGTCAGGAGGCTGTTGACACCTCTTGTCCTAGAGACTAGCACCACAACTACTAATGTGCTCCCTTATGCTGAGACAAGCCTATCGGCGCCTAGTAAAGGAGAAGAAGGCCCCAGCCGAGGGGGGAAGGAAAGGCGTGGCGCCTGGATCAGAGTGAGAAGGTACTACAGCCCAAGGAAGTGGTTTGCCTACCAGCACTTATAATGCTCAATTGGGAGTAACCAGGCCCTTTCCTGGTCCTTGAAGTGGGCAGCCAAAGAACCGATACTGGAGTGGAAATAATTCCAGAACTGGTTTCAACCAGGGCGTTACAAAGAAACCGTGGAAGAGTCTCTGTCAGTGTCCGAAATGTCACATCCTCTCCAGTGAAGATGCCAGCTCGAATTCTGCTGGGGCAGGTGAATCCAGACCCCCCCCCCAGTTTCCCCATGTGATTTCCCCTGAGTGAAAGGATAGGGTCAAGACCCAGCTCCTTAGATGGCAGGTTGCCTTCTCTAAGTATGAGTTTGATGTGGGGTGTGCAAAAAGTGCCCAACATCGGATTTGTCTCAAGAAGATAAGCTACTTAGAGAAAGGGTCAGACGGATACCTCTAGGGGACTTGGAAGACCTACGTGAACAACTGGCAGAGTTGAAGAGGACAGGCATCATCAGAGAGTCTCGAAGTCCATACGCTTCTCTGATAGTGGTGGTACGTAAGAAGAATGGGTCACTGAGGTTGTGCATCGACTACAGGACAATGATCCGCAGGACCATTCCAGACACCACCCCACGGATAGAGGATGCCTTGCAGAGTTTGTCATGGACAAAGTGGTTCAGCGTGCTGGACTTGAAGAGCGGGTACTACCAAATCCCAATGCATCCTGAAGATAGGGAGAAGACCACTTTCATTACCCCAGTAGGGTTCTTCGAATTTGACCGCATGCTTCAGGGCCTGTCTGGCGCCCCAGCAACCTTCCAAAGGCTAATGGAGAAGACTGTGGGCGACATGAATCTCATTGAGGTGTTGGTGTATCTAGATGACATCATTGTCTTTGGCAAGACTTTGGAGGAGCACAAAGAACGCTTGGAGAAGGTTCTGAAGAGACTCCATGATGAAGGGTTGAAGCTGTCACTGGAAAAATGCCAGTTTTACCAACCCTCGGTCAACTACCTTGGCCACATTGTGTCTGCTGAAAGAGTGGCTACCGATCCTCAGAAGCTAGAAGCTGTTAGCTCTTGGCCGAGGCCTACTAATGTGACAGAGCTTAGGTCATTTCTGGGTTTCTGCTCCTACTACAGGAGGTTCGTGGAGGGATTTGTTAAAATAGATCGCCCACTCAATGAGCTGATGAGAAACGAAAAGATGAGAATGGCCGAGATCCAGTAAAGCCTGTCAGATCAGCCGGAGGACCCAGGAGACCTAAAGAGTCCATTCAGGGACAGTGGACTGATCAGTCTAAAGAGGCGTTTCGACAGCTGAAGTGGAGTCTGACGACTGCTCCTGTCATGGCTTACGCAGATCCGACAAAGCCATACGAGCTTCACGTCGATGCCAGTCGGAAGGGCCTAGGAGGAGTACTCTATCAGGAACATGGTGAGCACTTACGACCAGTTGCCTATGTGAGTCGGAGTTTAGCACCTGCTGAGAAGGACTACCCTACCCACAAATTCGAATTTCTTGCTCTCTAGTGGGCAGTGGTGGATGAGCTGAGGGATTACTTGTGCGGGGCAACCTTCGTGGTCAAGACAGATAATAATCCTCTCACCTACATCCTCACTACTGCAAAGCTGGGTGCCACCGGTCACAGGTGGTTGGCTGCTCTGTCCGAATTCACTTTCAGCCTTAAGTATCGCCAGGGGACTGGAAACAGGGATGCCGACGCCTTGTCAAGAAGGCCACATGATTCTAGAGACTCTTCGTAAGAGTGGGACCCAGCTGCCACCTGAAGGTGTGCGAGTCCTTTGTCAGGGAGCCAAGTACCGAGCTGGAGGTGGATCAAGAGCAGAAGAAATTGGTGTCACAGCTGCTGGAGTCCCCAGGAGTTACTGCAACCTCATCCAAGTTGGAAAGGAGGGCCTGCCAAAGCTCTCCAAGAAAGATTTGAGGAAGGATCAGATGGAAGACCCTCTTTGTAATTTGGCGTTGAAAGCTGTAGAGAGTCAGTGTCCTGATCTGCTCCTTACTGACACCCTAGAGGAAGCTTGTTTGCTTCATAGAGAGTGAGATCAGTTGCAATTGCGCAACGGAGTGGTCTACCGAAGGGGCCCCTCCGGTGATACCGAAGATAGAGGGCAATTACTTCTACCTGAAAAACATAGACAGACTGTGTTAACTGCTTTACATGATAACCATGGCCATCTAGGGTCCGACAGAACTTTTAACTTGGTAAGAGACCGGTTCGAGTGGCCCTGTATGCAGGCCAAAGTTGAGAGCTACTGCCACTCATGCATCCGATGCATTCAGAGGAAGACTCTACCTCAGAGAGCTGCCCCCATGGGCCACCTTCAAAGCCCGGGACCCATGGAGTTGGTGTGCATTGATTTTCTGTGTCTGGAGCCTGACTTGAGTGGACAGGGAAACATTCTAGTAGTAACAGATCATTTCACTAGGTATGCCCAGGCCTTTTCTACAAAGGATCAGCAAGCATCCACCGTAGCATCCACTCTGACCAAGGGAGAGACATTGAGGGACGCCTCATCAAAAGACTACTAGATCTCCTTGGCATAAAGAAATTGCGAACCACTCCATATCATCCCCAAGGGGATCTACAGCCAGAGAGATTCAGTAGGACTCTCCTGGATATGCTTGGTACTCTTACCTCAGAACAGAAGCAACACTGGAGTAAACACATAGCAGCAATTGTGCATGCATACAACAGCACATTGAATGATGCCACAGGTTACACTCCTTATCAGTTGATGTTCGGGCGGGAGGCTTGGTTGCCCATCAACCTGGCCTTTGGCACCTCATTGGACTGTACCTCAGCAACCTCTCACAGAGGATATGTGGACCGTCTGAGGAGAAGTTTAAAGACTGCCTATGAGAAGGCCCAAGCTGCCTTAGATGCCAGAGGACAGAGAAATAAGAAGAACTTTGATCTGAGGGTAAGAGTGCAAGACTTACTGCCAGGTGACATGGTACTGTTGAGGAATCTGGGTGTCCCTGGGAAGCACAAGCTGGCTGATCGCTGGCCTTATGTGATTTGTAAACAACTTCCAGGGTTGCCAGTATATCAGATCCGACCAGAAGGAAGTACAGGCCCGTTAAAGACTTGGCATCGCAATCACCTGTTGCCCTTGTCGGAAGCAGTCCGTATGTCACCACCATTGGATCCTCAGTCCACACCTGCGGCCTCACAAAGGTCTCGTCCAGTGACTAGATCTCAGTCAGTACCTCCGGATGCAGAGGCTGAGGACAGTGAGGATGAGGAGATGGGAATAGATTGGCGGTGGCCATCCCAAATGTTTGAACTTGTTAGTCCTTCGCCCTCTCCCCTCAAAGTGACAAATACTGAGACCCTCAGGCCGGAGGCCCCGGAATTTGTACCCCAGAGGCAGCCTTCAGAAGATATGGAAGATTCCCTGTTCCCTATGTTGGCAGCAGACTCTGAGTATCCTCACCCCTTTGCTGAGGAGGAGGAAGCCGAAGTAGAAGAAGAGAGGGAAAAGGAAAGTAGGCCTACCATATCTGAAGTCAAGGATGAGTATAAGGGATGAGCCAAGAAATGGTAATGCAAGCTATAATTTGTAGTGTGTGCCATCATCCAAAAAGAGACATTTGAAGGAGGAATTATGGGTGTCCCACTAGCACCCAGACACCATAACTAGAATAGGCATGGACTATCTCGGCACTCAAAGGTAACACAAATGTATATAAGAAATCTTAAAACAATTTATTTGAAAAATATGACATACAACAACACACTATAAAAAATACAGCATTGGATACAAGCTCCAATAATTTTTACATCTGATGCCTGGAGTGGTCCCTGCAAGGGGTACCACCGGCCCTTAGCATGTAGGCTGTGGATGGTGTGATGCTCTCGACCGGTTTCGCGGGGCTTCCGCTTCTTCAGGAGATTTAAGCAGCATACAGCTATATTGTTTTTAAAGAAACTATGTATACACAAAAAATAATGACAGAGCATTAGTATTCACAAAAAAAGAATAGGCAAGACTGGGAACAATCAAGATATGAACTTACCCACAATGATCACAGCCGAACATAAAGGTCAAGAGTATGCCCACTGAGGGGCTATCCCCCCACGGCGGACATGGGGGACAAAGGGAGCTGTGTAACTAAATTAAGAAAAGATTGGTATAATTCAATCAGTCAGAGACGCCAAAAAAGGCATGTAAAGAGGTAACCCCGTGGTGGAAATGGGAAGGGTGCTGAAAGCGAGGAGGGGAGAGGGGGGGAGGAGAAGAAATAGAGTTGGAAGGAGAAACTGAAAAAAATGAAAAGGGGAGAAAGGCAATAGAAGAAGAGAATGAGCAGCAAAGAACAAAAGTAGAACGGGAAAGGGCATGAACATGGCAGGAAGGAAGGAAGAAAAAAAAGAAAAAAAAAACGAAAAAAACAAGGGAATCAGGAGAAAAATAGAAGGAAGAGGAATAAGATGAAGAAAGAAAGTGGGGAGGAGAGAACAAGAGAAAGAGAGGATGAGAAAGGAGGGAGGGTGGAGGGGA
>BLSH010307304.1:43919-56329 GCA_018402905.1 Glandirana rugosa
TCACGGGGGGAAGGGAGAAAAGGAGAAAGAGAAAAGAAAAGGGGAAGAAAAAACGGGGATGTAGAGAGGGAAGGAAAATGAAGAGGGACACTGTGAGAAGCATAGATAAAAAGTACCAATGTGCCTAGAGAAACAGAATCAAGGTAAAATAGCAGGATATAAGATATATACTGTAAACCCACCTTCCAATATAATGACGGCAGGGACAAATTCCCCCAGAGACACTATCAAGAAATAAGGAGCATATGTCCAAAATATACAGAGCCAGGACTCAGAGGGTAAGCTGAGAACCGGATTTAAGGAGGTATGCAAACAGCATGTCTGGAAAGATAAATGAAATACATAGTATATGAGTAAGTTGCAAGGGCCAGCCGCCCAAGCAAACTGCAAGGAAGGACATAGGTCACTATACAGCCAACAGCTGCGGGGACCTGTAACAAAGCAAAAACTTACCAGACAGAGTAGTAAATGCAGGATGTCTCTGGAGGAAAAAGCTGTGCCGAAGGTGAGGCTGAAAGCTCCATTTATCCCCTGCATGGAGACGCCAGGAAAACAGCTGAGCCCAGCGTGAACCAAGGCAAATGCAGCAGCGTTGCTGGCAACACTGCTGCAAGTAGAGAGGTCACATGCCCGCCGTACGGGGACAAATATCCTCAACCCTAGGAGGTATGACCAAGCAATGTGGGTTCTCACAGTAGGTCTACTTATAGAAAAGATCTATAACTGTGTGCCTCATTAATACCCGGGGGAGATTTTGCCCCCAAACGTTCAATCCACAGGGTTTCCCGCTGTAGGATGAGACGATCCCAATCTCCTCCCCTAGGATCCTCAGGGATCACCTCCAGGACCATAAATTTCACCATTTTAATGTTATATCGGTGGTACAGACCAATATGTCTACCCACGGTGGTGAGTTTACCACCATAGGAGACATAGAGGTGGTCCCCGATACGCTGTCTAAACTCACGTATGGTCTTGCCTATATAAAAGGCACCGCATTCGTAAACCATAAGGTACACTAGACCCCTAGTTCCGCAATTGGCATGGAACGAGGGTGAAAATTTCTGGCCATTGGGAAGTTCAAAGCAAGTACCTTCCAACACCCAGGGGAATCCCCACACCGGAACGTGCCCCGGGGCCCCAAAGGGCATGTGGAGGCAATTTGGTAATGACTACTAGTGAGTATGTCCCGAAGAGAGGTAGCTCTCCTAAAAATTAGTTCCGGGGTGGAACAAACGTATTTTTTCAGGATATGGTGTTGAGCAAGGAGGTGCCAGTGTTTGGACAGGGCAGACCGCAGTGAGCTATGATGGGCAGAGTAGCGTGTGACCACCCCTACTGTGTCCCGTGTTTTAGGTCTGGGGCATCTAAAAAGTAGGGAGTTGCGATATTGTGAATAAGCCTTATTAAAGGCTTTTCTGAGAGTGGTGTGTGTATACCCTCTGGCTAGTAATCGTTGTCGGAGGGCTGTACCCTGGGATAGGAAATCCTCGTCTCTAGTGCAATTCCGCCGTAAACGTAAGTACTGGGCATATGGAATGCTTTGTACAAGAGAACGAGGGTGTGCACTAGACACATACAGGAGGGTGTTGCCTGCAGTGGGCTTTCTGTATAGATCTGTCTCAATTTGATGTTGATCATTAATGACTAGTCTGATATCCAGAAAGGGGATACTTTTCGGGTCATATACATATGTGCAGTGAAGATTAAGTGAATTTCCATTAAGTTTTTGTATGAACTGGTGTAGTAAATCCACACCCCCAGTCCATATAATCAATAAGTCATCAATGAACCTGTACCAGCACAGCACATGTGGAAGGTATGGTTGGAACAATTCTTCTGAGAAGATCGATCTTTCCCATCCCCCTAAGAATAAGTTGGCATAGGATGGTGCACATGCTGTGCCCATTGCAACGCCTTGGGCCTGTAAATAGAACTGTTCCATGAATGTAAAGTAATTTCTCGTAAGTATGAAGCGTAGGAGTTCTAAGATAAAGTCCACTAGGGGCCATGTGTTGTGGTCCTGCTCATATAGAAAGGAGCCCGCCATCCGGACGCCCTGCCCATGGGGGATACCCGAGTAAAGAGCCTCAATATCGATAGCCACGAGCAGGGCGCCCGGAGGGACATGGATATCCTCTACATGCCTGAGCAGGTCCGTGGTGTTGCGAATGTACGATGGTAGGCTAAGCACATGTGGTAATAGAAAGGAGTCAACAAATTTGCTGGCATTTTCAGTTAAGGACCCGATACCAGATACTATCGGTCGATCCGAAGGGGATCGAATGTTCTTGTGGGTCTTAGGAAGAGTGTAAAAAGTCGGTGTGCGAGGGAACTTCGTAATTAGATATTCCAGAGTGTCTTTATCAATCAATCCACAAATAAATTCAGCAGTGCAAAGATTCCTGAATTCACTGACAAAGCCCTCAACTTGTGAGGAATCAATGGGGACATACCAGTCCCTGTTGTTCAGGACTATGAGACACATGTCCTGATATTGTGCATGAGTCATAATCACTATGTTCATGGTTCAGGTGGGGAGTAGTGGTGTCCCGGTTACGGTTACCCAATTGAGTGGTGTGATGTGGTGTTGTGGGTGTAGGGGTTTTACCCTGTTTCTTGCCCTTTTTCTGAGCCCCAGAGGAACGAGATTCCTCTCCAGTGAGGGACCTTTTCCGTGAGGTATTGGAGGGGTTCACAGAGGATGCTCGGTACAGGGCCTGTGAGAGATTGGAAGAAATAGAAGAGTCAGATTCAGTATAATCAGATGTCACCAGATTATCTGCCTTTGGTCGTTTGCGAGGAAACTGTTGTTTCATCTTAAGACTATTGGTCCATTTATAGGCGTATCCTTCACTGAAGGCCATTTTGTCCTTCGTGAGTTTGGTTTGTTTTTTGATGATGATGTCTTTGTTTATTTTCTCGAGATGTTCTATAACCGTTTTCCATTTAGGGGCAAATGAAGGGGACTCGATAATGTGTTTAAACTGGGAGTTTAAACGGTCTATCTCACCATCAAGACTTGTCATATCATGACGGTGTTGGGTGGTGAGTTGTGTCATCAGATCAACACTACATGCCGTAAGGGTTTTCTCCGATGTTTTTCTGAACTCTAGAGAGGGTTCTTTGAACGTGGGGAAAATTTGTACTCTGAGGCCCATATGACATATGTTTTCCCTGGCATATTCTTCCAAATAGTGAATATGCCAGTAAAGGTGCGATTTTTTTCTTTAATAGGTTAAAGACACGATCTAGAAAAAATTTAGATTCATCATCACATTGTTGATCCTTAAGGCAGGTGGCCTGTATATTGGACATAAAACCTGACCAACCCTGGCCGAGAACATCCATGTTAGAATCACATTGGGAATCACAGACTGATCAGGAAGGGGAGGGAAAGAGGACCAGGAGAGGAAAAAATGGGGGGGGGGAGACAAACAGGGGGTGGATGGTAAGGTAAAGGAAGAGGAAGGGAGGGGAAAGAGGGGAGTCCTACCCAGAAAGGACCCCCAAGAATACGATTGCTCACAGAGCAATGTCTATAGGGGGTTAAGAGGGTCACTCTAAATAGGTATTAAATGCTTGGGCTATATTAAATCAGTAGAGGCTCAAGAATTGGAAGAAGGGGGCCTATGGGTGTGTTATCCACCCCATCAAACATGAGCCAAGAAATGGTAATGCAAGCTATAATTTGTAGTGTGTGCCATTATCCAAAAAGAGACATTTGAAGGAGGAATGTATGGGGTATGGGGTATAGCACCCAGACACCATAACTAGAATAGGCATGGACTATCTCGGCACTCAAAAGGTAACACAAATGTATATAAGAAATCTTAAAACAATTTATTTGAAAAATATGACATACAACACACTATAAAAAATACAGCATTGGATACAAGCTCCAATAATTTTTACATCTGATGCCTGGAGTGGTCCCTGCAAGGGGTACCACCGGCCCTTAGCATGTAGGCTGTGGATGGTGTGATGCTCTCGACCGGTTTCGCGGGGCTTCCGCTTCTTCAGGAGATTTAAGCAGCATACAGCTATATTGTTTTTAAAGAAACTATGTATACACAAAAAATAATGACAGAGCATTAGTATTCACAAAAAAAGAATAGGTAAGACTGGGAACAATCAAGATATGAACTTACCCACAATGATCACAGCCGAACATAAAGGTCAAGAGTACGCCCACTGAGGGGCTATCCCCCCACGGCGGACATGGAGGACAAAGGGAGCTGTTTAACTAAATTAAGAAAAGATTGGTATAATTCAATCAGTCAGAGACGCCAAAAAAGGCATGTAAAGAGGTAACCCCGTGGTGGAAATGGGAAAGGTGCTGAAAGCAAGGAGGGGAGAGGGGGGGAGGAGAAGGAATAGAATTGGAAGGAAAAACTGAAAAAATGTGAAAAGGGGAGAAAGGCAATGGAAGAAGAGAATGAGCAGTAAAGAACAAAAGTAGAACAGGAAAGGGGAGATCATGGCAGGAGGGAAGGAGGGGAAAACGAAAAAAACTAAAAAAACTAAAAAAAACGATGTAGGCTTGCTGTAATGGCTTGTATACAAATCAATGTACCAGCCAAACTTTGAACAGTCAGAATTATTTGATCTTCATGTCAGCTGGGATTACTACTAATCTGTGATTAGCTGAAGCTATTCACATGGTACAGGTTGTTGAGATAAGCCCAAGTACCATGTGATAGCTGGGGCTCAATCCCAGCTCACCAATCTAGGTAACCAAGCTGATATTAAAGTTGTGCCTCAGCCCCCCCCCCCCACCACACAAAATGTACAAGTCAGCAGCTACACATCCTGCAACTGCTGACATTAATTATTAGGACACTGTCATGGAAGATAGTGTTGTTGGCACCCCAGTCCATGTTTCCATTGGCTCTCAGGTGCTGTTGCCTCCATTGCCGATTCCCTACTGTGCATGAACAAAGGGCACTGCGCTTTCTGAATGGCCTGGCAGCAGGGAAGGAGGAGGGGTGACAAATTTCTAGCATACCTCGCTGCAGTGAGGTCTGTTGGAAGTGGGGACAGGTAAATGTCCAAAACAGGTACCCCCCGAAAAGGTGCCAAACGTGGCATCAGAAGGGGGGGAGAGAGATAAGCAGAGCTTCCACTTTTGGATGGATATCTAAGGCCCCTTTCACACTTGTGCAAGTTGTTCTGCAACTTGGGACTGCAGAGTCGCCTGTCAAGTTGGACCCCGCAATTTCCAATGAGTAGGATTCATAGCTGTCTGACTTCAAGTGGTATCAACTTCAAACTAGTCCCTGAACTACTTTGGTCCGCATTTCATATGACTTGTGGTCCCTAGACCTCAAGATTACACAGGCATTGCTTCAAGTCACACCAAAGTTGCATGACTTTCAAGTCACACAAGTGTGAATGGGGCCTAAGTCAAAAGGTGTTATCCTGACAGTAATGCAGTTTGCCCACAACATTGTCCCAACTTCAGGGAATGCCTGAGTAATATTGAGAGCTAGGAACCTCAAGTCACATCAAAGTAGTACAGGGACTACTTTTAAGTTGGTGCCACTTGAAGTAGCACAGATATTTTTAGGAAGAGTTTTAGGAAAAGTCGGCCAAGTGTAAAAGGAGTGTATAGAAGTAACCCTCCCAGATATATATAGAGATTTTTATATATATATATATATATATATATATATATATATATATATATATATAAGCAGCTCTTTATATATATATATACACACACACACACACACACACACTCCTTACTGATTTACATCAGCAGAATACATGCAGGAAGTGTAATGTGCCTGTAACCAGAAAGTGATGTGTGCGCATGGGCATTAAGCAGGGCCAGCATCAGGGGGGTTCAGGCAGTACTGTTGTAAAGGGACCTCAGTGTCTCAAGGGGCCCTTACAAAGTGTTTAGCAGTCTTTAACATTTGAGTCTATGGGAGGGAGACACCCAGTTTGGGGACACCTTTCTCCTGAACCATAGGCGATAAAAATACTAAACTTGGGTGACATGGAGAGGGCCCCTGGACCACAACTGGTCCACGTTTGGGACCTCCAGGACCTATGGTTCGGCTTGAGGTCTTATTGCAAGCATCGGGTGAGGCTGTGCTGCCTGTGCACTGTTTTTTTTTTTTAACCCCATGGATCCCACACTAGCATGCATTGCACACTTCACTTGAATGAGTCATGCTTAGCAGGCTACACCCGGTAAGTGTGACAGGGTGTATAATTCCTACTGGGGCTGCAATATGCACACACCCCTGGATGTGGGGGAATGGCCTAGTGGGAAGGCCCTGGGGAATGTTGGTGGTCAGAAGGGGGGCAGGTGTAAAGCAGTTTAAGAAGCCCCAAAATTTCTGATGGCTGCCCTGGCAGGAAGAGACTGTTTGGTGATCCCACATGAACAAATACATTAACCTCATCCCCATCAAATATACCTACCGCATCCTCCCCCACATGGTGTAAGCACAAGTTTATTTCCTACACTTACCCATCAAATGAGTAGCACCTCTTTGCTGGTCAGGATCTCTATATAGGTGGATACAGCGAGGTTCCATTTCAGCAAAGGCACTTCCGGGTGAACACAATGACATTCCTGGGTCAGAGGCCAAAGCCACACTTGCTTGCGAATATTTGATTGCAATCACACTTTTTTTTTTTAGTAATAGGCAGGTGAATGACAAAGGCTCAGTTTGAGACATACAACACTGCCTATCCACCAGCTAAATTCATTAGGAGTGCTGGTTCACACTTGTGCAACGCGGGAACCCTGCAAATCCACTGCAGGTTCCTGCATCGCATTTCACACTGCCATGTGTGACCTGCTGGGAGCATCAATACATGGTTAATGACACCCCCATTTCAACTCACAAATCACAGTGCAAACTAACAGTTCGGATATTAATCTGATCGCATGGGCGTGAACACCCATGGAATCCAATTCTGGTGTGGACCAAAAGGAAAAAAAAAAAAGGGGTCCTGTGCGAGTTCAGTCTGAATGCATTGCAAATTCAGCCATCCTATCTGTCTGGCTGAAATCGCATGGACAGCGCTTTTGACTTGTACTGCGGTGTGAATCGGACGCAATCTTGCACAGTGCAGCAGTGTGAAGCGGCACTTACCTGCAATCCTCCAGACCGGTTAAAAGAAAAGACTCCACTTAAACATCCTTTAGCATTTACTTGCAGGTGTGCTGAAGAGGTTCGTTTTTTTAATCCACGATTACACCTTCTCATAATTTGTCATTAGCAAGGCGGTTCACTTCCCCAAAGCCAGCTCCCCCCAAAACAAATTAAGAAAAAATATCTCCAGAATTTACATTTATTTGCACAGCAACACAATTATGTACATTCATTTAGTGGCATTAGAATATTAGGTTTTACATTTAGATAAACATTTAGCAATTGGGATCTAATGGCACTGCTCATAGGAGCTTACAATCTAAAAATTTTCCAAGCCTTATAGTGGACATAGCTTTAATGTCACAGTGTTTAGCAGACTACACATTTCATAGTACAACTACTCTCAACAGACACCAACCACCAACAAATGTTTAGCTGCAAGATTATACCAAATTATAAAAAAACAGTCAGTCATTCTTAAAAAAACAAAATACAAAATATTAAAAAGACACATTCCAAAACATGACCACCCACTGTCCCACATGCCACACACATACATTGGTGACGGTATTGCTGGAAGATGCATTTCTGTGTACATGATTAAGCAATGAGATCAAAGAGTAGAAGGTCAGCAGATGCTCCTAAACCATGAATGTATGGTCAGCAGCAACAATACACAACACTGACAGCAAAGCCACACTTTTGATGGACAAAATGCACAAGAATTTCAATGTACAGCCAAAGTGGGGCATTAGTCAATATGCACAATATCAGCCCTACTCTCCCAAAAACCACAGCAAATAACACGGCCTCTTCGCAGGGCAAATCAACCTCCTCTAATGCAGTCAATTTTATAACATAGGTTGTATTGCACACCGACACGCCCAATGGAAGAACACGCCCACCAGTATCATTTAATCTGTCTTTTCATTGCTGCCTAACTCAAAGTGATTGCACCTGATAAACAAGAACACTTATAATTTGCAAATGTGTTAGCCCACACGATATTGTCAAAACGCCTGCCTTTACACGCACATGAACTTTAAGGGCATCCCAGTCCTAGTCTGTAGGGTTCAATATTGAGTTGGCCTGTCCTTTTGCAGCTATAACAGCTTCAACTGGGAAGGCTCTCTACAAGGTTTAGGAGTGTCTATGGGAATGTTTGACCATTCTTCCCAAAGCACTTTTGTGAGGTCAGGCACTGATGTTGGATGAGAAGGCTTTGCTCGCAGTCTCCGCTCTAATTCATCCCAAAGGTGTTCTATCGGGTTGAGGTCAGGACTCTGTGCAGGCCAGTCAAGTTCCTCCATCCCAAACTCACTTATCCATGTCTTTATGGACCTTGCTTTGTACACTGGTCCAAATCAGGAGGGGGGATTATGTTGTGGGGTTGTTTTACAGGGGTTATTCTTTCACACTTGTGCGACTTGAAATTTGTGTGTTTTTACAACGATTTGCCGCAATGTTTTGCTGCAATGTTTTGCAGTGATTTTGATGTGACTTGAAGCAATAGCTGTGTAATCCGGAGGTCTATGGACCTCAAGTCGCATCAAAGTCGGACCAAAGTAGTGCATGGACTACTTTGAAGACACTGCAACTTGAAGTCGTACAGAAATGAATGATGCTCATTGAAAATCATGAGGAACGGCTTGTCATATGACTTTGCAGTCCCAAGTCGCAGGAAAAGTCACACAAGTGCGAAAGGGGCCTGAAGATAATTTACAATGAGCACCATTCATATCTGTGCGACTTCAAAGTAGTCCGACTTTGAAGCAACTCGAGGTCAATAGACCTCAGAATTACACAGCTATTGCTTCAAGTCCCATCAAAATCACGTAAAAAAAATTGCAACAAATCGCGGTAAAGTCATGCGACTTTCAGGTCACACAAGTGTGAAAGCGGCCTTAGCCCAGGTTCACATAGGTGCGATGTAGGATCCAGCCTGATTTCAGCACCGGTTCCTGCATTGCACCTCTCCCACAGGCAGTTCACACTGCCTTCTGCGAACCGCTGCGGGTGTCAGTACAATATTAATGACACCCTCAGATTGGTTCATAGATCACAGTGCTAACTGTGGATTCCGATAGGAATCAGATCGCAGGAGTGAGAACACCCATGCGACCTGATTCTGGTGCGGGAAAAAAAGGTCCCTGCACTGCTATAGCTGTAAAGGCTTGACTAAATCAAATTTGAACCCTACAGGCTAAGACTGGGATGCTATTAAAGTTCATGTGTGTATAAAGGCAGGTGTCCCAATACTTTTGGCAAGATCGCAGATTGTGCAAGATCTGCAATGGTGGTGGAACCCTCGTCCACTTAAATGCTACATTTATTTAAAACTTGGGGAAGGACATGAGTTATGTTTAACAACACAGGAAGAGCTGGCAGCCTTTCTACAAGACATAGCATGTTTGGGATTTGCACCTATGAACCCCAGCTTTGTTCAGCAGAAGTGCTAAGCCCTTAGCCACATTCATGGAGCATCCATTGCTGTGATGTCAAACAGTCCTAAGTCTCAGGGTTGCAATAAATGAACCAATGCAGATGTGCTGTGGAAGGTTGGATAACCATTGAACAACCTGTTTCTGGCATATGCCATCTGTTTTGAAGGTTTGTTATGGCTCAGTACTGTGAGCATTCTGCTATAGAACATCTCTAATTTTGGGGCATTTGCCTTGGAAATAAACTGCAATTATTGCTGGATGGGAAATGTTAAGGCTGATTATAGTCTTTTCCCATAGAAAACATGTGACACAATTTGCAATAGTGGTGGAACCCTCCTACACATAAATACTACATGTAGACATAATTTTGGTAAGAACATGAGTTATGAGAACAGAAAACCTCTCTACATGAAGTGATATTCTCAGGATGCAAATCCAGAACCTCTATGGTCCTAGGTAGAAGCGTTAAGCTGTTAGCCACCAGTCTGCCAAGTGTGCAAACCTCATACACATAAATACACATAAATACACATATACTGCATTTATTTGCACATATAGGTGGTGGAATTACATTAGTCTGGAGTTTATTCTGTGCTATTTGGTGACGCTTGAAGTGTAAAACAGTGATATTATTGCAACAGCTTTTTTATTATTATTATTTATTATTATTATTATTATTATTATTATTATTATTATTATTTATTATATGTAGTATTATTATTTATTATATTATTATTTATTATTATTATTATTATTATTATTATTATCATTTATTATTATTTATTGTTTGTGCTTTGTGAAGATACCTGTGTGAGTTTAGGAAAAGATTTTTATGAGATAGACAGCAACAAGCAAAAGACAGGGAAAAACATGAGAAGATTGAACATTGTAGCATTTTTAAAAATAAATTAGATGATGAAATAGCAACATTGTTGCAGGGACAATTTGATTGAGGGAAAGATACATTTCATCTCAACATGAAAAGGATTTCTTTAGGAAAGTTATAATTGTATCATTAGAATCAATGGCTAAAACTTGCATTGGGCTTCTTAAGAAGGCATATTAGCCAACGCACAGTTTCCTTCTCAAGAAGGCATTATAGGCAAGTGCGAATTTGCGAATTTACTATACCGTCCTCTAAAAAAGGCATGGGAGTTAAGATGAGGGAATTTTCTTGTCTGAGCATTCTCAGTTGTGCTGATGAATAGTCAGGAAAAAAGGGGGAATTTGGCTCTTTTCAGACTTTCAATGATATTTCAGGTTATATATCACTTTTCTAAACAATTTAAAAGCAGATCATCATTAAACAAGATACTACATTTTTAAAAACAATTTAGGTGATCCTATCATGCTCTAAACATTATTCCCATGTGCAATTCCCTTGCTTCAACCACGACTAGTTTTTTAGTCAGTCACTGCTGTTTGGGCGTTATAGTGAATTTGATTCTGGGACTATTTTCTCCCTCAGGGCTTTAGTGAATTCCATTTTCATGCTAATTAGCGCGAATTTGCGATTCTGCGTGCTAAAATTCGTGCAAAGGCATATTCGCGATATAGTAAATGACCCCCAAAGTGTCAATATTTTGTGTGGCCACCATTATTTTCCAGCACTGCCTTATCCCTCTTGGTCATGGAGTTTACCAGAGCTTCACAGGTTGCCACTGGAGTCCTCTTCCACTCCTCCATGATGACATCACGGAGCTGGGGGATGTTAGAGACAAGCATGCCCCCAGACCTAAACCCTATTGAGCATCTGTGGGGTATCCTCAAATGTAAGGTGAAGAAGTACAAGGTCTCTAACATCCCCCAACTCCAGCTGTGGTGAAAGTCCCATGAGACATTGCAAGACCCTGACAATCACAGGCATGACTCTTAGAATCAGAGGCATGATGGAATTTGTATGAGGAGAAACTCACTCAAGCTCTCCCGCTGTATACTTCATTAGTGTACAGAGTGGTCGATGCTCTGGCTAGTAAGGTTCACAGTAGATACATAGTAATTGAAAGCCGGCAACTCGATAGCTTCTTCATGAGAACTTTATTGTAGCATCAAAAGCAGTAAAAACATCCAAAATTCTGACGCGTACCGGCCTAAGCCTTCATCAAAGCATGATAATGTAGCATAAAAACAGGCATTTATAAGCAAAAATCAGCTCTCCTGGATCAGGAGGGTGTTACAAACTCAATTAAAAATCACCACATGATTAGCTAAAGGGGGAGGTTGCTACAACCTGGGATGTACTTTCAGATATAGCAAGGGGCTAGAACATAAAAGAGACATTAACCCTAAAAAATACAATGAATCATTTCAAAAATAAGCAGACACCTATCCTATTGTTCATACCAAGAGGCATCCTCATATTTAGCATATAAATCCACCACACTTCTTGTTGTAGTAGAGTGCGATGGCTATCCCCCCTCTCACTGACTTCTTGATTTGTTCTAAGCCAAAGAAAGAAAAGGTGTCAAGGTTGCCTCCATGCACTATCCTAAAGTATTTGGATACATTTGAAATGTTCTAAGCATTAGGGTTGTTAGTGTCATTGTAATGTTTAGAGACCCTTACTCGCAGATGACGAATGGTACATCCTATGTATTGCATTTGACAGATGCTACATTCTATCACATAAACCACTGATTTAAAACTATTTAAAAAATTAGAAACATTTCTGAGTGTATATGTTTTACCTGTGGAAAAAGAGGTGACAGTTTTTGACTTTTTATGTCTAGCACACTGTCTGCATGTACCAGTACCACAGGGAAATGATCCCGTGGCACTAAGCCATGTGTGTGAAAGTGAATGCGATTGAAAAAGAAAAGTCTAGGAGATAGAATGGATCCCAAGGTTTGGG
>BLSH010307304.1:56339-73872 GCA_018402905.1 Glandirana rugosa
CCTCATCCCGACTATAACACGTATTACTGTTTACGGGGTGAAACCGACAAGCAACTTTAAGAACACGTAAAACAGGTAGTTTTCACACCGAAACGACAGTCACAACACATAACAACGACAGACTGGTAAGTACCAAACCCTCGTAGACGACTGGAAGATGAGAAACTAGAGTAACGAATTAGTACATGTGTCATTACGTAGAAGGCCGTCTTGGCAGTGGTTACATCCACACACCTTACACCCCGCCACCCACCAGTACAAAACCTTATACGCAGAAAAATTATAAAACATAAAAAAAAAAAAAAATTCTTACCTCAACAGACACCAACCACCAACAAATGTTTAGCTGCAAGATTATACCAAATTACAAAAAAACAGTCAGTCATTCTTAAAAAAAAAAAAAAATACAAAATATTAAAAAGACGCATATTCCAAAACATGACCACCCACCGCCCCACATTCCACACACCTACATTGGTGACGGTTCTGCCGGAAGATGCATTACTGTGTACATGATTAAGCAATGAGATCAAAGAGTAGAAGGTCAGCAGATGCTCCCAAACCATGAATGGTCAGACAGCAACAATACACAACACTGACAGCAAAGCCACACTTTTGATGGACAAAATGCACAAGAATTTCAACGAACAGCCAAAGTGGGGCATTTGTCATTATGCACAATATCAGCCCTACTCCACCCCCCAAAAAAACCACAGCAAATAACACGGCCTCTTCGCAGGGCAAACCAACCTCCTCTAATGCAGTTAATTATATAACATAGCTTGTATTGCACACCGACACGCCCAATAGAAGTACACGCCCACCAATGTCATTCAATCTGTCTCTTCATGTCTGCCTAACTCAAAGTGATTGCACCTGATAAACAAGAACACTTACAATTTGCAAATGTGTTAGCCCACACGATATTGTCAAAACACGTGCCTTTACACACACATGAACTTTAATAGCATCCCAGTCCTAGTCTGTCGAGTTGGCCCACCCTTTGAAGCTATAACCGCTTCAACTGGGAAGGCTGTCCACAATTTTAGGAGTGTGTCTATGGGAATGTTTGACCATTCTTCCCAAAGCACTTTTGTGAGGTCAGGCACTGATGTTGGATGAGAAGGCCTGGCTCGCAGTCTCCACTCTTATTCATCCCAAAGGTGTTCTATCGGGTTGAGGTCAGGACTCTGTACAGGCCAGTCAAGTTCCTCCACCCCAAACTCACTCATCTATGTCTTTATGGACCTTGCTTTGTGCACTGATCCAAATCAGGAGGGGGGATTATGGTGTGGGGTTGTTTTACAGGGGTTGTTCTTTCACACTTGTGCGACTTGAAATTTGTGCGTTTTTACAGCGATTTGCCGCAATGTTTTGCAGTGATTTTGATGTGACTTGAAGCAATAGTTGTGTAATCCTGAGGTCTATGGACCTCAAGTCGCATCAAAGTCGGACCAAAGTAGTGCAGGGACTACTTTGAAGTCACTGCAACTTGAAGTCGCACAGATATGAATGGTACATATTGAAAATCATGGGGAACGGCTTGTCATATGACTTTGCAGTCCCAAGTCGCAGGAGAAGTCACACAAGTGTGAAAGGGGCCTGAAGATAATTTCCAATGAGCACCATTCATATCTGTGCGACTTCAGAGTAGTCCGACTTTGAAGCAACTCAAGGTCGATAGACCTCAGAATTACACAGCTATTGCTTCAAGTCACATCAAAATCACGTAAAAAAATTGCGACAAATCACGGTAAAGTCATGCGACTTTCAGGTCGCACAAGGTTGAAAGCGGCCTTAGCCCAGGTTCACATTGGTGCGATGCAGGATCCAGCATGGATTTCAGCACCGGTTCCCGCATCGCACCTCTCCCACAGGCAGTTCACACTGCCTTCTGTGAACCGCTGCGGGTGTCAGTACAATATTAATGACACCCTCAGATTGGTTCATAGATCTCAGTGCTAACTGTGGATTCTGATAGGAATCGGATCGCAGGAGTGAGAACACCCATGCGACCTGATTCTGGTGCGGGGAAAAAAGGTCCCTGCACCACTATAGCTGCAAAGGCTTGGCTAAATCAAATTTGAACCCTACAGACTAAGACTGGGATGCTATTAAAGTTCATGTGTGTATAAAGGCAGGCGTCCCAATACTTTTGGCAAGATCGCAGATTGTGCAAGATTTGCAATGGTGGTGGAACCCTCGTCCACATAAATGCTACATTTATATAAAACTTGGGGAAGGACATGACTTATGTTAAACAACACAGGAAGAGCTGATAGCCTTTCTACAGGACATAGCATGTTTGGGATTTGAACCTATGAGCCCCAGCTTTGTCCAGCAGAAGTGCTAAGCCCTTAGGCACATTCATGGAGCATCCATTGCTGTGATGTCAAACAGTCCTGAGTCTCAGGGGTGCAATAAATGAACCAATGCAGATGTACTGTGGAAGGTTGGATAACCATTGAACAACCTGTTTCTGGTATATGCCATCTGTTTTGAAGGTTTGTTATGGCTCAGTACTGTGAGCATTCTGCTATAGAACATCTCTCATTTTGGGGCATTTGCCTTGGTAAGAAGCTGCAATAATTGCTGGATGGGAAATGTTAAGGCTGATTATAGTCCTTGCCCATAGAAAACATGTGACACTATTTTCAATAGTGGTGGAACCCTCCTACACATAAATACTACATTTAGGCATAATTTTGGTAAGGACATGCGTTATGAGAACAGAAAACCTCTCTACCTGAAGTGATATTCTCAGGACGCAAACCCAGAACCTCTATGGTCCTAGGTAGAAGCGTTAAGCTGTTAGCCACCAGTCTGCCAAGTGTGCAACCCTCCTACACATAAATATACTGCATTTCTTTGCACATATAGGTGGTGGAATTACATTAGTTTGGAGTTTAGTCTGTGCTATTTGGTGGTGCATGGAGTGTAGAACAGTGATGTTATTGCAACAGCTTTTTTTATTATTATTATTTATTATTTATATTATTATTATTTTTATTATTATTTATTACATGTAGTATTATTTATTATATTATTATTTATTACTATTATTATTATTATTATTTTTATTATTATTTACTGTTTGTGCTTTGTGAAGATACCTGTGTGAGTTTAGGAAAAGATTTTTATGAGATGGACAGCAACAAGCAAAAGACAGGGAAAAACCATGAGAAGATTGAACATTGTAACATTTTTAAAAACAAATTAGATGATGAAATAGCAACATTGTTGCAGGGACAATATGTTTGAGAGAAAAATACATTTCATCTCAACATGAAAAGGATTTCTTTAGGGAAGTTACAATTGTTTCATTAGAATCAATGGCTGAAACTTGCATTGGGCTTCTCAAGAAGGCATATTAGCTAATGCGAATTTTCCTTCTCAAAAAGGCATTATAGGCAAGCGCGAATTTGCGAATTTACTATACCGCCCTCTAAAAAAGGCATGGGAGTTAAAATGAGGGAATTTTCTTGTCTGAGCATGCTCAGTTGTGCTGATGAATAGTCAGGAAAAAAGGGGGAATTTGGCTCTTTTCAGACTTTCAATGATATTTCAGGTTATAGATCACTTTTTTAAACAATTTAAAAGCAGATCATTAAACAAGATACTACATTTTTAAAAACAATTTAGGGGATCGTATCATGCTCTAAACATTATTTGTGGTCGGACTCTTACCGACTGGATGATGTATAGAAAAACATGCCTGGCCTGAAGTGTGCCTCGACCTGGCTGACCAGTATACCTGAAAGAGGGCATACCCTGAAATGACTTTATGAAAACCAATGATTGAATACCCTGACTGATTATGCCCTGGGGACCCGGGTGGGTGGGGACCATGAACCGAGCCGATGCTAGCAGGCAGGAGAATGGAGCGTTATATACTCAAGACTCCTTCCACAAATTCAGGCTAGCCTGCGGCCAGCCTTAACACTTGTGGTCGGACTCTTACCGACTGGATGATGTATAGAAAAACATGCCTGGCCTGAAGTGTGCCTCGACCTGGCTGACCAGTATACCTGAAAGAGGGCAAAAACACGAAATAGGTATGATATATTTATTGCAGCTGATGACAAATACTATTCACAATAATAAAGTATGAAAGGCTTGAACAATTTCCACATGTGGTTCTGGTATATATCGCTGGAAACAGGCTGACTTCCATCTCCCCATGTACTTGATAATATTTGCCGGTACCCCTTGCTTGGAAGCAGCAGAGGCAGCCCCAATCCTAAATGAATGACCTGAAAACCTGCTCGGGTTCAGGAGTAGATTGGTCAAAAGTATGCGAACATGAGTAATAAATTGCTTTGAAGACATTGGACTCACGGGAAAGGGGAGCAAAGGTGAATCCGAAGGGGCCGCGGCAAAAAAGCTACATAATGCATCCAATACAGCCACCGGACACCAAGGACCACCAGTACCATAATATTTAAAAACGAACCCAGGCCCCAGCTGACTGGTCTTACAAATCCCTAACCTCAGCGCGTAATAGTCATGATGTTTGGTAAGACTGTTTTTTAGCAATGCTGGAGAATGTACTGAGGCCTGAGATACTTCCCCAGGCCTAAGGAATCCAAAATAACTCAGGTATATGGCTGCCTTTAATACCAGACTCGATGCAACCCCAAACGGAGCTGACGCCAACATGTCGTACATGTCCTGAAACATTCTGCCCGTGATTGGTAAACGTGCTCTCTTCGTTTGTACCTGAGACTTTTGCATCCCCTTCAACATCGCTTTCAAAGGGTGAGCTGCAAAAATGGACGGGGCCTCAGGAAAATGTAACGATCTAAAGTGCTGTATACCAGCCAGATACAGCTTGACTGTACTAGCTGATAAACCCAATTCACTATGACAGTGAGCGGCAAATGCCATGATGTAACCGACATCCCCATGCGCCCCACATGGATAACGTTCAGCGAATCTCTGAAAAAGTGACCACCCCGTGCTGTAAGCCTTCATGGTGCTCCTGGATAGTGAACTATTTGCCAACATCCTGGCCTGCTCCCACCACCTGCTCAGTCCATGACCAATTGGTGATAACCCGGTACTGTTCTGCCCTCCAGATCCGCTCCCAGATGCTGTAAGAAAAATTCCTGCATATTAAAGCGTGACAAAGCATCTGCAGCACCGTTGAACCTACCCCCGATAAATTCACCCTGAAAATGGAATCTATACTTGAGGCCCAACCAGGTCAGCCTGCGCAAGAACGACATAATCAACAATGACCCAGATCTGCCCTTGTTGATTATACCGGCCGTAGCGAGATTGTCGGTGAAGAAAATCACTGATTTTCCAGTCCACTCTACACCCCATGTAACTGCGGCTGCCACAATGGGGTAGATCTCAAAAAGTGCTGATGTCTGCGCAAATTTTGGCAACTGAAACACCTCATGTGGCCACCGACTGGCAAACCACTGGTCACCATAAATAGCGGCGAACCCCATGGATGCTGCCGCATCAGAGAACACCCTAGGCGAATCACGATCTGGCTGTGGAATGAGCAGTGAGATACCATTCCAATTAGCAAGAAATTGATCCCACATGACCAGATCCGCCCTGGCGTCTGCCTGTAACCTTATCACTGTATCTCCATCTTGCGATAATGGTAACAATGCCAATAACCTGGAAATAAATGATCTCCCTTGCGGAATGATCCTCATTGCATGATTCAACATGCCCAACAGGGACTGATGTTCCCTTTTTGAACATGCTGATGAACGAACCACACTCCGAACCACCTCCCGGATCCTCAGAAGCTTCTCTTCAGGCAGACTTGCCACCAGATTACCAGAATCTAGCGTAATACCCAGAAAATTGATGACCCTGGACGGACCCTCCACTTTCCGGGCAGCCAAAGGAACGTTTAAATCTGCGAACAGCCCAATCAGTGAGTCTAAATCCTTAGGGGATGATCCCGGATCCTCAATTAATAAAAAATCATCCAAATAATGAACTATCCGCTCACAACCTTGACAGTTCCTTAAAATCCAATGCAGTGCTTGTGCAAATAAATCGAACAAATAAGGACTGCTTTTCGACCCGAACGTCAACTTTGTGGCAAAATAGTACCTGTCCCGCCACTTGATGCCATACCATTGCCACAACTCGGGCCTGATAGGCAACAGTTTGAAAGCATCCGCCACATCCGCTTTGGACAACCATGCGCCCATTCCTACCTTCAAGATATGTTGAATGGCTACATCCACTGAAGCATACTTTAAATGAAAATTCTTCCGAAGGTATGAGAGAGTTGAGACTCGGTATATGGGAGAAATGAGGCGCAGACAGATCATAAATTAGACAATGTTTATTTGAAAATTTTCCACAGACCGCCCCTATCGGGCTGACCCTCCACATACCGAATGGAGGAACCAAGAAAGGGCCTATAACAAATCCTTTATAAATCTCCACTCCTAGTAACTCATCTACCACCCCAGTAAAACTATCCGCTGATAACAAATTTCTGCATTCAAACGTCTGCGTAGGAAGCGTCACCAACCCTGTATGGAAACCCCCAAGAATCCGTCCATCAAGAACTGCCTGAGGACTGGCAACGGATGACTCTCTAGGAAATGACCCAACAAAGGGACGTTAACCTGGCTCAGTCATGAAGTAGCTGACCTGACCAAGCAAGCAGTCTTGGGATGAGCCCTAAAGCAGTTGGACCAGACATGCAAAAGCCTACACTGATTGTAATTACAACCAGTTTGATTATAATTATTACATACTTGAGCCTTGCCCAGATAGTGAATAGGCCTCCCTAACTTATCCACCTGTCCTGACGGTCCCGTAGAAGCTGCCCCACTGCCCTGTTTGGCCATTCCGACCTGGCCGTGTGCCTCGATCGAAGGACACCATGCTGACGTGTGGGCTGTGGATTGACAGTTGCCACACACCGGGGATTTTTGGTTGGCGAAATGCCTGCAGAATAACTCTGTATCGATATTACTCCAACAGGTGACCAGTTGGAACTGCGCCCAAGTAGCCGCGACCTTAGCTGAAAATGATCTGTGATAGTCATAGAAACTACAACCCCCGTATTTGTGAGCCAAGTCTACGACCTTGTGAATATAAATGTCCAACTCCTCCCTTCTGTTGGGATTGACCGAACATATGATATCCCGAAAGATACCAAATGCCAGAACAAATTCTGCCACATTCAGCTTCCGGTTAAGCCTAGGGTCTTTAGCCTTAAGCACCACCGACACATCACCGCAAGCATATGATTTATTCTCTGATAAATCCTGAGATGCAATTAACAGAGATGCCAAATTGACATCTTTTCCCTCCAAAATATCTTTTTTAACACCGGCTGTAATGAAATGGGCCGGGGATACTGAAGGCAATACAGACAACTGAGATGGAGCTGCCACCGGTGAAGGAACGACACTGTTACCTACAGGAACACTAGGTACGGCAGGAGCTGCTGGAATCTCCACTGCTGGATCCCTAGCCACCCGATTCTCTATTACTTCCATCCTATCCTGCAATTGAGACGTAGATGTAACCAACGTATTCAATACAGCGTGAATCTGAGTCAATGAATTATGGACCGAAGCGTGTTCCTGGCTGGTAGAAGCGATGGGTTGTGCTGGAAACAGTAACCTAAATAATTCGGCTTTCCTAGCTGAGGCTGGGAACGGGATGCCTTTTTGCCGTAACTCCACTACAAGTCTAGGAATGGTCCAATTCCTCATCGACTGGGTACTCCCGTTTTCTGACCCACCTCGTGGGGTCGGAGGGATGAAAGCCAAGTCCTCACTATCTGATACATGTGACATAATGAATCTGAGGAAAGAAAACATACGGGTAAACACCCCTCCACACTACCCCTGACTGAACCCAGTGCATGCCCTCATGGTGTGCATAATTGCCTGCCACCTTCCAGCGCGTGCAACCCCTAACACGACCACCCCTATGTGTGGCCTATCCCCCTATTAAGCCCGAGTTGCTGTAGCGCTGATACAGTAATTAATAACGAACACTCAGAGCTATCGTACCCACAGAACGTGGTGGGTAAAGTAAGAGTATGCTGAATGTACGTGCACGTATGACGTATGTTATACGGGCGAGCATAATATGTTCTATAACACTTTTACAAACGAAACTCGGCCCGTATGGATCCGTAAACGCGACAGATCCTGCACCCCCTATGCGATCGAAACACAATCGTAGCCCAACACACCTGTAACTGTACAAACTCCAGATCACTCAAAAACGCACTACCTGCCCGTTAGTAAAGCACCTGCTGAAAGATAACAAACATGTATCGCATGATTGCAGAGACTGCTGAATTGAGTTACTGAAGTAAATGACAGATAAATGACATATAACAGCGGTGAAACGCATACCCTTAACATAACACAATACTGACATGACGCCACAGCCATCGCACCACGTAGTCACAAATGACATAGCATTGTCTAGACAGGCAGCCAATGCCTTTCAGGCACAGGCAGCCATGATACTGTCATGCTGAGAACCTTTGAATTTTACATGCTACTGCCAAGAGTGACCAATAATGACATCATACCAACAAAAAAACGCCGACAAAACTTGACATCCTACTGCCACTAAACGCAGACAAAAACCCGCCGTGATACTGCGACTGCACACGCAGACAAACATGACATGATACTGCAACTGAACACAGACAAATGACATGATACTACCAATAAACGCAGACAATATATAGCCATTCCTGCAACTAAAAATGCAGACGATTAACAACATGACACTGACACCTAATGACATGATAATGCAACTAAATAAATGTAGCCACATAATGCTGCGACTAAGATGCACAACTGACAAGACCTGATACCGCAATTTACACAGACACTTGCAAACATAAAACAAAACGAAGCAGACACTGACATACAATGAGCGTAATAGTATTTACAGGAACTAATAATACCCCCTAATGCCACATGCCCAACCTGACAGCTGCTGCTTGGCGGAACCCCATAAGACCTGAAGCAGCCCACCTCCCACCCTCCCCCCTATGATCCTAAACCGTGTCCCCCCCACCATCCTTGCTACCATGAGAAGTGGGAACCCTCCCCCTACTGCCAGCGGCTCCCAGACTAAACTTTAGTATAGGGGGCTGTTGCACTGTTCAACCTAATAGCAAGATCAGCCCCTCGCACCACAAATCTGACCAGGAAAAGTTACTCGTATATGCCCTGAAACGCCCAGCCATGGCTACAGAGATGCCGCCCACTCCCCCCCCCCCCCCACCCCTGTGGTCCCTAGTACCTCCCCACTTCCGAGCTTCCAGAACGCTGAAGTGGCTCCGACCTCCCTGCGCTTCGATACGCCGCGCAACCGGAAGTCCTCGCTTACCGGAAATGACGACACGCAGACCATGAACCGAGCCGACGCTAGCAGGGAGGAGAATGGAGCGTTATATACTCCAGACTCCCACAAATCCAGGCTAGCCTGCGGCCAGCCTTAACACTTCCATGTGCAATTCCCTTGCTTCTACCATGACTAGTTTTTTAGTCAGTCACTGTTATTTGGGCGCTATAGTGAATTTGATTCTGGGACTATTTTCTCTCTCAGGGCTTTAGTGAATTCCATTTTCGCGCGAATTTTCGATTCTGCGTGTTAATATTCGCGCGAAGGCAGAATCGCGATATAGTAAATGACCCCCACAGTATCTCACAAAAGTGAGTACACCCCTCACATTTTTGTAAATATTTTATTATATCTTTTTATGTGACAACACTGAAGAAATGACACTTTGCTACAATGTAAACTAGTGAATGCACGGCTTGTATAACAGTGTAAATTTGCTGTCCCCTCAAAATAACTCAACACACAGCCATTAATGTCTAAACCTCTGGTCTGGGGGATAAAACATATCAAGAGCGACTTCAGGGACTCAATATGTACAGTCTGGAGGAAAGAAGGGAGAGGGGAGACATGATTGAAACCTTTAAATACATCAAGGGGGTGAATAAGGTTCAGGAGGGCAGTCTTTTCAATATGAAACCAAAATCAAGAACACAGGGACATGACCTCAAACTAACTGGGGGGAAGTTCAAAACTAATCTTAGAAAGTATTATTTTACTGAAAGGGTGGTTGATGATTGGAATAAACTACCAACAGAGGTTGTGAGACAGTCAACAGTAAATGGCTTTAAACATGCTTGGGATAAACATAAATCCATAGTCAAACAACAAGGTTAATGTAAAAAAATAAATAAATAAAAAAAAAAAAGGAGCAGACTCGATGGACTACTCAGTCTTTTTCTGCCGTCATTTTTCTATGTTTCTATTAAACCGCTGGCAACAAAAGCGAGAACACCCCTAAGTGAAAATGTCCGGCTTGGGCCAAATTAGCCGTTTTCCCTGCCCAGTGTCATGTGACTCTTTGGTGTTACAAGGTCTTAGGTGTGAATGGGGAGCAGGTGTGTTAAATTTGTTATCGCTCTCATTCTCTCATACTGGTCACTGGAAGTTCAACATGGCAACTCATGGCAAAGAACTCTCTCAGAATCTGAAAAAAAAGAATTGTTGCTCTACATAAGGATGGCCTAGGATATAAGAAGATTGCCAAGACCCTGAACCTGAGCTGCAGCACGGTGGCCAAGACCATATAGCGGTTTAACAGGACAGGTTACACTCAGAGCAGGCCTTGCCATGGTCAACCAAAGAACCAAAGAAGTTGAGTGCATGTCCTCAGTGTTATATCCAGAGGTTGTCTTTGGGAAATAGACATAGGAGTGTTGCCAGCATTGCTGCAGAGGTTGAAGGGGTGGGGGTTCAACTTGTCAGTGCTCAGACCATATGCAGCACACTGCATCAAATTGGTCTGCATGGCTGTCATCCCAGAAGGAAGCCTCTTCTAATGACAATGCACAAGAAAGCCTGCAAACAGCTTGCTGAAGACAAGCAGACTAAGGACATGGATTACTGGAACCATGTTCTGTGGTCTGATGAGACCAAGATAAGCGTATTTGCTTCAGATGATGTTAAGCGTACGTGGCGTCAACGAGGTGAGGAGCACAAAGACAAGTGTGTCTTGCATACAGTCAAGCATGGTGGTGGGAAAGTCATGGTCTGGGCCTGCATGAGTGCTGCCAGCATTGGGGAGCTACAGTTCATTGAGGGAACCAGGAACGCCAACATATACAGTCAGGTCCATAAATATTGGGACATCGACACAATTCTAATCTTTTTGCCTCTATACACCACCACAATGGATTTGAAATTAAACAAACAAGATGTGCTTTAACTGCAGACTTTCAGCTTTAATTTGAGGGTATTTACATCCAAGTCAGGTGAACGGTGTAGGAATTATAACAGTTTGTATATGTGCCTCCCACTTTTTAAGGGCCCAAAAGTAATGGGACAGATTAACAATCATAACTCAAACTTTCAATTTTTAATACTTGGTTGCAAATCCTTTGCAGTCAATTACAGCCTGAAGTCTGGAATGCATAGACATCACCAGACGCTGGGTTTCATCCCTGGTGATGCTCTGCCATGCCTCTACTGCAACTGTCTTCAGTTCCTGCTTGTTCTTGGGGCATTTTCCCTTCAGTTTTGTCTTCAGCAAGTGAAATTCATGCTCAATTGGATTCAGGTCAGGTGATTGACTTGGCCATTGCATAACATTCCACTTCTTTGCCTTAAAAAACTCTTTGGTTGCTTTCGCAGTATGCTTCGGGTCATTGTCCAACTGCACTGTGAAGCGCCATCCAATGAGTTCTGAAGCATTTGGCTGAATATGAGCAGATAATATTGTCCGAAAGACTTCAGAATTCATCCTGCTGCTTTTGTCAGCAGTTACATCATCAATAAATACAAGAGAACCAGTTCCAATGGCAGCCATACATGCCCACGCCATGACACTACTATCACCATGCTTCTCTGATGAGTGGTATGCTTTGGATCGTGAACAGTTCCTTTCCTTCTCCATACTCTTCTCTTCCCATCCCTCTGGTACAAGTTGATCTTGGTCTTATCTGTCCATAGGATGTTGTTCCAGAACTGTGAAGGCTTTTTTAGATGTTGTTTGGCAAACTCTAATCTGGCCTTCCTGTTTTTGAGGCTCACCAATGGTTTACATCTTGTGGTGAACCCTCTGTATTCACTCTGGTGAAGTCTTGATTGTTGACTTGACACACATACACCTACCTCCTGGAGAGTGTTCTTGATCCGGCCAACTGTTGTGAAGGGTGTTTTCTTCACCAGGGAAAGAATTCTTCGGTCATCCACCACAGTTGTTTTCCGTGGTCTTCCGGGTCTTTTGGTGTTGCTGAGCTCACCGGTGCGTTGTTTCTTTTTAAGGATGTTCCAAACAGTTGATTTGGCCACACCTAATGTTTTTGCTATCTCTCTGATGGGTTTGTTTTGTGTTTTTCAGCCTAATGATGGCTTTCTTCACTGATAGTGACAGCTCTTTGGATCTCATATTGAGAGTTGACAGCAACAGATTCCAAATGCAAATAGCACATTTGAAATGAACTCTGGACCTTTTATCTGCTCCTTATAAATGGGATAATGAGGGAATAGCACACACCTGGCCATGGAACAGCTGAGCAGCCAACTGTCCCATTACTTTTGGTCCCTTAAAGTGGGAGGCACATATACAAACTGTTGTAATTCCTACACCGTTCACCTAATTTGGATGTAAATACCCTCAAATTAAAGCTGAAAGTTTGCAGTTAAAGCACATCTCGTTTGTTCCATTTCAAATCCATTGTGGTGGTGTATAGAGCCAAAAAGATTAGAATTGTGTCGATGTCCCAATATTTATGGACCTGACTGTACATGTGACAACATGTACTGTGTGCAGAGCATGATCCCCTCCCTTCGGAGAGTGGGCCACAGGGCAGTATTCCAACATAACAACCCCAAACACACCTCCAAGACATCCACTGCCTTGCTAAAGTAGCTGAGGGTAAAGGTCCCCAGACCTAAACCATATTGAGCATCTGTGGGGCACCCTCAAACGGAAGGCGGAGGAGCACAAGGTCTCTAACATCCACCAGCTCTGTGATGTCATCATGGAGGAGTGGAAGAGAACTCCAGTGGCAACCTGTGAAACTCTGGTGAACTCCATGCTCAAGAGGGTTAAGGCAGTGCTGGAAAATAATGATGGTCACACAAAATATTGACACTTTGGGCCCAATTTGGACATTTTCACTTAGGGGTATACTCACTTTTGTTGCCAGTGGTTTAGACATTAATGGCTGTGTGTTGAGTTATTTTGAGGATACAGCAAATGTACACTGTTATACAAGCTGTACACTCACTACTTTAGATTGTAGCAAAGTGTCATTTCTTCAGTGTTGTCACATGAAAAGATATAATAAAATATTTACAAAAATGTGAGGGGTGTACTCACTTTTCTGACCATATTACTGAAAGCCTGAACAGGAAGATTTACAATCTACTATGACTGTCTTGTTTCAAGAGCTACAGCCATCAATCCCTGTTGAACGCCTGGAGATTGACAGGAAAATGTCACTTCTTTCGCACCAAAGAGCAACTTTTGGCCGTTGTGTGGGGAAAAGCTTCCTTCACTTTTCAAGACCAAACTTACCAACTTTTTGCTGACTTCTCCCCAATTAGTCAAATCCTCCAGCGGAATCAAATACCTTATCAATGGAGTTTTCCGTTTTCAGTGCGCTTTACTTACCAGAGTACCAAATATACTTCCGCTCTTCAGACAAATTGCAAAACACATTACAAAACCTACATCTGATGGAAAGGTCTTTGGCTCCTGATGGTCATCACCGACGCTCTGCATCTTATTCACTATGAGGATCCTCCACCACTAAGGGTGACAGAGGTCTCCTGCTAAAGATCCTGTGGATGCTGTGGACTGATGGTCCTCCACTTTCCCACCTGAATTATTTCTTCCTTGTGTGTTCAGACTCTCTTTGGACATTTGGTAACTGGTAGTATCACTACCCTCTGTTTGTCCTCAACTGGACTGCCGCAAGTATACACAGGGCTTGCCCCTAGGCTTTTTCTCTCCTAACCTAGGCTGCTTTTGCCTTATACTACATTTACACAGTTTTTTGTCCTAATTCATCATATATTTCTTATAGTTATGTTTTTATGTTTAACTAAGCTGGCTATTTACAGCATTTGAATCACAATAGCATAAATCATGAACTATAAATATAGTATCAGACATAATACACAGCGCTCAAAACCCCTATTGCTCTAAGGAGTGGTTACAGCTAAAATTCTAAAACATGCATAATAGATCACATGCAAGTCATTTAAAAGTCCATAACTGTGTATCCCGGTGATGAAAGAAAAGAACACTGATGTGCAGTATCTGTTAAACAGTGGTACCCATTCCAGTCACCTTCTCCAAGGATAATCAACACCAGTGACCAATTCCCCTTATGGGTTTGCACTCACTAGAGTTAAAAAAAAACTTTAAAGCCTTTCTGTCAGTGTATAATCGATATCTTGAAGATTCTCCTTGCATCCCCAGCAATTGCACTACATTCAAGAAAAGCTCTGCATAGCGTAGTAAAGTTTCAAATCAAATCAAATCAAATTTTATTTGTCACATACACATACATACAGGGTACGACATGCAGTGAAATGCTTATTACGATGGTCCGGCACGAGGGAATAAAAATATAAAATATAACTAAAAACTATATAAAAAATAAAATAAAAGATGTATATACGAACCATGCTTATGGCAGTAAACAGCGAAAAACTGTAAGCAACAGTAGACAGTAATCAATTTAGGGTGGTTTAGATTGTCCATAAGATGTCCCTATGCGGTATGGTGTGGTGTAAAAATGTCCATCATGTGTCCATCAGATGTCCATCAAGTGTCCGTGTGCAGAATGGTGTGGTATGAAATGAAATGAAATACAAAGTGCACTGTGCTGTGCGAGTCTAAAGTGTCGTGGTGCGAAGGGTGAAATATGTACAAAGAAGAAGTGTGATAATGGAGAGAGCGGGCCAGTTTTTAGATCCTTGGTGTCTCCTGGTTTAAACTACGAATAGCCTGCGGGAAGAAGCTCCTCCTCATTCTCTCTGTGTTCGCTTTCAGGGAGCGGAAGCGTTTCCCTGACCGCAACAGAGAAAAGAGTCCATTATTGGGATGGCTGGGGTCCTTCACAATCTTCTGTTCCGGCACCGCGAGCTGTAAATGTCCTGCAGGTCAGGGAGCTCAGTATGGATGGTACGTTCAGCTGAACGTACCACCCTTTGGAGGGCTCGTCTGTCCTGCAAGGTGCTGTTCCCGAGCCAGGAAGTGATGCTACCCATCAGAACGCTCTCAATGGTGCAGGTGTAGAAAGACTTTAGTACCTGAGAGGGAAGTTTAAAGTCCCTTAAGCATCTCAGATGGTACAGACGCTGCCGGCCCTTCTTCACCAGGGTGTTGATGTGACAGGACCAAGACAGGTCCTGTGTGATGTGAACACCTAGGTACCGGAAACTATTTACTCTCTCCACTGGGGTCCCGCTGATGTTTAGCGGTTGGTATGACCGCTCCTGCTTTGTGCTGAAGTCCACAATCAATTCCTTAGTCTTGCCGACGTTCAGGAGAAGGTTGTTCTCCTGGCACCATCTCTACAGGTTTTTAACCTCCTGTAGGTAGGCCATCTCATCGTTGTTGGAGATCAGGCCCACCACAATGGTGTCAGCAAACTTGATGATGGTGGTGGAGTCGGAGGTGGCCACACAGTCATACGTGTACAGTGAGTACAGCAGGGGGCTCAGAACACAACCCTGGGGAGCTCCAGTGCTAAGGGTGAGGGTGGATGAAGTGTGTTTTCCCAACCGTACGGCTTGTGGTCTGTCTGTCAGGAAGTTAGAGATCCATTGGCACAGCGGCAGGCTGAGTCCCAGGACCTCAAACTTAGAAGTGAGTGTGAGGGGAATTATGGTGTTAAATGCTGAACTGTAGTCCACAAACAGCATCTTTGTATAATTCCCATTTCTGTGGCCCAGGTGGCTCATCGTAGTGTGGAGGAGTTGAGCAATGGCATCCTCAGTAGAACGGTTCTGACGGTACGCGAACTGTAGAGGGTCCAGTGTGTCTGGTAGTGAGGCAGTGATGAAGTCTCTGACCAGCCTCTCGAAGCACTTCATCACTACCGAGGTCAAAGCTACAGGGCGGTAATCTATAAGGCAGGCGAGTTGCGTTTCTTCGGGACAGGGACAATGGTGGACTGTTTGAAACATGAGGGGACAACAGATTGTTCCAGTGAGAGGTTGAATATCTCAGTGAACACCGGTGCTAGCTGGTCAGCGCAGGCTTTCAGAACCCGACCTGTGATGCCATTTGGTCCTGCTGCCTTCCTGCTATTCACCCTCTTGAATGCCCTCCTCACGTCATGCTCCAAGATGGTGAACGTATTTACCTCTCCGGCTCTCTCAGCATGTACGCTGGTTGTGCCGCTAGCGCCGCTAGCGTGGTTAGCTGCAGCCTCGAAATGAGCGTAAAAGGTGTTTAGCTCGTCTGCCAGAGAAGCGTCCGCATTCGCCATTTTGGAAGATGGTGTTCTATAGTCCGTGATTGTTCTTAGTCTCTGCCACAGGCTCTTAGAGCCACCTTGTTGAAACTGTGATTCTAGTTTCCTCCCGTAGCGCCGCTTTGCATCCTTCACCGCTCTGCGAACATTGTAAGACGCAGCCTTGTACTCGTCCATGTCCCCGGTGGTGAGCCCCGTGTTGTAGGCAGCGGAGCGGGATCTCAGAGCATCGCGGATGGTTTTATCCACCCACGGCTTCTGGTTGGGAAACGTTCTGATAGTTGTTTTTTGAACCATATCATCCGCTAGTTTCCCTATGAATCCCACAACTGCTTCCGTAAACATGTTAACGTCATCAGAGCTGCGCCTGAACATGTCCCAGTCTGCGTCATCCAAAGCGTCCTGCAGAGCGGGCACCGATTGGTCAGTCCAGCGCGCGACCACCCTCTGAACCGGAGCTTCCTGTTTCAGCCTCTGTTTGTAAACAGGCATGAGGAAGATGGCGGCATGGTCCGATTTCCCAAACGGTGGATGTGATTGTGCCTTGTAGTTGTTCTTTAGTATTGTGTAACAGTGGTCCAGTGTCCTTTCGCCTCTAGTGGGGCAAATGATGTGCTGATGAAATTTTGGTAGTGCGTGCTTGAGGTTAGCTCTGTTAAAATCATAAGAAAAGTGACAGACTAAAAAGAAGTGTTCTTCACACTTCTTTTTAGTCTGTCACTTTTCTTATTGCCGCTAATGCTTGCACATCTGTTATTCACACACAACATATTTTCTTTGCCTAGAAAAGATGTTCTTCACACGGCACCCACCTATTTTGGTAGGCGCTACGAGACTCTAGGGCGAGGCGACGGATGTTGTGCCCCGAGTGGTGGCCCCTGTACCTGCTCATGTTCCGACGCAGAATGTTACAAGCGTCTCGCCACTTCCTACGTTTCGCCGCGATGCCCTCCTTTGATCTTAGTGTCAAAGTTGTTCCACCGAGATTCTCGGACACCGTCTCTGATTCTTGTTAGTGCCTGATATCTTGTGGTAGAAGGTTTTAC
>BLSH010307304.1:74253-124450 GCA_018402905.1 Glandirana rugosa
ATACACACATTTTGCAGAACAGTGATATGGGTACTCCCGGCTTATTTATACTTTTTTGACACAGTTTGAAGATGATTTTAGAACAGTTCTATGGCCTCTAATGTTAATACTTTTCAGACCCATTTTGAAGATGATCTCCATTTTTGCATTTTTTAGGTTTTTATTTTTTAAAAAATATTTAACGTTATTTCCCTGTCCCCATTTCTTTGTAGGTCACTTGTCCCACCCTTACCCACATTTCCTTCCTTTTGCAGACCTCTAGGACCTTCCAGGACTATTTTACAACATTTTTTGTGCCTAAAAGTCCGGGTCTCCATTGATTTCAATGGGGTTCGGGGTCCGGGACAAAGTTCGGGTTCTGTCCGGACCCGAACCCGGACTTTGTCCCGAAGTTCGGCCGAACCAGCAGAACCCGGACTTCTAGAAGTTCGCTCAACTCTAGTTGTAACACCTTATCCATACATAAGACATGCCAGTGTTTATGGAAGATTTCTTCAACTTCCTTGTATTGGGTGTGAAAATCTGAAAAGAACCCCCATTCATGGTTTGTTTGCTTAGGACGCCCACTGGTATTTTCTTTCAGTAGTTCTTCTCTAGGCAATTCAGCCATCTTATGGATTAGGGTGTCCAGCTGAGTCAAATCATACCCCCTTTTCCATAAACCGACCTTTGATGATCTGGGATTGTTCCAAAAAATCATCTTGCCTTGAACAATTTCTTTTTACTCTCATCATTTGCCCCTTCAGGATATTCTTCAACGGGTGATGACCTCTTAGAAGGGGCAAATAGCTGTTGCTGTCAGTGGATTTAAAGAAAACGTTTGTTTCTAATTGGTTTCCAGATCTTATGATATTTAAATCTAAAAAAATGATCTTTTCTTTACTCCATTGGGAGGTCAGGGTAATGTTGTTAACATTATTATTATTAAGTTCTGATAAGAATATCTTCAAAGACGATTCTGTCCCCGCCCATAACAGGAACAGATCCTCTATGAAGCACCTGTAAAAAATCAGCTTGGCTCTTCTTCTGCCGAAGAATGCCTTGTACTCCCATTCTCCCATAAAGAGGTTGGCGAGGCTGGACGTGAATTTAGTGCCCATCGCCACCCCTCTCTTCTGGGAGAAAAAGGTGTTATCAAACCAGAAATAAGGTAGTAATCCAGTAGATCTCGCAAAAAAAATTTCTGTTGGAAAGGAAGGTCTTCACATTGACTAAAAGCCCAATTGAGGGCTAATAGTGCATCATTGTGCTGGATAATTGTATACAAAGAGGACACGTCTGCCGTCACTAAGTATATTCAGGTTTTCCAGTTAAATCAACTTCCTACAATAATTGTAACAGATTTTTTTGTATCCTTTAGATACGCTTTTGTTTTAACAACACTAGCTTGTAGGAAGTGATCCAAATATTGTCCCATTCGAGCTGTTACCGCCCCAATACTGTTAACTATCGGTCTTGCGGGGTTTTTTTTAATCTTTATGTAACTTAGGGAGGGTCAGGGCCGACCCTACCATGGGTCCCAGTGGGTCCATTGGACCCAAGCAGCACTTTGAGAGGGGCAACAAATTGAACCACAGCCGCCTCTCCTTCTCTTCTATTTACCCAGCAAATTGACGACCAAGATATCTTTTCGAAGCAGTTTTGTGTGCCTGCCCCTATACTACCCTAGCCCGTCCCTATATTGCCCTAGCCCGTCTATATACTGCCCTAGCCTGTCTATATACTACCCTAGCCTTTCTATATACTACCCTAGCCAGTCTATATACTACCCTAGCCTGCCCCTATACTACCCTAGCCTGTCTATATATTACCCTGGCCTGTTTATATACTACCCTAGTTTGCCCCTATACTACCATAGCCTGTCTATATACTGCTCTAGCCTGCCCCTATACTGCCCTAGCCCACCCCTATACTGCCCCTTGGAACTGAACATAATGGTATTTCATATCATTTTGCATATAGACAAGGTGCTGTTGCATGTAAATCTGACTTCCTGATAATTTTAGTTTGAATTATCATGATATAAAATAATGAATGCGGGGACCTTTTGGTGGGTGTGATTTTTTTTTTGGGGGGGGGTGGGGGGGCAGCATTTCATTCTTGGACCCAGGCAACACAATGTCTTGGGCCAGCCCTGAGGAGGGTGTATATAGTAGGTATCTGGCTAACACTCGATATCGGGTATTTCTTTTCTTTAATGGTTAATATTCCCTTCCTATATCCAGACTCCCCTAACTTCTCCAAATCCCCTCTGTATTGGGTGGTGGGATCCTTTTTCAGCCTTGTATAAGTGTCCTTATCATCCAACATCTCTTTCAATTGTTTTTGATAAGTCTTTTGAGAGGATTACCACTCCTCCTTTATCTGCCGGCCTCACTATGACTTCCTTCCTCGCTTTGAGGCTTTCAGTACCGTCTTGTATGAATCTCGGATTCACCCCTTTTTTTGGTATCTCTTCCTCCAGATCTTTCAATACCAAACTTTTGAAAACACCCAAGTGTTGATTGTTTGGGTTCGGTGGATTAAACAGATTTGTTCCGTAATCCACTATTAATACTTTCTGGTCTAGCCTCTTCCACTTTTCTTGGTATGGGGTGCTTGTTTAGGAAATATTTTTTCATGTTTATTTTTCTCATATATTTATGGACATCTACATAGACATTGAATTTGTTAATGGGTCTTTTCACACCACACTTTAGTCCTAATTGTAATACATTGGTCTCCTTGATCGATAACTCAACACCACTCAGATTGTAAATCCCATTCATGGGATCTAGTCGGCCTCTCTCCTTTTTTTGGGTTCTCCTCCCTGCCTTACACCCTCTTCTTCTTCCTTCCTTGTGATTGGTGGGTTGGATTACCATGGTTGTCCTCTGTTGTAGTCCCACTGATTCCAGTGGCTGGGTCCTGGTGGTCTTCCCCTCCAGGCTGAACATCCCCTTCCTCTTCTGTTCCCCCCCCCCCCCTTCCCCTCCATAAAATAGGCTGGGAGGGTCTTGATGAGTGATCAGCTTCCTTTTCATATAAAGGGGGAGAAGCAATTCTTCACTGGTATTGGTTCTACATTGTTGTGAGGCTTCACATTTTCTAGTTGTCCACCCAATGGTAATTGTTTTCCTTTCTTTATTGCCCCCTTTTCCATTTGGGGATGGGGCATATTCCTGATGGTGATTTACTCTCCTCTCATTCATATTAACTCTAATTTTTCTTCCAGTTTCAAGAATCTGGATTGGGACTCCTACTGGTTGATTTTTATTTTTCTGCCATTCATAAATCACATCTGTCCGAAAATCTGTTAAATCCCTATTGAACTTCTTTATCTTCTTTTTTGTGTTTTTCCCGGTCAACTTTTTCCAGTTTCTTCTTAATTATTTTGTTAAAATCTGCCATTTTTGGGGTATCTTTAATAGGTTCCAACTTTTCTTGTAGTTCTTTGATTTTCCTTTCTTGATTGGCCATTTTCCTTTTTAAAATCAGTTGCTGTAGTTTGAAGCCTACCCCATTGAAGAACTCTAACCACTCTGATGTGGACTCTGGGTCATCTAGACCATCTTGTGGGGTCACCTCCCACCTCAAACTACGAAAAATTATTTTCTCCTTTAATATTCAAAACTGGAAATATCCCACCATGCTCTTAATTGCTTTTCAAATGAATTACTTAAAGCACTTAATATACCATCAAAATCATCGTCCTGGTCATTTGCACATTCATTAGCTGCAAATATTTGTTCCAAGTCCATTTATCTATTTTTCAAATAGTCAAATATCTCCATAGCTGCTTAGTTGGTTTGAAAAATATTAACAAAGTGCCCAATTACGCCCTACACCAATGTGGTACACTACTTAGCACCACGGATGAGTTGGACCTGTATACTATATACATAAATTCTACTTACAGAATCAATATAGCAGAGCTGCCATTAACGATATTCAATTTGAATCACAATAGCTTATCTTGTAAGTGTAACTTTATGGGGCACCCTTAAAACCTATTTTAAACTTTACTACACTATGTGGAGCTTTTCTTGAATGCAGCACAATTACTGGGGACGCAAGGAGAATCTTTAAGATATCGATTACACTGACAGAAAGGCTTGAGGCCTCATGCACACAGGACATTAAAAAAAAACATCCTAAAAACATCAGTAGCTTATCAGTGATTTTTTTCCGCTTTTATTAGCGTTATATTACCGGCGGTTTTGCACGTTTTTTGTTCATTTTTTCATGTTTTTAAAGGGACATTTTTTTTTTTCCTCCTCAATTGATCTAAAACATCCAAAAACTTTGGGGATCAGCGTCTAGCCGCGTTTTTGAATGTTTGAACATTTGTACAGCTGAAAAACGTCTCTCAGAACCCACTGGTCTTGGGTTTTTTTACAGCTCAAAAACATCCCTTCCAAAAACAGTTGATAACAGCCTATGTGTGCATGAACACATAGGATAACATGGAGAGTTTATTGATTGTAGAAAAAAATGTCTGCAGCTAAAAACAGCTGCTGTAAAACAGTCAAAAAACGTCCTGTGTGCATGAGGCCTTAAAGTTTTTTAACTTTGGTGAGTGCAAACCCATAAGGGGAGTTGGTCATTGGTGGTAATTATCCTTGGAGAAGGTGACTGGAATGAGTAGCACTGTTAAACAGATACTGCACATCAGTGTTCTTTTCTTTCATCACCGGGATACACAGTTATGGACTTGCATTTGATCTATTATGCACATTTTAGAATTTTAGCTGTATTAGTGCAATAGGGGTTTTGAGCGCTGTGTATTAAGTCTGATGCTATATCTAAAGTTCATGATTTATGCTATTGTGATTCAAATTGAATATCGTTAACAGCAGCTGTGCTATATTGATACTGTAAGTAGAATTTATTAATATAGTATACAGGTCCAACTCATCCGTGGCGCTGAGTAGTGTACCACATTGGTGTAAGGCTTAATTGGGCACTTTGTTATAATGTACAGCATTTAGTTTGTCATTAACATATGCACTAATTGTTGTCTCCAACCGAAGTCTAAATATGCCATTATTATTATTCTTTTCTCCTTTTATTTTAACTACTTAGCGACAGCCCACCGTTGTTTTACTGCGGCAGAGTGGCTCGTTCCTGCGAATCGCCGTCATGGTACGTCGGTGCGGGAATGAGCCACTGGGGGCGCACGCGTGCTCACTACCGAGCGGGGGGTGCTAATCAGTGGGTGTGGCGGACCCAATGTCTGCCAACCCCCGCAATCACTCCAGAGAGATACAGAATGGGGGATCTGCGAGTGTAAACAAAGCAGATCCCCATTCTGTCAGGGGAATTGAGTGAGAGGGTCTGTTCCCAGTAAATGGGAACATCGATCTCTCTCCTAATCGAGTCAGCCCAGCCACCATACAGTTACAAACACCTAGCAGAGAACACATTTTAACCCCTTGATCACCAGTAGTATTAACCCCTTCCCTGCCAGTGACATTTATACAGTAATCAGTGGCTGTTTTTAGCTGTGATCGCTGTATAAATGTCAATGGTCCCAAAAAAGTGTCGAAAGTGTCCGATCTGTCCGCCACATTATCACAGTCCCACTAAAAATCGCTGATTGCCGCCATTACTAGCAAAAAATAAATAAATAAAAACGCCATAAATCTATCCCCTATTTTGTAGACGCTATAACTTTTGGGCAAACCAATCAATATACGCTTATTGGAATTTTTTTACCAAAAATATGTGGAAGAATATATATCAGCCTGAACTGATGAAGAAATTTGCATTACATTTTTTTTTTGGATATTTATTATAGCAAAAAGTAAAAAATATTGTGTTTTTTTTTTCAGAATTGTCGCTATTTTTTTGTTTATAGCGCAAAATATAAAAACCACAGAGGGGATCTAATACCACCAAAAGAAAGCTCTATTTGTGGGGAAAAAAGGGGACATCAGTTTTATTTGGGGACAACGTCGCACGATCGTGTACATGTCAGTTAAAATGACGCAGTGCCGTATCGCAAAAAATTGCCTGGTCAGGAAGTGGGTAAATCCTTCCTGGGCTGAAGTGGTTAATTTTTGCTATGTGTACCCATCAAACATAGCTGATCTGATCTATGTGTCTTATAGACCCATTTGGCCTTATGCCTATCCATTTATTTTCACCTTTCTCTGCTGTTACTATCGGAGATTAACGCTCATTTGGTATGTAGTGTTTAGCGTTACTAAAAAATGTATCCTCTCCGATAGTAACATAATTAACATAAACTAACTCCTAAGATTTAAGAAGTTATTCTAGAATTTCTTTCTAGTTTAGAGCTACTAATGAACTCCATTCCTTCCTCCTTCTCCCCCCCCCCCCCACCCTTATTTAATACAAACCACTTGCCGGCCCTGAGTGTCTCATTTTCCTTTATATATATGTAACTAATGTACATAAAGTGTCGCGCTATGAAAACAGCAAAATAAAATTAAACAAGTACTAAATCATAGTCCATATAAATTGTGATGAATAGGTGGTATTCCGTGTATAAAAACACCGCTTCAACAGCAGATAAGTGCATCCACCACCAAACAAGTTTGAATACTCTTACCAACGGTAAGTAGATAAATCGCATGAGACATCAATCCAGGCACATCCAAGAAGAGATTCGGTTGACCCTCTAAGATTATTTCTCCAACCGCCCCTTGATGCATATAAACAGTAGATCCACTCTGTTCATCCGGGCATATGGTCAACAAGACAGAACTTTTCATCCGCCCGTCACCTCATAGATGCAGGATCCACCCATAAAATATAAAGTCGCACATAGTGTGATACCAGATATAAAAATAATTTATTTAAAAACGGATACACTCACATGTTCAATCCTGTAAACATTGCATGGAAATCCAAAAATATATGTCAGCGCAGTAGAAGAGCATGGGGCTCACAGTACCCGACACGTTTCGTCTTATGAGACTTCAACTGGGGCATAAGCGTCCATGCAGCCACTGCGCTTTATAAAATATATGGGTACTGTTACACACCTGTATTCAATCAACTCAATCAGGGTCACCAGTAGTTTGTTTGCGCATGTATGTGGGTGTATTTCCAGCCGCCAAATTCGGACATCATGTGATCCAAACAATCGCCAATCAGGGCCGTTCGTTGCCTCAACGCACGTTCGTACGTCAGACACACGTGACTGGAGACACACGTGACTTTGAGGATGTGTTTCCGGCCGCCAAATCTGGACATCATGTGATACGTACGATCGTTAGACACACGTGACTAGAGACATCATATGGGCCAAATTCAGCCAATAGAAAGCCACGGAGCGTAACACATCATAAGGCGTCATCTTACCAAGGTATACACTAGGAATATTGTCCATCTAATTACATGCCCATGTAAGAAGCAGTATATTGGCCGTACCATACGCCCCTTTTCAGTCAGACTCAGTGAGCATATCACCGGTATACTTAAGGGATCAACTGAACATACAGTGCCCAAGCACTACCTTAGGTGCCATAATAGGGACTTGAAGGGGACCACGTTCTCCATTATAGAGAGATATGTAGCACCATGGAGGGGAGGTGCATCTACCAGGGGGGGTCTCTAGACTTGAGACCTCCTGGATATATAAAATGAAGGCCTACTGGCCACATGGCATCAACGTGGAGTGGGACATTAACTGCTTTATTAGCAGGTCCTAAAGCTCCAAGTTGATGTCATGTTATATATTTGTTGAAGGTTGTATGTTTTTTTGATGGATATGGCATACTTACCTCTAACTATTGGCTTGACATGTGATTTTCCATTTTTGCTCTATTATTATTTAATGTTCATGATCATATTCATGATTTATAGTCACTTTTATGGTTATTATTTTAATATGGTTATGGTTCTATATAGTTAAATTGTGGATTTGAGTATACAATATGTAGTGGCATACCAATCAGTTAATGTTGTACCTGTCATGGGTATTGTTGCCCCCTGTTGTTCACTCATGCTCCACAAGATGGAGACTGCTTGACCTGGACTAATGTCGGTTCGTTGCTACTATTGTGTGGCACGGTCGATTTAGTTCCGGGTTAGCAAAGTCTACTTCCCGAGGTCTATCATTATTGAAAGGATGTGACGGGGGTGTGTATACCTTGGTAAGATGACGCCTTATGATGTATTACGCTCCGTGGCTTTCTATTGGCTGAATTTGGCCCATATGATGCCTCTAGTCACATGTATCTAACGTACGAACGTGCGTTGAGGCAACGAGCGGTCCTGATTGGCGATCGTACATATCACATGATGTCCAGATTTGGCGGCCGGAAACACATCCTCAAAGTCACGTGTGTCTCCAGTCACGTGTGTCTGATGTACGAACGTGCGTTGAGGCAACGAGCGTCCCTCATTGGCGATTGTTTGGATCACATGATGTCCGAATTTGGCGGCCAGAAATACATCCGCAAACAAACTACTGGTGACCCTGATTGAGTTGATTGAATACAGGTGTGTAACAATACCCATATATTTTATAAAGCGCAGTGGCTGCATGGACGCTTATGCCCCAGTTGAAGTCTCATAAGACGAAACGCGTCGGATACTGTGAGCCCCATGCTCTTCCACTGCGCTGACATATATTTTTGGAATTCCATGCGATGTTTACAGGATTGAACATGTGAGTGTATCCGTTTTTAAATAAATTATTTTTATATCTGGTATTACACTATGTGCGACTTTATATTTTATGGGTGGATCCTGCATCTATGAGGTGACGGGCGGATGAAAAGTTCTGTCTTGTTGACCATATGCCCGGATGAACAGAGTGGATCTACTGTTTATATGCATCAAGGGGCGGTTGGAGAAATAATCTTAGAGGGTCAACCGAATCTCTTCTTGGATGTGCCTGGATTGATGTCTCATGCGATTTATCTACTTACCGTTGGTAAGAGTATTCAAACTTGTTTGGTGGTGGATGCACTTATCTGCTGTTGAAGCTGTGTTTTTATACACGGAATACCATCTATTCATCACAATTTATATGGACTATAATTTAGTACTTGTTTAATTTTATTTTGCTGTTTTCCTAGCGTGACACTTTATGTACATTTGATATTTTGCACAATTTATGTTGAGGTTGTGGTGTCTGCTGCTCGCTAGTGGATGTGCAGCGTGTACCCCCCCTTTTTTTCTCTTCCATTTATGATATGTAACTAATGGCTGTCGCCTCGGGAGATTGTCTCTATCTCTCCTTCTTGTTATTTGGAGGGCCTCCTCGGATAGTAAGTTGGCGCTTCTTTTGCTGTTATTTATATGATCCTTGCTTTTATCCCTCTTTTCACTGCTTCCTTTCTACTCTCCTACTTATCCTCATGCTTCCCCAGGGTATGTGTGGCTTCACAGCTCGAGAGCGCACTTAGCGATTATATTTATTTTTTGACCCCCCCCATGCCCCACTTGAATGTTGTTACTTTAAATGTACAGGGTCTTAAAGTGGTTGTAAACCCTTTACAACCACTTTAACCTACAGGTAAGCCTATAATAAGGCTTACCTGTAGGTACCGTGAATATCTTCTAAACCTGTACAGTTTAGGAGATATTCACTGTATCCGCATGTGCCGACATTATCGCCACATGCACACTGAAGAAACGGCCCAAAAGTAGAACCCGCGCTGTGATTGGCCGGAGTCCGCGAACCCGGAAGAAGCGAAGGGAGAGATGTCGCCGGTCACAGTGGTGTGCTTGGACCGATGCAACAGCGTCGATCTAAGGTAAATATTTCATAATGAGCTAGTATGTGATGCATACTAGCTCATTATGCCTTTTTCTTGCAGAGTTTTTTTTGTTTTTTTTTTCTTCCAAGGGCTTACAACCACTTTAATATACCACAAAAACAAACTAAAACTTTTCATTCCTTGGCATCTACGAAGGCACACATTGTAAGTCTCCAAGAGACCCACTTTACTACAACAACCCCCAAACACATTTTACTCTCACCCTCAAATCTTTTTCTCGAATTGATCATATATTGATCACAATAGGCATGACTCCTGAACTCCTTTCCTTATTGATCATCCCATTTACATGGACTGATAATAGTGCCATATTCACCACTCTAACTTCCTTGATTCCTAAGACTGATGACTCTACATGGTGCATTAACGACTATTCTATCCCATCCATCCTATTCTGCTGATCTAGAAATAGCTGTAAAGGACTATTTGACTAACAATTCAACTTCAGATATTTCCCCACTGACCCTTTTGGAATCTCACAAGCCGGTACTCTGAGAAGCATGTATCAGCCAAGCCTCTTTTCTTAAAATCCAGGCACACATACTATCTTAAGGCTAACAAACCAGACACACTCCTAGCTTGCACCCTTAAAAACCTAGATCGCCCTTCCAAACCTATAGGATTTAAATTATCCCACTATACATATACTAGCAACCCTGTAAAGATTCTTCATACTTTCCGAAAACACTTCACTTCCCTATATAGAATGAAAGGGCCTATAGACCGTATACTGGCAGATTCCTTTTTCTCTCAAACAACACTACCGACTATTCTTCGGCTCACCGCAAAAGACTTGAAAGCCCCATCACCACTAACAAAATGATGTTGACCATCAAGGCTCTTAAGCCAAATAGGTGACCAGGTTCCGGCAGTTTTTTTAGCCACAAGAAATTTGCACATATCTTAGCGTTGGGGATTCGGTCCCCACTTTTTTGGATGGATCTCGTCGTTATATGATAAACCAAGAGCCTATGTAAAATATGCTGGTTTTACGTTAGACCCGTTTGAAATCTGCAGAGGCAGGCATCAGGGATGCTCCCTCTACCCACTTCTGTTTGCCCTACTTATCGAACCCCTTGCTCGATTGATCCACTCTTATCTTTCAATTAGGGGTCTTGAACTTGCTGGTCACCAGCATAAACGTTGTCTATTCGCCCCTGCATACATTTGCCCCTAATCTCATTCGAAAACGTGATCACTTTGCCCATTTCTGGTCTAACCATCAACCCTCAAAAATCCACAGAGCTAAACATATCTCTATCCCCATCCACTTTATAACAAGCGCAAGCATCCCTTCCTTTTTTATGGTCTTCTACTCACCTTTCTTACCTAGGTATTACTCTTACACCTAACCTTTCCAAACTTTTTGCTGTCAATTTTCCCCCAGCATTATGTAAAATTACTAACTTATTGTCTCAGTGGTCTTCTCTCCCCTTATGCTGGATAGGTAAAATGAATATTAAAATGTTACCTAAAATCCTTTACCTTTTCCGAGTCTTGCCTGTGACGAACGCGGGTATCAGATGACTCTCCTCCTCACCCCCCGGTGACAGAGGACCACTCAAGCTCACACCGCGCTGGTCACTAACATAACAATACCACTCTCAGCTGCTTCCAGCACAAAGATTTTCCAGCTTGCGGAACCACCGTCTAACGCCAGCCAGCCGCCTGAGAGCGATTGTTACCGGGCTAATTCAAGAAAATAACCCTTTCAGTGCCACCACTTCTGGATTCCGGCCAGAAGATCCGGATTTTAACAATACCACTTGTGATTTTAGAGTAGCCACCTATAACACACGCTGTCACCACAGACAGGGATGTTCAGAGGAGTTATCCTAAACAGTAGCGCTCTTCAAAGGAACAGATTCATTATAGCTTGCATTAAGAGCTTTAGGGACAAGATTAACACTTTTCAGAATAAGATTTAATAATGAAAAGGTCAAATTTGGTGCAGTTAAAATATTTACAGAAAAATGGTGTTACAAAGCATTTAGAGACATAATATACAGCAGCAAAGAGATAAGACAGAATGGAAGGGGAAAAGTTACTTGCATTTAAATGTCTGTGATTAATCAAAGATCGTTGATGAGTCCACAGGTTTTCGGATGTTCGTTCTTTGATGGTAAGGTGAGAACTCCCTACTGTCCGGTCTATTCCCTTTTTCTCTGAAGGCCAAGGGGTGGGGCCATATGCCCCTGACCACTCACATGGTTAAGGAGGGCCCGTGGGCTGTCCAGAGCGGACCGTGGAATAACAACCCTCCCTAATGTGCAATTTGCCTTATAAAAATCATATCTCGGGATTGGATCACTGTACAAATCCAACATTATGGAATTCAAGTTCAGCATGCACAGTGCATTAAAATAAGTCTAAACACAACAGACTTGTCACTCTGTTACCCTGGAAAGAGGAGAAACTAGCAGTGGCTTCCTGTAGGATCAAATTCATTGACGTTAGGATTCTTTTTATTCAGTATGAATTTCCGCATTCAATTACACTTTTTATTAAGATGTCACGTTCCTATCTGGAGTTATGAAATGTGGGTACATTTCTTACTTTTAAGATTGCTTGAGGGTCTCTGGAATGTCACAGCTGCCTGAGGGGAATGTATGGCCTTTCCTTATCTTCAGGCATCCTGTGCTGCCAAAACACCTCCAGACCTGTTGGAGTCTGTTGCAGGGATCTAGGAATTCCTAAGTTGTTGGGAGGGGTGATGAGGAGTTTGTTCTAAGTTAGAACTACCATGGCTGACCCTCACAAAATGGTGCAGGTTTTGTGTGTCCCTGCACGTGATATCATTACACTGCCCATCTCAGTCCCGGCATACTTTTTAAGAATACTCCAGCTTCAGGCAACTGCTTTTGTTTGGGGTTCTTTAAAACCCCACTTACCTAAAGCACACCTCTTATCTTCCAAAGCTTAGAGGTAGCCTCGGATTTCCCAACTGTGCCACCTACAACCATGCAAGTGCAACTGGCACAACTGCCTAAATATCAACTCATGAAATTCCACTTGGGGCTGTGTTAGAATCCGCGCGATCCTCTAGCTAACCTTTTATGGTTGCACCCTTCAGATCGCAACAAACTCACTAATCCAATTACTAAATATTTTCTTACCATTTGGGACAAATTTAAATTAGTATATGGCTCACAGTCCCCACATGTCCCACTTCTATCGTTTCTTAAAAACCCTTTCTTCTATCCTGCCTGGATCTTCCCTGTATCTTTCTGGGTATGGTCCGCTTCCAAATTAACTCGACTTTAGGAATTGACATCCCCCAATTCATTCAAATCATTCTCCACGCAGAACTTTTTTGGTATTTTGAGATACTTTTTTTTATACCATATATTCGAGACAGAGTTGGACTCCATAATCTGTTGCATTTTGAAGATATATGCAAACGTGATCCTCATACAAAAGGACTAGTTTTGACTCCCTACGCCCAACTTATTCCTAAGCCTGATGCTGGACCACCTTCCTACATAGCTAAATGGGAGTCTGATCTTGAGCTTACGGTGGAGACAGCTAGTTGGAATGAGATTTGGAATGCAACAAAATCATCTTCACAAAATACAGTTGCAATAGAAACAAATTATAAAGTGCTCACACACTGGTACTTGGTCACTGCCAGGATCACAAAATTTGCCCCTAGTTGCTTCTCATCTTGTTTTCGAGGCTGTACTGATCTTGGGTCGCATCTCCATACAGGGGAGGGCTGGCAGCCTTAGGCCTGGGGGGCAAGTCCATTCAAGTGGCCCATTGAACCACCGAATCAGCTCACCACCCATGCCCACCTGGTTTTAGAACAGATATTGATGTTATGAAGCAAGACAAATATGATACAATGTGGTAACATAATTTAATGTTAATAGCAAGGTGGTTTAACAAAAATAATGCATCAATGCAGCTCATCAGTGCCCACCAATGCAGCCGCACCAGTGCCCATCAATGCAGCCTCATCAGTGCCCATCAATGCAGCCACACCAGTGCCCATCAATGCAGCCTCATCAGTGCCCATCAATGCAGCCTCACCAGTGCCCATCAATGCAGCCGCACCAGTGCCCATCAATGCAGCCTCACCAGTGCCTATCAAATGCAACCTGATCAGTACCCATCAATACAGGCTTGCCAGTGCCCATCAGCACAGCTGGCCCTGGGTGCCCTCCCCCCTTTGCCTGCAGTTAGTTGGTGGCTGCACCCCTGGCCCCTGCTTCCTTCCTCCACAAGAAGAAAAAAGTGTGAGAGGGCAGCGGCCATCGGCCATTTTGAATGTAAGTTAGGGTGGCCTGGGGGGAAACTGCCACCCTGCCCCCTGGCCCAGCCCTCCCCTGTCTCCATAGTTGGTGGGACTGTACGGTAGTCAAAGTGTTCTGGAAGACTATATTTCTTATCATTTCAATATTGTTTGATGTTTCCACCTCTCCTGATCCTTCTGTAGGACTTTTAATCTTAAAAAGGGTTAGGGTTTTCCCTTGAAGAACAAGGTCAGGACTTAGGGATAGGAACTTCCCATAAAGGTCAAAGGTCAGTAGGTGTGTCCCCAAAGGTCACAAGGAGTTTCTTACCTCCACCCAAGTGTGCTTACCAAGTGTAATAAAATGTTTTAACCCTTTCACTGCCATGCCTTGTGCTCCACTTTTAGACTGAGATGGCAAGGCCAATTTTGCAATTTTTCAATTGCTTTTTTTTATTTTTCCTTTTTACAGCTTTCAGGGTTTGTTGAAGACCCCTCAAACCATACATTTTCTGAAAGCACATGACCAGTAGAATACAAATAAGGTGCTACTGATTTTTAGGGCACAATGATATTTGCACAAATGTTTATCAAAACAATATTTTTGCTAAAAATACACAAATCATTATTAGCAGATAAAAACACAGCACATTTTACAAAATTCATAATAAATATAAAAGCTAACCTATATTGAGTTAATAAATAACCACTGTTTGTACATTTTAGATTGCGCCTTTTTGCAAAATGGGGAAAATCAAACATACGCAAAAATGTAAATATCCAAATATCTCAAAATCTAGAGGTTCAAGGCTGATCACAGTGTAAATAGGAAGAGCCGTTTATCGGCTTTTCCTCTGCTCAGGTCTGCAGACCTGAGCAGCGGAGAGCCGATTGGCTGTTTGCCTGACGGGGGGATGCATTGAACATTTATCAGTGCAGCCCCCCTCAGAATCACCCCACTGAACCACCAGGGAGCCTGCCCAGGACCACCAGGGAGCCCCCCCCAGACACCGCGAGGAGGCTGCCCAGGACCACCAGGGAGGGAACATGGAGGCCTCCCAGGACCAACAGGGAGCCCCCACTAGACCACCAGGTAAGAGCAATATAGTACACTGTAGGAATGGCACTGTGCACATATATGATACCTGCCAGTGTATACCTGTCAGTGCCATCCCTAACAGTGCTGTATGCACCAGTGCCACCTATCAGTGAGCACCTGTGCCACCTATCAGTGCCCACCTGTGCCACCTAAAAGTGCCACCTATCAGTGCCCAGTGCCACCTATCAGTGCCGCCTATGATTGTCCATCAGTGCCGCATATCAGTGATACGTATCAGTGCCCATCAGTGTTTCTCATCAGTGCCACCCATCAGTGCTGCATATGTGCCCCATCATCAGTGCAACCTTATCAGCACCACCTCACCAGTGCCAATCTGTACTGCCTCCTCAGTGCCTGTCAGTCTAGCCTCATCAGTGCCCACCAGTGTAGCCACATCAGTGCCCGTCAGTGAAGGAGAAAATGTACTTTATACAAAGTTTTGTGACAGAAACAAAGAAAAATGTTTTGTTTTTTTTCAAAATTTTTGGTCTTTTTTTATTTATAACGCAAAAAATAAAAACTGCAGGGGTGATCAAATACCACCAAAAGAAAGCTCTATTTGTGGGAACAAAATTATAAAAAGTTTTTTTCGGTACAACGTCGCACGACCGTGCAATTCTCATTCAAATCGCAACAGCACTGAAAAGTGAAAATTGGTCTGGGCGGGAAGTGTTCTAAGTGCCCGGTATTGAAGTGGTTAAATTGCACCTTTTTGTGAAATGGTGGAAACTGAAGGTACACAAAACTGTAAATAAAAACAATTTACTCAAAAAATCCGGAGGTTGCCATTTTTCACTTACAGCTTTCAGAATTTGAAAAGACCCCTCAAAGTAGACATTTTCTGAAAGCACATGGCCTGCAGAATAAAAGAAAAAGTGATACAGATTTTTTGGGCCCCGCAATAATTGCGCAAATGTTCATCATATCACTATTTTCACTAAAAATACACTAAAATCATTCATCGTACACATAAACACAACATAACTTGCTAAATTACTACTAAAGCATCGTTCACATGTGGCATACTAAAGTGTATGGCCATGGAGGGCCATGTTTACCTGCACAGGGATGCACAGGTGTTCTGTGCATCCCCGTACAGGCAGTCCCATTTGTGTCAATTGGGATGAAACACCTGCACAGACAAAGCTGCTGTTCCCAATCTGACACCTGTGTGGGTACACGACCCCGAACATAGACATTGTGAGCTCAGGGACATGCATGCGGACCTATATGGATGCAGGGCCGCTGATAGGGCAGTACAGCCAGCCCTCCTGTACTGGGCCCGAGCTCTGTCACTTCAGAAGAGGGGCCCGGCACCTGTAGGAGAGGAGACTCTGTACTGCTTTGTGACACCTGTGGATCCCCTGCAGAGCTGCCAGCTTTCTCCCTCCAGCAGCTCTGTAGAGTGATTAGTTCTACATACTTGTAAAGTGTCCTGACCTGGAGCAGAAGGAGAGTCTGCCTGTGCCTCTGCCGGGTCCTAAAACTCTCCCTCTGTCTCCCCCTGGCCCATAGTAGGCAGTGTTATCTCCTGTCAGTGGTGATGAATGAGCAGGAAGCTTGCTCCCCCTCCCTCCAGATCATGCTCTCACTGCGCTGTGTTCACTGTGAGCTCAAGGGTTTGGATGCAGCAGTGCTTCTGCTGGAGGGGGTGAGTATGGTGGGGGGGGGGGGGGTTGTTGCTGCTGGAGTGAAGTGGCAGAATCTTCATGATTTTGGAGAGGGGGTGAATATACCAGGAGCCAACCTAGAACTGCAGGTAGCTGCCACTGCAGTGCTGGAGCTAGAAGCCAGTGGACATCTTTCTCTCCAGCTGACAGATATCTCTGCCCAGCCATTTTTATAAGCCACCCTTAAGGCCCCCTTTATACTTTGCATAGTGGGAACACACGTTCCTGCTCGCGTTTTTTTTTTTCACTTGAATGGGCTGCCATATGTGTGACAAACACATCATAGAGGCTCTAGAACCTTTTAAAGCATGCAACTTTGCCACATGACAAAACACAGGTCTGTTAATTGCATTTGGGGTGCTGTTAACAATCAATGGCACCACAAGTGCTATGTGCATTTGCAGTGCATTTCCAAAATGCCCTGCAAAATGCCTGTTACCTGTGCACTTTGTCACACATCCAAGAAACCTCAAATGTGAATGCGGCCTAATGACTAGAAAACACTGCTAGTTTTTTTTTTCCGTTTAACCCAGCGGGCTGAAAAAAAAAAAAAAAAAACCTTACACCTCAGGTCAGAGCCACTGTACTAACACATGTTAGTACATTGATCACCCCTGCTGTTCTATTGTGTTCTGACAGGGGGACGGCCCCCCACCAGAACACTCCGGTCAGCGCTCTCAGCCAGCCAGCTAAGATCGTTGATCGGGAGATGGTCGGCAGACCTTTTTTAGGTCTTTTTCATGCCCCTTCAAAAGCCGGTTGTCATATAGTCAGACAAGGCTGTATACATGCTATTCAAAGACCCCTGGTAGAGCAGACAGAAGTCCAAGAGTGCGGGATGGCACGAGGGCTGGATGGTCACTGGTGATGATGTGATGATCCAGGTGGTCATGCTGATCAGAGGGATGGTCGTGTGGGCTGGGTCGGCAACGGGCAGGCAGTGCGGTACAGAGCAAGGTTCGTTATCAGGCGGGCAGCGGAAGTACAAAGGGAGCAGACAGACAATCGGAGGGTCGTGGATAGCCAGGGTCAGTACAGGCAGCGTTACAGCAGGTCAGGTCAGGTTGGGTCAAACAGGAAGCAATAGTAGTACAGGAACAGAAGGTTGAGCTGGGGCTCACAGGTCACAGACGCTGTAGAATGGACAGCACTTGCTGCTGGGAGCAGAGGATTCAGATAGCGCCATTTGGCCAGGAAGCATCAGAACTGGGTGCTTTTGCTAACATTGCCCCCCCCCCCCCAAGGGGCAGCCTCCGGATGCCTTGCCGGGTACCGCCCTCCCAGCAGTTTCTTTTGAAGGCCTGGATTAATCCAAATGCATGGATGTTCCCCTCTGGTTCCCAAGAATTCTCTTCAGGGCCAAACCCTTTCCACTTTATCAGGTACTGGGTAGAACCAGCTCTCCTCCGACAGTCCAAAATGGCTTCCACCTCAAACTCTTCCTCTCCATTTACCAAGATTGGGTCCGGCAGACCTGTCCTCCATCCTGAGGAGGAGTCGGGGACAACAGGTTTCAGTAGTGACACGTGGAAGACCAGATGGATCCGTAGAGAAGGAGGAAGATCCAGTTCAAATGCCACCCTGTTGATTTTCTTCTTAATTGAGAATGGTCCCATGAATCTTGGGCCCAGCTTTTTTGAAGGGCAAGCAAGTTTAAGATTCCTGGTGGATAACCAGACACGATCACCTGGCTAGAGCTCCAACTCCCCCCGCCTTCTCTTGTCATAAGCCTCCTTGTTTAGTTCCTGGGTCCTGGATAGGGTCTCCTGCAGAATCTTACTGTTAGACTGAATGAAACTCGCGATATCCTGTGCTGAAGGGACAGTACTTTCGATGTTCAGCTCAGGCAGAAATGTGGGATGAAACCCATAATTGGGCCACAATGGGGACTGCTGGGTAGCCGAGTGGATGGTGTTATTATAAGCAAACTCGGCCAACGGTAGCAGTGCAACCCAATCATTTTGAAAAACAGCGCAGGTACTGTTCTAAAGTCTGGTTCGTTCTCTCTGTCTGGCCATTAGTCTGCGGATGATAGGCAGATGAGAATGCGAGCTCTATCTCCAACGCTGCACACAGGGCCCTCCAAAATCTGGATGTAAATTGGACCCCGTGGTCAGATACAATGTTACTAGGTATTCCGTGGAGCCGGACTATTTCTTTAATGAAGGTTTTAGCCATTTTGGCCGCTGTGAGGGTCCCCTTCATGGGTAGGAAATGTGCCATCTTCGTCATGCGGTCCACAACTACGAAGATGGTAGAGTATCCTTCTGACGGGGGCAATTCCACAATAAAATCCATCGTCAGTTGCGACCACGGGCGCTCAGGTACTGGAAGAGGGTTCAGGAGGCCCCAGGCTTTGGCCTTCTCTGTTTTACTCTGGGCGCAGATGGGACAGGCACTGACATACTTTTTACAGTCCTCTGTGATATTCGGCCACCAATAGGATCGTGAGAGAAGCTCGGCTGTTTTCCATGAGCCAAAATGTCTGGCCAATTTATGGTCGTGGCAAAGACCTAAGATCCTGAGGCGCAGGCTCACTGGAACGAACACTCTATGCCCGAACTACCATAGGCCGTCTTTGATGGTCCGTCTGGTGTCGCTGATGTTAGTGGATCCGGCCAGGGCTCATCGTATCTGAGATAACATGTCCTCATTGGTCAGGAGAAAGTTCCATGCCGGGAGTATGGTGTCAGGCGGGGCGGCATTTCCTAGCTCTGAGAACATCCTGGAGAGAGCATCAGGCTTGCCGTTTTTTGATCCTGGCCGGTAGGTCAGGTGATAATGGAACCTGGAGAAAAAGAGTGCCCAGCGGGCCTGCCGGGGTCTCAGTCTTTTGGCCGTTCTGAGATGCTCCAGGTTCTTATGGTCAGTGAAGATGAGAATAGGGTATGAAGCTCCCTCAAGCAGGTACCGCCATTCTTCTAGAGCCGACTTAATGGCCAGCAGTTCTCTATCTCCCACGTCGTAATTCCGTTCTGGTGCCGACAACTTGCGCGAGAAGAAGGCTACTGGGTGAAGCAAGGACTAGACACCTTGACGCTGAGATAGGATGGCCCCCACTGCGGTTTCTTACATAGTTACATAGTCAGTGAGGTTGGAAAAAGACACAAGCCCATCAAGTCCAACCCATGTGTGTGTTTTTATGTCAGTATTACGTTGTATATCCCCCAATGTTGTGGTCCCTTAGGTGTGCATCTAATAGTTTTTTTAAATTATCTATACTACCCGCAGAAACCACTGTTTTTGGAAGAGAATTCCACATTCTCACTGCTCTTACCGTAAAGAAACCTTTACGCATCTTAAGGTTAAACCGCCTTTCTTCCATTCTCAGTGAATGGCCGCATGTCTTCGTGTTTTCCCTTGCGCTGAATAGTTTTGTCCCTATAGTGGGGTCACCAGTACAGTATTTGTACATTGAAATCATATCCCCTCTCAAGCGTCTTTTCTCCAGAGAGAATAAGTTCAGTGCTTGTAATCTTTCCTCATACCCAAGGTCCTCTAATCCCTTAATTAGCTTTGTTGCCCTTCTCTGAACCCTTTCCAATACCAGGACGTCCTTCCTGAGGACTGGTGCCCAGAATTGGAGGGCATACTCCAGGTGCGGCCTCACCAGGGACTTTTATAGAGGGAGAATTATTGATTTATACCTGAAGTTAATCCCTTTCTTGATGCATGCCAACACTTTGTTAGCTTTGCTTGCAGCAGCTTGGCATGGCATGCCACTGCTGAGCCTGTTCTCTACTAGGACCCCTAGGTCTTTTTCCATCCTAGATTCCCCCAGAGGCTGTCCCCCTAGTGAGTAGTTTGCGTTCATGTTCTTGGTACCCAAATGCATTATCTTACATTTTTCTACGTTAAATCTCATCTGCCACCTGTCTGCCCACCCCTTTAATTTATTCAGATCTTCTTGCAAGGTTTCCATATCCTGTGGAGAATTTATTGCCCTGCTTAGCTTGGTATCATCCGCAAATATTGAGATTGATCTGGTCACCCCGTTCTCCAAATCATTTATGAATAAATAGAATAGGATTGGTCCCAGGACAGAACCCTGGGGAACCCCACTTTCTACACCAGACCATTCTGAGTATTCCCCATTTATCACCACCCTCTGGACTCGCCCCTGTAGCCAGTTTTCAATCCATGTATTCACCCTTTGATCCATGTTAAGAGACCTTAGTTTGTACAGTAAATGTTTATGGGGAACTGTATCAAATGCTTTTGCAAAATCCAGGCAACCACATCTACAGGCCTTCCTTTATCTAGATGGCCGCTCACCTCCTCATAGAAGGTTAATAGATTGGTTTGGCAAGAACGATTTTTCATGAAACCATGTTGATTACTGCTAATGATACCGTTCTCGTTACAATAGTCTTGTATATAATCCCTTATTATTCCCTCCAAGAGCTTGCAAATTATTGATGTTAAGCTAACTGGTCTGTAGTTCCTGGGGAAATGTCTTGGTCCTTTTTTTATATATTGGCACCACATTGGCTTTCCTCCAATCAGCTGGTATCATACCAATCAGAAAACTGCTCTTAAAGATTAGGTACATAGGTCTGGCAATAACTTGGCTAAGTTCCCTAAGGACCCTCGGGTGCAAGCCATCTGGGCCCGGTGACTTATTAGCGTTCAGTTTTTAAAGCCTATTCCTGATTTTATCCTCAGTCAGCCATGAGGGTGCTTCCTGTGACGTGTCTTGAGGACCAGCATTGTGGTTCTGCATAATTGAGCCCCCCCATTTCCTTTTTGAACACTGAGGAGAAAAATGAGTTTAACACCTTTGCCATTTCTCCATCATTTGTAAACAGATTACCTGCATCATTATTTATGGGGCCAATATGATCTGACCCCCCTCTCTTACCATTTACATACTTAAAGAATTTATTGGGATTCTTTTTACTCTCCTCAGCTATGTGTCTTTCATGTTCTATCTTAGCTGCTCTGATTGCAACTTTGCATTCCTTATTGCGTGTTTTATAGATATGAAAATCTGACTGAGACCCCTCCGCCTTGTATTTTTCGAAGACCTTCTTTTTTGCTTTTATGTGTGTCTTTATGTCGGTATTAAGCCATCCTGGTCTTTGCTTAGCTCTTTTAAATGTATTTCCTGCTGGGGTACTTTGGCTGATACCTTTGTTTAGTGTGTTCTTGAAGCACTCCCATTTTTCCTCCGTATTCATTGTTCCTAGAATTTTATCCCAGTTAACATCTTCCGGCAATGAGTGTAGTCTATGGAAGTTGGCTCTTTTAAAATTCAGTGTCTTTGTATTCCCCTTAGGTTTCCTAGATGTGTAATTTATACTAAAACTGATTGACCTGTGATCGTTATTACCTAGATTGCCCCTTACTTCCACGTCTGTGATCAGGTCTGTGTTGTTAGTAATCAGAAGGTCCAATAATGCTTTTTTTCCTTGTTGGTACATTTACCATCTGACCCATGAAATTGTCCTGCAGGACATTTAAGAAATGGCGAGCCTTAGCTGAGCGTGCAGTACCTTCCGCCCAGTCAATATCTGGATAATTAAAATCCTCCATTATAATAACACTCCCAATCCTAACCGCTATTCCAAATTGTGATAGGAGGTCCGCCTCCCCTCCTCCCTCTGATTAGGGGGTCTATAGCATATTCCTAGTATAACTTTCCCCTTGGTATCTTCCCTTTGTAACTCTACCCATAAGGATTCAACCTCCTCCCCAGAACCACTAATAATGCCATCTCTCACATTAATTTGTATGTAATTTTTTTTATATACAGGCATACCCCTCCCTATCCCTGCGATACAGGGAATACCCCTGAATGGTAGCCAGCCAATCATGAGAGCTGTTGAACCAAGTCTCCGAAATTCCCACAAAATCGAATTCCTCCTCGTACAGTAGCAGCTCTAGTTCTCCCATCTTGTCTGCCAGACTCCTGGCATTAGTGAACAAGCCACGCAGTTTTGTCTGGACGCCTACTGTTTCCTTTCTGGGTATTCCTTGTTTGCATGTAGGACTTGTTACACTACTTGCCACGTGTTTAAATTCCTTATTCAGCCTATCACTCCTCCCCCCAATACTACCCCCTGAACTCTGTTCCCCTCTGGCTATTACTAAGTCTGGACCCTCCCCCCCGTTGCCTAGTTTAAAAGCCCCTCTAGCTTTTCGGCCATCCTTATTCCCAGCCAGTCTGCACCTTCCCCATTTAGGTGCAGCCCATCCTTTCCATAGAGCTCGTAACCAATTCAGAAATCGGCCCAGTTCTCCAGGAACCCAAAACCCTCCTTTCTACACCAGCTCCTCAGCCACTTGTTGACTTTCCTAATCTCCCGCTGCCTCTCTTTCTGAAGCGTCTACTTCAAGGACATACGGTAACGCTGGGTCTGGATGCTTCAGAATGGGAGCGGAGGTGAACAGGGATTTGAGTCTCTGGAAAGTGGCTTGAGCCTTAAGAAACCAACAGAACCAGAACGTTCTGTTTGGTCAACTGCGTGATGGGTTCCACAATGGCTGAGAAGCCCTTAATGAACTTCCTATAGAAGTTTGCAAAGCCCACACATCTCTAAACTCCTTTCAATCCGTTGGTGTAGGCCATTCCAAGATAGTGGAAACTTTCTGGGGATCCATATGAATGCCCGTAGTGGAGATAAGCTGTCCCAGGAAGTGCATGCTATGCTGCTCAAAGAAACACGTTTCAGCTTTCGCATATAGGCCATGTTGCCGGAGCCGACCCAGAACTTTGGGGACGTGTACGGTGCTCTTCGAGGGAAGCAGAGAAGATCAGGATGTCATCCAGATAAATGATCACGAAGAGGTCAAGGAAGTCCCGAAACACATCATTTACAAAATGTTGGAAGGTCGCTGGGGCATTGCATAGACCAAAGGGCATCACCAGGTACTCATAATGACCAAAGCGGGTGCGGAATGCAGTTTTCCATTCGTCTCCCTCCCTGATACGAATGAGGTCGTATGCTCCCCGCTCCAAGTCAAGCTTGGTGAAGATAGTGGCTGCTCCTAACCTCTGAAACAGTTCCGGGACTAAGGGCAGAGGGTACCGGTTTTTAATGGTCACCCGGTTGAGTTCCCGGTAGTCTATGCACGGCCTGAGTGAGTGATCCTTCTTCTCCATGGAGAAGATGCCGGCCCCAGCGGGAGATGTGGAGGGTAGGATGAACCCTTTCTTAGAGTTCTCATCCAGGTAAGCCTTGAAAGCCGCTAATTCGGGTTCAGAGAGGGGATAAATCCTCCCTAAGGGCACCTCTGCCCCAGGCAACAGTTCAATGGGGCAGTCGTAGGGCCTATGCGGAGGTAGCTTATCAGACATCCAGAAATGAATAATAGGCCGATGGAAGTTGGGTACGGATGTCAGGTTCCACGTCAGAGTCCAGGCAGAGTAGTGGGGGAACAACTTCACCTCTGGAGGCTAAACAATGTTGTTGGCAGTAAGGCGACTGGAAGCGGACTGTCCCTGTGGCCCAGTCAATGCTGGGATTGTGTGCCCGGAACCACGGTAAGCCCAAAATAACTGGATAGAGGGGAGAGGCAATGGCGTCCAGCCGCAGGAGTTCTTTGTGACCATCCAGTGTGACAGAGGGAAGAGGGACGGTCTCATGGGTAACAGTTCCAGATTTAATATGAGAGCCGTCAGCCAAGTGGATCACCATTTTGTGGGATTTCAGTAGCAAAGGAATGCGATGCAGTGCAGCAGGTCAATGAAACAACTGCACGCCCCGGAGTCAGGGATGGCTGGGACCATGGTATTCCCTCCAGGAAGCTGCATGGAAAGGAGAAGAGTAAAGTGAGCAGAAGAACTTGGGGAACTAGGCAGGTCACTTGTGGCAGCCCGGTGGGGGTCCTCGTAGAGTTGCGCCATGGCTTGAAAAAACGTGGCCGCTGTGGCGACTTCAGGGGTGTTCTGCTCCCATAATCTAAGGGCCCATGCCTGGGGTTCACCCTGCAGTAGGGAGATGATGAATCCCACCTTGGAACTTACGTCGGTCCCCAGAAAACTTATCTGGTAGCGGGACCTTGGGCTCAGAGGGCAGCGCCATAATGGTATGGGCTGCAGTGGGGCCAGCGGCTAGGGAGGTTGAGAGCTCTTTTACCCGCTCTTCCAACCGGGTGTAGCCCTCCTGCAAGTTCTTGACTGCTTGCGTAAGGCCCGCAAGGTGCGCACACAGATCGTCCATGGCGGAGCGGGTCCCCTGTGCAAACTCGTTCATGGCTGTCCGTTATGGTCACGGTCCTGGTGGTGGAGTCTGTCTTGTCCAGGGAACAACCGCTCTTGCGCACCTGATTCAAGGACCCCTGGTAGAGCAGACAGAAGTCCAAGAGTGCGGGATGGCACGAGGGCTGGATGGTCACTGGTGATGATGTGATGATCCAGGTGGTCATGCTGATCAGAGGGATGGTCGTGCAGGCTGAGTCGGCAAGGGGCAAGCAGTGCGGTACAGATGGGTCAAGCAGAAGAGTGGTCAAGTCCAAGCAAGGTTCGTTATCAGGTGGGCAGTGGAAGTACAAAGGGAGCAGACAATCGGAGGGTCATGGATAGCTGGGGTCAGTGCAGGCAGCGTAACAGCAGGTCAGGTCAGGCCGGGTCAAACAGGAAGCAATAGTAGTACAGGAACAGAAGGTTGAGCTGGGGCTCACAGGTCACAGATGCTGTAGAACGGACAGCACTTGCTGCTGGGAGCAGAGGATTCAAACAGCGCTGCTTGGCGCCGTTTCCGGCGCATGCGCGTGCACCACCATGGAAACGGCCAGGAAGCATCAGAACTGGGCGCTTTTCCTAATGATGTGCAGAGGAGGAGACGCTCTGTCCAGGAGTGGACCTGGGAGTCCAGTGCGCTGGATGACATCAGGATCGGGCGCAACTGCAGAGCCGGTGCTGGAGGGCGACCCCAGGCGGTGAAGGCTGGCTGGTGGATATCCAATGGATCATTGGGAGCCAGGGCTTGCCATGTCCACTCACCACCAGGGGTCCCCCTCCAGCAACGGCTCTGCAAAAAAACAAGAGAAAAGGGAAGGCGCACGCACCTAGCGCATTACCAAAAAATGTATTTATTCAAAAAAGTATAAAGAAGGGTACTCACAAAGTACATGATGACAGGACGTAATAAAATCAAGGCACAAGGCAGGATAGAATCTGACGCGTTCCGGGGGCGCACCCCCTTCCTCAGAGCTTCGCCACCCTGTACTGTCAGACCGGAAAGTAAATCAAGTTGCAGTTGCGCTGGATCCTGACGTCATCCAGCGCGCAGGACTCCCAGGTCCACTCCTGGACAGAGCGTCTCCTCCTCTGCACATCTCGCCCCACTGGGAGTGGCATTGTCCCCCAGTGCATGTAATCCGTTGCCTGCTCAGAAAGCCACTGGACCCCAACCGTCACACACCATCTCCCCAGTGCAGGCAGCCACTCCAAGGTCAGTACACCACAGCCGTCAGGACCCGCTTCTGTTCTAGATCATCCCACACATCACGCTCCATTGGGAGCAGTGGGATACACTTGACAGCGGGCCTCACCGTTCAGTTAGGATGCCGCCATTTGGCTCATATGACATCCAGCAATCAAGCTGATACAGTGCCACACGTCACTCCTGTGGGTTCCCATTCCCTTCCCTTCCTCCACTTCCACCGCTGCGGCATCCCAATCCCAGGTTTGTGATACATTCCATTTTGTGGGGTCCCCCAGCTCTTCACCCCCACCCCCTTCCCCCCAGGCCAACCGCAGACTATCCCAGCCTGAGACCTCTGAGCGGTGGTATCATGGTTAATTTTCCATCCAGCTGAGAACTTGTCCTTATGGTATTAATAACATTGGTTGATTGCCAGTATTCTTTTATCAAATGGATTGATTCATGATTTTAACTATTCCCACGTTGTTTACACATCAACGGTTTTAATAAATATATTTTTTTTACACCATAAAGTGACTTTGAAGGATCCATTGAGCGCTGTCTCTAGTCAGCATTACCATATTCACCGTTCCAGTGATTGCCAGCAGCTCTGTTTCCTTCAGCTGTTACATATGAGGCTATTGACTCTTTTAGACTTATTTTTGGCTCTTGGTTGTAGCGCTTAAAGGACACTGTCGAGAGTTGTCAAAAAATTATGTGAAGCAGCGAAATAATTCATCAGCTGTGCTCAGTTGATTGAAGATCATCATATCACCATTTAGTGCAAAATATGCCAAACGCAAAGTGCATTGTGCTTATCCTCCATCGGTCACACTAGCAGCTCACCTCACATAAGAATCAAAACAGCAGTATTTCTCCTGGGGTGTAACCATACCAGATCCCCTAGGGGGAATACCCCAGAAGAAGAGGATCCTCTTGCACAGAGGAGATAAGTATAACCTGTTTGTTATTTTTTTTTTTTTAATGAACCTTTACAACCCCTTTAAGCTCATATATGCTCCATATATTAGGCTAATCTCCCAATACTCTTTCCATGTTTGTTACTTCTTTGTTGCTGCATCTGAACGTGATTGTATATTTTGTTGAAACGTAATACACTAATTTGACAAGAAAATAAAAACTACCATAGTGTAGTATGCCAAACACTCTGATCGTATATTAGCTAAGAAAGATTGTTACTCACAAAGTGCACTCTATAATCCAGTGCACTGGATAAAATTACCAGTTTAAAATGCAGATGCAATTTCCCCCTTAAGCATGGACATCTAGGAGAGATAAGTTAAAATAACTGCTCACTGACTTCTGGGTGTGATGACGTCACATGGTTACACCCACTGATGCGTTTCATCACGTGGTAGTGACTTCCTCATAGTGAAACCCAAATAGCCATCTATCAGCTCTTTTATACCTGGCCTCAGGGCTCATTTACACCAGCAGTTGCGTTATAACCCTCCTTTTTTTTTTTTGTTTAACCCCTTTACTGCCTCCACTTTATGTCATATATCAGTGGCAGTGTGGGTTGTGTGTGTGTATACTGTATAAGCTGGCTACTGGTGGCTTTCAAATGAAAATTGCTTTCTCTGACCCCTGGAAGCTAATGGAAAGCAATCTGTGCTCTATAAGCTTCAATTGAGGGCATGTGAAACACCAGGGATCTAAAAGACTCCTGATGTCTCATCAAAGAGAGCCTACCATAACAACATCAAATCACATAGGGGACTTTAGTTTTAGGGAAAAAAAGTGTCAAAAAATAGTTACATGCAAACACTTTAAAACCCAAAAATATTTTAAGCCGTCCCCCTCCCCCAAGGTACACAAATGTACAAACATAAGCAAACCCGTCGGGAGCACCTACTTATGGAGTCGCTTGTTACATATTATTGCACTCTCAGGAATGAGAGCAATAATTCTAGGCCCATTATTCCCAATTCACTCTAAACTGATGACCTGTAGGGCTACGCCCAATATTTAGCGCAATTTAAACCACACCCACTTTTTTGCCACAGTGCATTGTGCGTGCCAACTTTTCTTTTCTTCTGCGTCTAAGGTCCAATCCTGTTCAAAGGCCTACTGTTTTCATAAAATGTTCCTAAATAAACGTCTGCACAATCATTTTTTAAAAATGGAAACATCTCAACAACATATGCCTTTGTGCATGATAAAAATCGACTGAGAGTCTATGACTGCTTAGCAGCCAGCACCTGGCGAGACACTGTAGACAATGTACAATATAGTATATAGTATAGTCTGTAACACAGGAGTCGGGTGTGCCATGTAAAGAGTGCAAGGGTCAGGAGTATGTAATGCACAAAGTGCCAGGTTTAGCAGAACACAAACAGAATGCAGGGGTTAGCAGTACATAACACACCAACCACAGTGGTAAGGTGTGGACGATGCACCATGTGCAGATGTGAAGGGTGTGCAGTACAGGGGTAAATTATGTGTAAGACACCATATGCAGGAATTGGAAATGTATAGCACACAGTGCGGTGGTCAGGGGTGTGTCATACGTATGGTCTGGGGGTCAGACATGTATGAGAATAAACACCATGGGTGTCATTCATGTCATTGTGTACACCTGTGGTCCTTCTTCGTCTGGAAGTCCATCCGGATGGTCCACAAGCAATTGCAGGACCACATTTATAAAATTTAAACATATCATCTAAAGGTCCCAGTTGCACACCATGTGAGCCTGCAACATAACAGATTCAAAATGCTTGAGCTGTTGGGTCATTGAAGCAGGTTCTAATGAGAAGAGGCAATTATGACTGCCTTGTCTTGCAGCGTGAGGCAAGGTGGATTTGGGAGCTGGAGGCAACAAAACCTCTGGGCCTCAACGACAGTTTAAGCTTTTCTCCTTTTTTGTCTGTATAATACCGCCCTTGTCTTCCCCTCCTTTTTTTCCTTCCCCATTCCGCCCCCCCCCCCCCATTCCCTCCCCCCTTTCTTGTTTTCCTTTTTCTTTACATTTTATCAAGCTCGGGTTAATGAAGGATTTATATACTCAGGGCTTTTTTTCAGCCGGAACGGGGCGGAACGGTGTTCCGCCCCCTATGGCAGCCCTCTCCTTTCCAGGCTGTCACTCAACACTGAAGTCAATAGAGGAAGTTCTCTATATCATTTCCTCCACCGGCTGTGTACTAGCACCGGCACATAGGGCACGTTCCCCACACCTGTTAATAGGTGCCCCAGAGCCAAACGCCGTATTGTAAGAAGTTTTAATTGAGGACTTCTAGAGGCAGCTTCTCTGCCTCCTGCTGCCTACCAAATCAGTGTAGCATCGAGCCGAGTGAAGCGTTCTGAAAGTGCTCTTCGGCTCTGTGCTACACAAATCTGACAGGTGACGCTGCACAGAGGAGATTGCACAGTAGTCTGTTCTACCTAATAGAACAGAGCCGGCTGCTCCGTTCTATTGCTGATGTTGAGGTTGTTCGGAAGAGGTCAGAGCTAGAGATGTGAGCGGAAGGGGGGTATTGGATATCAGGTTGTGCACAGTGAGAGTTGTGGGGGGAGCTGGGAGTGCAGAGGTGAAATATTGGAGGTAGCAGAGGGCAGAGGTTGAGAGCAATGGATTAAGGGGAGCTGTAGATAGGGGTGCAGAAGTGACATGTGGAGGGGCATAAAGATAATCTGTGGGTGGGGGTGCGGAGGTGATATGTTGACAGTGGGTAAAAAAGTGAGTTTGTGGATGGGAAGAGAAGGCGGCTTGAGCTGTGGGGAGGGAGAAGGTGAGCTGTGGATGGGGAGAGGGTTACCTGTGGATGGGGAGAGGGTGACCTTTGAACAGGGGGAGATGGTGAGCTTCAGATGGGGAGAGAAGGTGAGCAGTGAATAGGGGGTGACCTGTGGATGGGGAGAGGGTGACCTATGGACAGGTGGAGACTGAGCTTCTGGTGGGGAGGGAAGGTGGGCTGTTGTCAAGGAGGAGAGAAGGTGAGCAGTAGATTGGGGGGGGTGAACTGTGGATGGGTAGAGGGTTACCTATGGACAGGGGGAGACAGTGAGCTTTAGATGGGGAGGGAAGGTGGGTTGTTGACAAGGAGGAGAGAAGGTGAGCAGTGGATGGGGGTAGGGGGTGACCTGTGGATGGGTAGAGGGTTACCTATGGACAGGGGGAGACAGCGAGCTTGAGATGGGGAGGGAAGGCGGGCTGTTGATAAGGAGGAGAGAAGGTGAGCAGTGGATGGGGGGGAAAGAGGGTAACCTGTGAATGGGAGGGAAGAGGATTACCTGTGGATAGGGGGAAGGTGAATTGCAGATGGGTGGAAGAAAAGGCAAGCTGTAGATGAGGGGGGAGTTGAGCTGTGGACGGTGAGAGTTTGTATGAGATGAGAGAAGGTGATCACACTGTGTGATACACACTCCTCAGCACTGCACAATTCTGTGTGTTACACTTTCCTGGACCTTTAATTGTGTGCAAAATGCAGTTCTGAGCCTTGACCACACCCATTATTTGGCATAAATTTACTTTTCTTCCCCGAGGAATGGTGTGATTGGGGGCAGGAGGGGGTAGGGTTGGGGCGGGATTGGGGGCGGGAGGGGGTGGGTTCGGGGGCAGGGAGTGGACTGGGGAGGGTGGATTCCTGCACCTATTCTCTGAGAAAAAAAAGCCCTGTATATACTAATGGAGAGGGTAAGATATGCATACATGCATATAGGGTAGAGAGAGACAGAGCAGGTGAACAGAATGGAATGTTGATTTATTTTCCTCATTCATTTCTCTTTATTTTTCTTTTCATTTAAAATATTTTGTTTTTGATTTAAAATCTTTTTTGCACTTTAGTTATGTTTTGAAAATAATGTGTGACTTTTTATTTCACACAGTTGCAATTCTCTGTTTATCAAGTATAAAGTGAATATAGAAAGATACGGTGGCTAAAAGTTGATGGAGATAAGCATTACAGATTGAACTGTAGGAATTCGCTGCTTGGGCAACATCTAGTGGAGAGCCTTGTTATTACAGCTCTCTGAATGTTTTCCACTTGCCTAGCGAATTGCCATTTCCCCTATTGTTTCTGACCAAGATGATGGACACTGGGTGATGTCATCACACTGCGTATGTCCACCTGCACATGAGCCGTAGCGCCGCCATCCGCCATCTTGTTGGGCATGTTTTGATGATAAATACAGGAAATTTAGCAGAGTGTCTGTAGAAGCCTCTGAAGCAGCCGACACCCAGCAAAACCGGTCAGGGTCCATTTTCATCCAGCTACCTGCTACTGCTCCCATGACCCCTGGAATGCAAGGCATCACCCAGAGAGGAGGATTTACAAACAAACAAATGATGCTTGCTTGATAAGTATCCTATGTTTTTTTCAGACACATACTTTTACAAACACCAAACTATATGATAATTGTTCAACAGCAACCTGCATGGTCCTAATAGAGCCTTGCTCTTTATTCAGCTGGATTTGCATTGTGGATGGGAACTGTGCTGAGCAATTGTGTCCATATGCAATAATACACATAGCCTAATATATGCTAACATGCTGGATGCCACTCCTTTGGATGGTCGTAACATTGTGGAAAATATGTTTTGGAAGGTGTAATGTCTCAAATGTGAGATTTGAATTACTTACATATTGGACCTCCTCTAGAGCAGGTAGCAGTGTATATATAATCAGGAGTGCACAACTGTTTTCTCGTTGAGTTTTTGTATTAACAATACAGGTACCACAATATAGGCTAAATGCTGCACCACTGGAAGGTTTCTGCATTATATAGAGTAGATCTTGATATACCATCTGTGTCTATTGAATGAATGTCCTTGTAAGAATGCTCCAATATAATAATAATATAATCTTCCTTCTATATGACCTCTTTTGGATTAAGACCAACACAAATTAAAAATCAGGATTGCCCAATATGCATGTCTGCGTAAGAGAGGTTATGTGTTGTATACACCTATGGGGATAACTCTCATATCTTCAGGTCACAGCTTACCTCCTCTGGACCACAGTGGATAATACCATTTTTTGCCTTTCAGTTTTGCTGTCCAATCCCCTGGTGTTTGAGTTCAAACCAACTGGCCAAATCTACAATAAGTTTGATCTTGAATGTCATGCATTTATATATGCTGGACTGATACATTTCCTCACGGAGTATAAACATTAGTTGGGTGGCCACCAATTACTATTCGCATATCTAATGTAGCGCCTGCCCCATGACAAGCATTATCACTATATATTACACTTAAACACATATATCTAATTATCTCTATGTGGAACATTGTCTGCTCTCAGCCGAGGAAGACAAAAGTGTAGAAAGTAGGCTCACATTAGTAGATTTCCACTATATGATACTGTCCTAATAATCTAACTGTACACTTAGCAATATCAACAGTATGAAGGAGGCCTTACTCCTGAGAGAATAACACCTTCTTCCAAGAAGTATATACACATCCTATCTATATACTTAAGCTTTAAATTCCTAAACATTTTTCCTATGAAGATAGAAAATTTAGTGCTAACATAGATGGCTCTCCACTGCCATCTAGTGATAGTGTAACAAAGTGGAAAGAACAAAAAGTTTACTTGAATGTTTTGCAGTCCATGTAGCATAGGTTTCAGATGTGGACTGGCCCTTCCCCTAAAAGCACAGCCTACCTGACTACCTAACTAGGCTATTCACATTGTCTCTGAAACCCTAGAGTTCAATGGGCAAAATGTTCCTCAAGTGCATTAACATAAAGTCATCTCTTTGATGACTGATACCCAATTTCAGGGACTAAAGACAAACTGTAGCGTTGCAACTCCCATAAAGGCAACACAGACACTTGATCATAACTCAGCCTTTTGCATGAGACTGAGGTTACCTCCTTCTCACATGGAAAACAAGGACATGCTGCATTTTGAGAGCAACGGATCAGCATATCACTGTGCATGATGAGACATATTGACAACTTCAAGGCAACTTCAAGGCAACTTCAAGGCAACAGGCCAATACATCACTTGTAGGGAACTTCCTGTGACCGCTGGAATCATGGGCACAGTCCAGCAGTGAGCAGGTTTGCAGGAGTGTCCCCCACAACAAGATTCCTTCCATGTGACGTGCTACTTTCTGTGGAACAAACACAGCAAAACAGGGTAACAGAGCTGTGTTTCATGCTGACTTGAGAACAAAATCACCAGTAGTAGCGTGGATCAAGTAACTGGATTGGCTTCCCTGATGATCCAATAGTGGTAATATAGTGCCGTAGGTCAGCTTCCTTGGGCCGTCTGATAACAGTCTGAATGTGACAACCATAATCCCAGGTTTGCAAAATTGTAGCGTACTTCCCTGCAACTTTGTGAGACAACTTTTTCACTTCACAATCGACAGGGATTCTCAAATAGTCTCTGACAGCAGCATCAATCCACTGTGCCCGTTTACATTGGATCTCATCCACCAAAGCCTCTGGCACATATGGATACAGGAAACGATACTCCTCAGCTACCTTTTTCATAACAATACATTGCAATTTGGATAACTTTGGTAGGAGCTTAGGGTCCCCACAGCCAGGCAACACAGGAGTATCCGGAGCACATTTAACTGCATGGCCTGCAATGGCTTTAGGCTTCTGCGAGACACTTGCGTACGAGGCCACTTGCACAGCAACGTTTGTGGTTTTATCACAGTGAGCCCACCATTCCTCTTCTAGAGAATTTTACTAGGCATGGGACAGGAGATGAGGAAGTGGGTGGCTCAGACATGTGACGGACAGCACAAAGGGACATCCTCCTCTATAGGTTCAAACTGCGTCTCAGAGCAGGGCCGTAGATAATTTTTTCTTTGGGGGGGGTTCAGCTCATGGATGAGCTGCATTTTTACTGCCAGCCCCCCCCCCCCCAACTGCTCTACCCTAAAGCGCAGTTTCACCCACAACTGGAACTTCTGCAGATCTGATTCCTCCCTCCCTCTGGTGCCACATTTGGCACCTTTCAGGGGGGAGGGGATATCTTTCAAAACCAGGTATCCACTCCCACTTCTGGGGAAAGATAGCCGCAATCTTGTGCGGCAATCTACACAATGTCCGGCCCTTCTCTGATAGGGGCAAAAGTTATACAGGCTGTTGCACTCAGTAAGAAGTAGCGCCTATCAAATGTGACTCATTCACCATGCAGTTGTGGTGTGGGGTTTTTAGTGTCTGAAACAGGTGGTGAGGAGGCATGGTGAATGCCTCCTCACAGATGCATAAACATACAGAATAAAGACAGTAAGCTAACTCTTTGCCGTAGCCTACCATGAAAATGAACTTTATTAAAACAGATGCAATGGGTAACTGTTGAAATCATTTTAAAAAAACCTTAATTAGACATATGGAACACGTAATATATATGGAGTGTAAAGTTGGCCATACATGGATCTGCTCAAAAGAAAACAAATGGATTTCCCCATCCACAAAAGCAAGGTGGATGGAGAATTCTCCCCATTGTGTTATTGCGGCTTTAGAATCACTATCAGCCAATCTTTCACAGGGCACAGTATCAGAAAACAGTTCAGAGATTCTGTCAGGCAACACAGCAGAATCAGACTCTGTAGAGAACTCCTCTGCTGGGAGTAGGTTTAGGCCTCAAACATACAGTGGAGGCTTCTCTTAGCTCGGCCCCCTTGGCTGTGGGAGGTCACTTGACTTTGTAGCGGGTACTGTTGCAGTAGAGATGTTCACCCAAACAGGGTCATCAGTGACCGCAGGAGACTTATGATGGGCGATGATGCTAGCACAGAAGCTGATTTGGTAGCAAAAACAGCAATACACTTGCCCCAATCCACTTGCAGTACCTGTGGTGATAAGGCCAGCAAAACTACCTCCAGTAGCGATTCTCCGCAGCAGCCGCAGGTGATCCAGGGCCAGATATTGGTGGCCAGCCCTGAGCACTTTGAACACAGCACCTCAACCGCTTCGTAGCCTCCCGCCGAGTAAAGTGCCACACTCCGGTGTCAATAATGGTTTCTCTCAGCCCCACAGACTCAGGGCCCACACCTGGTGCAAAAACTTTCCAGCCAGTGCTTGGAAATCCAGGACACGCCATCCTTGCAGAGAGGATCCTCCTCCCAGCACGTGGATCCAAGATGGAGATTTGCGCTTCAGCATCCCCTCCTTTGCAGAGCGGCGACTCCTCCCCCTGCCAAAGGATTGTTCCAGCTGCTCAGCAGAAACTTCAGCAGCCGCCATTTTCTTGCAGCAGCACACCAAAACTGTAATGGAGTCTGCCTTAACCCCTTCAGCGCTGGCGAAAAGTGACAAAAGGCCACCTGATACTCTCCCAAGAGCAAAAAGACAATTAGGTGCTTCCCCAAATAGTTAAACAGAATAGCACAGTCTCTGAGGTACACAAACATTACTTGCCACTCTCCCACAGAGCCAAACAAAATTCCTGTGATTGCAGTCCGTTGCTAGGGGCAACCACCAGTGACTCAGAGGTGGGGAGGGTTACACAATCCTCAGGGTATAGGGTATTGGGCATGGTGGGTGAGATCAATGAAAAAGAAGTTGAACACCAGTCACTTTTATGCTTTAAACTAGAGAGAGTTTATTTCTCAACAGGAGAAATATGGAAGAGAGAGGAACAGGGCACAGGACACCCTTAATGAATGATCAATAGCAAGCAGTAGGGATGGGCCCACTGTTCGAGTCGAACGTAAGTTCGACTCGAACATTGGGCATTCGCCCGTTCGTCAAATTTAGAACATTATGGGGCGTTCGCAGCTACTTCACCACCGTGGAGCACCCCAAATGCATGCCCAACGTCAGAGGGGGCTGGTCATGCACGTACATCATGGAGTGGCCCCGCCCTGCCATATAAATAAAGTGTCACAACAAACATAGCTCAGTCGGCGGGAGCCCTCCTGTGGAGGAGGGGCTGTTGCGCTTTTTTGTGTTTTTTTTCTGGTCTGTCACTCGCCATGATTGACCATGGATTACAACGGTGGAGGACATTTTTATTTTTTAATAAAGGACTTGTTCCTAATTGTCTCGTGTGTTTTTTCTTTTTTTGACGCTTTTTGGTGAAGTAGTAGGGGTGCCATGTACCCGATACTAATTCACATGGGGGGGAGATCTGGGGACCCCCTAATTAAAGGGGGCTTTCAGATTCCGATAAGCCTCCCCACCCGCAGGGCCCCACAACCACAGCCCAGGGTTGAGAGGAAGAGGCTCTTGTCCCAATGCTTGGATAAGGGTCTGGTTTGGATTTTAGGGGGGGACCCCACGTGAATTTTTTTTTTTCAATTTTGGCGCGGGGTTCCCCTTAAAATCCACACCAGACCTGAAGGGTCTTGTATGGACTGGGGCGGGACCCTACGCAAAAATTTTTCAGTGATTTTTCTGTATATTGCTGGGAGTCGGCAATACATTACACCCGCGATAATAAAGGACAATTTTTCCTTCACAAATCTCATTTTGCTCTGGCTATGTTCTACACATCACAGAGTTGTGCCTTTTTACAGGCAGGCTAAGGGACCCCCCAGGCACGATATTTAAAGGAATATTTCATTTTTATTGTTTCACTTTAAACATTATTAAAAATCACTGCTCCTGAAAAAACGAATGACTTAAAAACTTTTTTTTGCATTGATACATGTCCCCTAGGGCAGGACCCCGGTCCCCATACACTTTTTAGGGCAATAACCTGCATACACATGAATGATACAAATTAAACAGGTAAGTGAAAGTTCATAAAAATATAAAGTGCTCAGATATAAACAACTGTTTGAAATGGCAATAGCAGTTTGAGGTTACCGCCCAGTGTTTCACACACAAAAATGCATTAAAAACTGAAGTAAACAGGTACATAAAGTCCATAAACGTATAAGTTGTTCAGATTTGAACAGTTGTTGGCGGTAGTAATAGCAATTTTCAGGTTATCACCCAGTGCTTCACACACATCACATCTAAGTGCCTCCACCTTATAAGATATCTGCTTACTAGAGGCAATCTGGATAGGAGCTTGTGACTTAACCCCGTCAGGGTCCCACCAGGGGAAAAGCTTGTAAAGGTAGTCACTAGTGCCCTCCAGTCATAGATGGGTTATCGTCCTGGGGACTCCAGAGTTTTCTCCCACAATGGTGCCAAGAAAGAAAGCTCACAATAACATAATATTGTTAGGCTAATTTATTAGATAAAAAAAGTATTGCACTTAAATATAGATGAGTGTAAACAAGCATAAATAGCTGGCCAGCTAAACGGATCACAATGCAACAGACAGTGGTGACATCAGGGCGCCTTTCACCCGACGCGGCCTCTCATCGTAGTAGACTTTGTCACAGGGTATAGGCGCGCTGCTGACTCACCGCTCTATTTAAAAGCCCAACCTCGTTCTGGGCTCATTGTTGTCAGTCCTCCGATGCCATTTTAAGTGTGGGCAAACATGCCCAAGCTGAAGATCAAGTGCCGAGAGCATAATACAGTACTTCTGACAGAATGACCGGTCCACGGGCACCATTTTAGGTATACAAAGTGTCAAAACCCAAAATGATGTGCCCATAGCAATGTATACAAAAACACTAATCGATCTTTAGGACAGTGTCACCTGTGCTCCGGCGCCATCTTAGGTGAGGGCAAATGCCAGAACCCATAGAGAGGAGTCGAGAACACTTCCAACATTATCAATTGTCCTCCTACACCAACTTGGGTACAGGCAAAACTGCCAATACACAAGTTAATGTACCGAGAACTCACCTACAAACCCTATGGGGGACTACTGCACAAATAAGGATGAATAAAAAATATAGACTCAAAAAAAGGGAAAAAGACTACAGCCCCTGGTATTCCCAGGCAGTCTCCCATCCAGATACTAACCAGGCTCAACCATGCTTAGCTTCCAAGATCAGACAAGATCGGGCACGTTCAGGGTGATGTGGCCGTAGGCAAACTAAAAAATATATGCAGTACTATTACGTCACAAAAAAGTGGTTGTGTAAACTTGGTAATCTCGTGAACCCTCAGTCAGTGTGCAATGAAGAAGAACGCCCTCACAGGGCGCCAAATGATCAGCACCACCAGACAATATTTGGGATATAAACGTAGCAATCTGGTGGACACTCAGTCAGTGTCCAGCCAAAAAAAGCTCCCTCACAGGGAGCACATGATCTGCACCACAAGACTAATCTAATAACCATATATGGGATATAAACCAAAAAAATCCAATGGTTATAAATAATAAAGTTAAAAACGCCATCAATTAAAATCAATAAAGTGTAATGGCGTCGACACAAATAAAAAAAATATATAAAGTATGGTAAAAATCCAATAGTTCTTGAGGAGAAAAAGGAATTATATTAAACCCCAAAGGATAATAGGGTTTAAATTTGCCTAATTTAGGGTAGAAATAGATACAAATCCGTCTAAAGTGCATATTATAGGTGCATACTAAGGAAAATAGAAAGGACCTCACGCAATGAGCTCAGAGCAAGTTTAACAAACAGTTCAATTGTGTCCTCAGGAATTATCTATGAAGGCGTTAACATCAACCCTAATGTTCAATCCATGAGGAACATAGGTTCTAAGCCGATAAATCCACGACATTTCTAACTGGGATATCCCTCTAATCAGCGAACCCCCTCTCCAGTGTGGTTGAAACATATCAATACCTAAAAATAGTGTCTCTATTGTGGAAAAGTCTATAATGTTGGGAGACTGAATGGTTTTTAAACCCTGTTTTTATATTAGTTATATGTTCATTCAATCTAACCTGTAGGGGGAGCTTAGTTCTTCCCACATACTGCAGCCCACATGGACATTGAAGCATATAAACAACTCCAGTTGTATCACAGGTAATAAAAGGTCTAATAGTATGCTCTACCAATGTACTAGTAGATGTGAACTTGTCAGTCCTCCTCCTGGAGCAAACATTGTAGGAACACAACACAAAAAGCAAGGTCACTGTCCCCCACCTATAACTGGCCACTACAGCAAGGAGCTATGGAAAGGCAGATACAGACAAAAAAAAAAAAAAAAAAAAAATTTCCAAGCTCAACTTACCAACCAGTCTGCCACCCAGCCAAATTCACCTGTCTAACAGTTCAGCGTTTAAAAGACAGGGGATTGGTTACACATTGGTTACCTGTCTTTTAAATGCTGAACTGTTAGACAGGTGAATTTGGCTTGGTGGCAGACTGGTTGGTGAGTTGAGCTTGGAATTTTTTTTTTTTTTTTTTTTTTTTTGTTTGTTTTTTTTGTTTTTTGATTATAGGAACACACCCTACACCTCTTACACTTCTAGAACCCAGTCTTGTCATGAAAAAAACTTGGTCTCTTTGTAGGGGTATTAATGATATTAGGAGCCACCCTATTCCTAAGTGAAGACCCCCCTCTAAAAACAACATTGGGTTTCTCAGGTAGTACCTTCTTAAGTAAACTGTCGCTACTAAGAATAAGTAGCTGTTGCGTACCTAGGAGGTGAGCCAGACGGTAGAGGGAGACCTCTCCTACAACTCCGGCTCACAGGCTGCTGGGAGTGATACAGTAGCCACGGGAGGACGGCGGGGTAAGAGTGCCTGATCAGTCCCGGGAACAGCGGAGCAGGAAGCTGGATCAACAGACTGGACAGCAGAGCAGGATGCTGGAAAAGGCTGGCTGGACAGCAGAGCAGGATGCTGGAACAGGCTGGCTGGACAGCAGAGCAGGATGCTGGAACAGGCTGGCTGGACAGCAGAGCAGGATGCTGGAACAGACTGGCTGGACAGCAGAGCAGGATGCTGGAACAGACTGGCTGGACAGCAGAGCAGAATCAGGCAGGCTGGGATGGCAACGATCAGGCAACAGCAGACAGAGGGAGTAGGTAAAGCCAGGTCACAAGGCAAGCCGAGGTCAGGACGGGCAGCGATCAGGCAGAGGTGAAGGACAATCCGGGTCAAGGTCACAAGGAACAGGTACTGGAACGCAGGTTACAGGAACGCAGAAGCTGCAGACCAAACAGAAAAGTAACAGTGCAGAAGTCCAGCTTAAATAGGACTTCTGGCGCCAATGTTCGTATCAGGCGCACGCATTGATGCGCGCGTGCGCCTTGGTGCTCCAGTGCGCATGCACCGGAACGATCGGATCGTTCCGTGGCCATCCTTAAATTGCCCCCTCCCAATGGGCAACCTCTTTGGGGATCCATCTCAATTCCGTTGGTGGAGATGATTACCCCCCCGGAACTGGATGCTCTGTCGCTCAGTCGCATTTTTCGGCCTTGGCATGGAGTCCATGCTCACGGAGCCGATGTAGCATACTCTTGACATGCCCACGGTGCACCTCCAGGGACACAGAGAAGATTAGGATGTCATCCAAATAGATAACAACAAAAATGTCCAGGAAGTCTTTGAAGATGTCGTTGATAAAGTACTGGAAGGTGGCCGGGGCATTGCAAAGGCCGAAGGGCAACACCAGGTATTGGAAGTGACCGTACCGATTATGAAAAGCAGTCTTCCATTCATCCCCTTCCCTTATGCAAATCAGGTAATAGGCTCCTCTCAAATCGAGTTTAGTGAAAATACATGCTGATTTGAGCCCCTGAAACAGTTCAGGAACTAAAGGAAGGGGATAGGGATTCTTTATTGTTATTTTGTCCAAGTCTCTGTAGTCCACACGCGGCCTCAAGGAATGGTCCTTTTTTTCCCCATGAAGAATATGCTTGCGCCAGCCGGTGAGGTAGATGGATGGATGAACCCCTTCTGTAAGTTCTTATCAACATAGTCCTTCAGTACTCCCGATTCTCGTTCTGACAGAGGGAAATTGCGGCCAAAGGGGATCTCAGCCCCTGGCAGGAGTTCGATGGGGCAATCATGAGGCCGGTGTGGAGGTAAGGTGTCAGCTCCGCGCTTACTGAAAACATCCAGAAATTGATGATAAACATCTGGAACCAGTTGACATAATTCGGAGTCTGTGTCAGTGCATAGGAGGATCGTGGAATATGATGGGGATGGTGTCTCCAGGCAGTATTCTTGGCAGTATGTAAATTAAAACGTAATATTCCCAGTCTTCCAGTCTACTTGGGGGTTATGGCCCTGTAACCAAGGTAGGCCCAGGAGGACAGGGAATAAAGGAGATGAGATGAGTCCAGGCGTAGTAGTTCCCGGTGGTTTGCAGAAATGACAGTCAGTATAGGTGGGGTCTCCTTGGTAACCAGTCCCGACTTAATACGAGACCCATCAGCCAGGAATACTGCGAGCTCTTGTTCTCTGGTTTGTAGCGGAATATGTTGTTGCATGGCAAAGGACTGGTCGATGAAGCAGCTACAGGCGCCAGAGTCAATGATGGCGGTCACCCGATTCGGCAGCTGGAACGAGATGGGAAGAGTAATGTGAGCTGAGCTTGCGGACATGGCAGACAAAAGTGACTGATCATGAGAAGAGAGGGACAGGCACTTACGTAGCTTGGCAGGACATGTGCGTAAGAAGTAGCTGGCCTCCCCCCGCAGTACAGGCACAGGTTATTTTCACGTCTGCGTTAGCGTTCCTCCGGGGTCAGAGAAGTACGGTCAGGCCCAACTGCATGGGTTCGGAGACTTCGGTCATGGAGGAAGGAGGACCTCTGGGAGCCTGAACAGGTGCCTTTGGCAGCATCCAGGTGGGACGGAACTGCTGGGTAGATCTCTCTGATCTGCATTCCCTTAAGCGCCGATCAATTTGGATGGCTAGTTTGATCAGTGCCTCCAGGGAACTCGGTATTCCAACCCGGGCAAGTTCATCTTTTAGATTTTCAGAGAGGCCCAGGCGGAACTGGTGACAGAGGGCAGCATCATTCCAGTTGGTGTCTGCACTCCAGCGTCTAAAGTCCGTGACATAGTCCTCGGCCGCTCTGTGGCCTTGCTGGAGTGCATGCAGGGCTGCTTCAGCTGTTGAGGTCTTCTGGGGGTAATCATACAGCTGGGCCATGGTGTCAAAAAATGTCTGCATGGAGTTGAGCTGGGCACTGTTCTCCTCCAGCAGTCAATGTGCCCAGGACTGTGGCTCCCCCTGCAGGAGGGAGATGATGTATCCCACCTTGGTGGATTCCAAGGAGAAAGTTTGTGACTGGAGGGCAAAGTAGAGCTGGCAGGAAAGCTCGGAATTTACCCCGGTCGCCGGAAAAGAGTTCAGGAGTCGGCACCCGAGGCTCAGGAGGCAGCATTACTACGGAGGGTCTGGAAAATGCTCCGGCTTGGGTAGAAGAAGCAGCCTGGATGGAAGTCAGGCTGGATCCTGTTGCTGGAGAAGCCATTGACTAGACTTGACTCTCTTGACGAGTAGCCGTCTTGAAGCGACTGTATGGCTTGCATCAGGGCAGCCAGGTGTCGGCAGATCTCATCCATTGGAGAGGCACCAATTCAGCAGTTTTCCGGGTGCCGAAGTGCCCGGAAAGTTTGTGGTCGTGGTGGAATTTTAGGATCACAGGGCATAGCTCTTTGGGGACAAAGATTTGGTTATGATGCCACCAGAGACCATCTCTTCAGGTCAGCCCTTGGCCAGATGATGCTGATAAGCAGGCATAGGTTCTCCGGATCTGAGAGAGCAAGTCGTCCAGGATAGCGCATCGGGCTCACGGTTCTTCTCTCCTGGTCGATCTGTCAGGGGGAATTGAAATCTGGAAAAGAACAGCGCCCAGCAGGCCTGGCGGGGTCGGAGTCTTTTGGCCGTGCAGAGGTATTCCAGATTTTTGTGGTCTGTATATATATCAGAATGGGGTGCTGGGCACCCTCCAACAGATAGCACCATTCCTGCAGCGCGGCCTTAATGCCCAACAACTCCCTGTCCCCGACATCATAATTCCTCTCCGGAGCAGAGAGTTTGCGGGAGAAGAAGGCTACCGGATGGAGGAGTGCCTTCGCTCCCCGTCTCTGGGAAAGGACCGCTCCCACAGCCGTCTCCGAAGCATCCACCTCCAGGACATAAGGCAGGGTTGCATCTGGATGCTTCAAAATAGGTGCTGTAGTGAAAAGTCTTTTTAGGGCGTGGAAGGCATCTTGCACTTCAGATGACCAGTGGAACCGCTGACCCTGTTTAGTAAGTTGGGTGATGGGGGCGATGATTGCCGAAAATCCCTTAATGAACCTCCTGTAAAAATTGGCAAATCCGTTGGACCCCTTTCTTATCCTGGTGCTGGCCAGTTCAAAATAGCTGAGACCTTCTGAGGGTCCATGGTAACCCCCATGATGGATAGCATTAGTCCAAGAAAGGGGATGCTCGAGCACTCAAAAGCACATTTTTCGGCGTTAGCATAAAGTCTATGTTGCCGCAAATGGCTGAGGACACAGCTGACATACTGGCGGTGCTCTTCCAGTGATGAGGAAAAAATTAAAATGTCATTCAAGTAGATTATGACAAAGATGTCCAGATAATCATGAAACACACCATTAACTAGATGCTGGAAGGTGGCTGGAGCATTGCAGAGCCTGAAGGGCATGACAAGATACTCGTAGTGGCCAAAACGAGTCCGGAAGGCAGTTTTCCACTTGTCGCCTTCCCTGATGCGGATCAAGTTGTAAGCCCCCCGGGGGTCCAGTTTAGTGAACACGGTGACCGACCCAAGTCTCTGGAAGAGTTCCGGAACAAGCGGAAGGGGGTAGCGGTTCTTGACCGTGATCCGGTTCAGCTCTCTATAATCTATGCACGGGCGGAGGGTGTGGTCTTTTTGCACGAAGAAAATGCCTGCCCCGGCAGGAGATGTAGAGGGTCGAATGAACCCTTTAGCTAGATTCTCGTCTAAATTGGCCTTGAGGGCCGCCAATTCGGGGTCAGAGTCGGGGTAGATGCGTCCAAACGGCACCTCGTTTCCTGGCAGAAGCTCTATGGGGCAGTCATAAGGCCTGTGAGGTGGTAGTTGGTCTGCCCCCTTTTTGCTGAACACATCTAAATACTCATGGTACACGGAGGGTACTGCTTGACGAGTCTCCGGATCCAGATCAGAGTCCAAGCTCAAGAGTGAGGGGCCCACATTCCGGGAAGGCAGCAGGCAGTGTTGGCCACAGTAAGGAGATGGAAACTGGATATGTCCAGAGGACCAGTTTATGTTGGGGCTATGTGCCCGGAGCCAAGGCAGCCCCAAGATGATGGGGAATAGGGGTGAAGCGATGACATCGAGGGTAAGTAGCTCCTGGTGTCCCTCGGGAGTAGAGAAGGGAATCGGATGGGTCTCCATGGTGACTTGGCCGGATTTAATGGCCGTCCCATCAGCCAGGCGAACAGTCATTTTGTGCGCCTTGGGGCGCAGGGGCATCTGGTGTAGCATTGCAAAAGCCCGGTCTACTAAGCAGCTACACGCCTCAGAGTCAATAATAGCCGGAACTTGGATGCTTCCTCCGGGCAGTTGTAAGGAAATAAGTAGAGTCAGGTGAGACACATAGCGATTAACAGATGCTGCATCCAGGTTGGTCTGATGGTGCCACTTACCGGCTTTGGCAGGGCAGATCCTCACCATGTGTCCGGGCTCTCCACAGTAGAGACACAGGTTTAACGCCCGGTGCCGCTGTCTCTCCTCTGGGGTGAGAGACGGGTGCAGAAGGCCGATCTGCATGGGTTCAGGCGGGTCTACGAGTGCAGCTGGAACGGGTGCAGGAGCCACGTGGCTAGGGACCCGGGGCATCACCAGGTCAGGCGTGGAGCAGTAGACGTGCCAGCAGCATGCTCGGCCCGGCGTTCCCTGAGCCTCCTGTTGATCTGAATGGCCAGGTTTATCAGGGCCTCCAGGGTCGCAGGCACCCCAACTCGGGCGAGCTCATCCTTCAGTGGCTCTGACAAGTCTAGACGGAATTGATAACAGAGTGCCGCATCATTGCAGGCGGTGTCGGCACTCCACCGCCTAAACATCCTCTGCGGTGCGCCGACCCTGCTGCGGGACATGCAGGGTGACCTCAGCGGTGGCTGCAAGGTGGGAGTCCTGGTATAGACGGGCCATGGCATCAAAAAAGTCTTTCAGGGTTGCCACTTCAGGTGCTCGCTGTTCCCAGAGTCGATAGGCCCAGGTCTGGGGTTCACCCTGCAGCAGTGGGATCACCAGGCCCACCTTAGTGATGTCTAAGGAGAAGGTTCATGGCTGCAGCCCGAAGTAAAGTTAGCATGCACTACGGAAAGCCCTGAACTTACTCCGATCCCCCGCAAACTTGTCAGACAGGGGGACCTTGAGCTCTGATGGTAGCGCCACAATGGTGCGAGCTGCTGCAGCTCCGCTTCCCGATGCAGAGGGGGCAGAGAGCTCGCGCATTTCTCACACTTCTCCCTCCAGCCGGGTATAACCTTCCTGTAAGTTCTTCACGGCTTGCGTGAGCCCGGCCAAATGGGAGAGGGTGTTCCCTGTGCAGACTCGGACATGGCTGTCCGTTGCTGTCAGAGTCCTGGTGGTGGAATCTGTCTGTATGCAGGGAACAACCGCTCTTACACACCCGATTCGGGGACCCCTGGTAGTGTAAGCAGGAAGTCCCGGAGTGCGGGATGGCACAAGGGCTGGATGGTCACTGGTGGTAGTGTGAAGTTCAGATGGTCATGCTGGCAGAGGAATGGTCGTGCAGGCTGGGTCGGCAACTGGCGGGCAGTGCGGTACAAAGGATCAGGGAAAATAGAGGTCAAAGTCCAAGCAGAGTTTGTTAAGAGACTGGCAGCAGAAGTACAGAGGGGTCAGACAAATGGATGGTCGTGGATAGCCGGGGTTGGTGCAGGCAGATGATCAGCGAGTCAGGACAAGCCGAGTCGGATCAGAAAAGCAGGAACAGAACACAGGAACGGATCTCAGAAACAGAGCTGATGCTCACAGGTACTCAGATGCTGTAGAACGGACAGCAACTGCTGGCAGGTTCAGGAAGATCAAATAGCCTGTTTGGCGCCGTTTCCAATGCGCGTGAATGTGCATAGGTGCGCGCAAAAAGCCCAGAAGGTCCACAAAATGGTCAGGAACACAGGATACGGGGTTCTGGTCGATCTTCTCCTAACACAGGATTTGTGAGGAGGGATCTTTTAATATTGAGTTTACGCACAAATTTGTGCACATCCATGTACGTCTCAAATTTGTTGAGGTTCCTAGGAGGCACAAATTTGAGTCCTTTATCAAGAATGGTCTTTTCAGATTTAGTCAGGACCTTAGAACTCAAATTAAAGATACCCTCTCCCACTAGGTCTTTAACCTTTTTAAGTTGAACACACTTCCCACCTCTTGTACCTCTCCTTGGTCTGCTGGCCTTTTTACTCCCTGAGTGGGCCGAAAAAAAACCCAAAGTCTGTCCCTTAGGAGTATCACCTTTTGAATGCTCGATCTCTAAGGACCCCATGGACATTACGCCCTGATTGATATTAGAGCTCCTATGTGCCATTGGGCTCATCTGTTTATATTCTGGACCATTAAGATTTCTGAGGGTAAAAATTGTTATGCACCTCTACATTATAATCCCACTCATTGGACTGATACGGTCTACTCTTCTATTATCACCAAAAGGCAGTCTATCATAATGCTCATCCCTACTATTATAGGGGAATCTATTCCCTGGAAATGATCTAGAGTTATAGCCCCCATATCCAGAATCTGGGTCATTACTATAATACTAAAGGCCAGGTCTATATGTGGCCCTAGAATCTGAATAGCCAGAGCCTTGATGATAATTAGACCAAGTGCTGGGGCCACGAGAACCGCCCCATTGTCCCCTTTGGTTATGGGGAGTAGGTTTAAAGTTGCGGCCACCACCTCTTGGCAGAGATTGAAAAAATGGTCTCCACCCTCTAGTTTGTGTTCTACCCCCTAGGGTGACCTCTGGGGGGGTGGTGGGTTCCCGGATTGGGGGGGTCGATTATCATTCTGCCTACCATTGGTGGTAGTATTAACAACCTCCATGGCCTCAGAATTATCCACTTGTCCATTACAGAGCTTCTTCTGCCACTCAAACACCTGGCCGGACTGGTAGTCCACTAGGTCCCAATAAAACTTTTTTCTTTTTTGATCCCTCTCCTCTTTATCTAGTATTTTGAGGAGATTGGGAGACCTCTCTTTGTACTCGTTACCCTCTTTAAAAGGGACCAATTTTTCTTTCAAACTTTTAATCTCCTTATCGATTTAGGTCTCTGGGGTCCTCAGAGATGAGAATCGGAAAGGTGATACTCCTAAGGGACAAACTTGGGGTTTTTTTCGGCCCACTCAGGGAGTAAAAAGGCCAGCAGACCAAGGAGAGGTACAAGAGGTGGGAAGCACCTTTGACTTAAAAAGGTTAAAGACCTAGTGGGAGAGGGTATCTTTAATTTGAGTTCTAAGGTCCTGACTAAATCTTAAAAGACTATTTTTGATAAAGGACTCAAATTTGTGCCTCCTAGGAACCTCAACAAATTGAGGCGTACATGGATGTGCACAAATTTATGCATAAACTCAATATTAAAAGATACCTCCTCACAAACCCTGTCAAAGAGAATCAGATAGCTTTCACTAATATAATTCGTTCTGGTCTCTCCAACGCATCTCTATTTAATCCTCCGGGCTCCTTGGCCCCTCCCCTGAGAGTGTTTAGAGATGTTGTTCTGTGAGATCTGGAACAGATGGAATTTAAAAAAAATAAATAAACTTAATAAGAATCTCCAGGAAGGATTGGACTCTTTATGTAATGATAAAGACTTGGTAGTATGCCCTGCCGATAAGGGGGAGGGAATTGTGGTACTGGACCGTGTAGACTACATGGCAGAGATGCATAGAATATTAGGGGATGAGACAACTTCTCAGGTATTGGCCACTGACCCTAAGAGGAGATATCTAAAAGAATTAAAAACCATCATAGATAAAGGGCTCTCGTCAGGGATACTTGACAAAAAAGAGGCTCGTTTTCTTGTATCCAAAGCCCCACGTACCCCAATTTTATTATTTGCCCAAGGTGCACAAGAAGCCTGTCTGCCCCCCGGGGCGTCCTATTGTCAGTGGGATTGATTCCCTGACATCCAGGGTGGGCAGATATATAGATTTTTTTCTACAGCCCTTGGTGCGCAATATGCCCTCCTATGTTAGGGATTCCAAGTATATCATAAACCTACTTTCTACCATAATTATATCCCTAGAGATGGCATGTAGCTGGTGACGGCCGATGTCACCTCGTACACCATTATTCCCCATAATATGGGTTTGGATACAGTGAATTATTTTCTACAATGAGACTCTGACTTGTCTAGTGAACAGATTGTTTGTTTGTTTTTTTGATGGATCTTTTGGAATTTGTCGCCACCCATAACTATTTCTGGTTTGATCAAAAGTTCTAAAAGATCAAAAGAATAGAGGAGTGGCGATGGGGGCCAAGTTTGCCTGCAGTCTCGCTAATCTTTTCATGGCGTTGTGGGAGGAAGACGTCGTCTATGCCTACCAGGGGCCTCAGGGGGACCTCTGGGTTAGGTACATAGACGAGCTCCTCCTATGGGATGGTGAGTTGTCTGATCTTAGAACGTTCATGGACCTCCTTAATACCAAATGAGAGAGGTATACATTTTGATTATAAGGCCAGTCAAACATCTTTTAATTTTTTGGACCTCACCATATCTGTTACAGATGGGAGTTTTTCTACAGCCACATATTTTAAACCTACCGACCGGAATTTGTTTATACCGGTTGACAGTTGTCATCATGCCCCTTGGCTGAAGGGTGTACCTAAAAGCCAATATATGAGACTTTCACTAAGTTTGAAGAGTCTCAGTTGCAGGCGGACTCCCTAACCCAGAAGTTCCTACAAAAATGCTACGATGACGGTTCTTTAAGATCTTCTCTAGAGGAGGTCTCCTTAATGGAGAGAACCATCTTTACTTGAAGATAAACCTAAACTAGACAGAGGTACTTCTGCCCCTAAGGGCATTCATTACTACCTTTTTCCAAGCAATTTAAAAATGTAAAATACCTAATCTCTAACATTGGCATATTCTTAGTAGTGACAATTTACTTAAGATACTCCCTGAGAAACCCAATGTTGTTTTTAGAGGGGGACCTTCACTTAGGAATAGGGTGGCTCCTAATATCATTAATCCCCCTACAAAGAGACCAATTTTTTTCATAACATGACTAGTGTAGGGTGTGTTTCTATAAAGGTTTGCTCCAGGAGGACTGACAAGTTCACATCTACTAGTACATCGGTAGAGCATACTATTAGACCTTTTATTACCTGTGATACAACTGGAGTTGTTTATATGCTTCAATGCCCATGTGGGCTGCAGTATGTGGGAAGAACTAAGCGCCCCCTACAGGTTAGATTGAACGAACATATAACTAATATTAAAACAGGGTTTAAAAAAACATTCAGTCTCCCAACATTATAGACATTTCCACAATAGAGACCCCTCCAATACACTATTTTTAGGTATTGATACCTTTCAACCACACTGGAGAGGGGGTTCGCTGATTGGGGGGAAATACCAGTTAGAAATGTTGTGGATTTAATGGCTTAGAACCTATGTTCCTCATGGATTGAACATTGAGGTTGATGTTAACGCTTTCGTAGATAATTCCTGAGTACACAAGTGAACTGTTTGTTAAACTTGATCTAGTCTCATTGTGTGAGGTCTTTTCTATTTTCCTTAGTATGCACCTATAATATTATTATTTTATTATTATTATTATTATTATTATACAGGATTTATATAGCGCCGACAGTTCGCGCAGCGCTTTACAATATTAGGGCAGACAGTACAATTACAATACAATTCAATACAGGAGGAATCAGAGGGCCCTGCTCGTTAGAGCTTACAATCTAGGAGGGAGGGTTAACATGACAGACGGGATTATAACATTTCGCGACGCGCTTGACAGCCGCGATATATTTAGGACATATTATTATTATTATTATTATTATTTTATTATTATAATATCCACGTATGATTCCTTTTATCTTTTCTGGAGTGTGTTACTCTGATCTAGTTCAAATTGTTTGTCAAGTGAACACATGAGTCCTTAATAGATGCTTTCGCAATTGTAGTTGGAGTTACAAGTTAGGTACTCCTTGTATCCAAGATTCGGTAATTTAGGTGTTGTAAAGATTGACCATAAAGGGGGGTTAGTCGCTTGGGGGAGAGGTCACACCAACTTTCCATAGTTATGGATTTTTATCACATAACCTCCCCAGAGATAACACCTTTACAGATATTACAACCCTCTGACTTACAAAAAAATTTGGGACAAAATTATA